>VZTB01017509.1:328932-352781 GCA_013397245.1 Thryothorus ludovicianus
GGGCCGAGCTCCGCGCTCCGCTCTCCGCGCTCGGGGCGAGCTCCGCTCTCCGCGGCACCGCCCGTCCCCACAGCGCGGTCCCGGCTCCGCCCGTCCCCGCAGCCCGGTCCCGTTCCCCCGCACGGGAGCGGCCCGGCCGCGCTGGTTCCCGTAGGAAAAGGGAGGCTGAGAGTTGGCCTCAGCCGCCCCGAGCGCCCGCAGACAAGGTGAAACGATGCATTCTGTGTGCTGAGCTGCTGACTGACTGCACTTTATCTGATGCACGGGGACGAGAATTGGGGACAAGTTTGTGATCTTTCTCTAGAGCATAAACTTTAGAGTGCTGAGAGAATGGGGAAGGAAGGTGTTGGGGATTTGTTTGGGTTTTTTCAGCCTGAGGTTGAACTCTGATACCAGTCGCGGCTCTGTTACCAAGTTTGTCTTTACCACTGGAGCCGGATTAATGAGCAAGGACAGACAGGCAGCTGGCAGCAGCCGCTGTTCCCGATGCTTTTGTCACCTTTTCTGTCTTATTTCCTCCAGCAGTTAATGCAGACTTACTCTAGTGCAAATAGGAAAGCAGCCACGTCAGTACCATTGTTCTAAAAAAGCTACAGTAGAGAGTTAATTAAATATTAATTATATAGATAACTAGGTATTATTGTCATGTATATTTGAATTTATAAGTATTAATCATACATTCCAGATTTTGATCCATGCAATAACAAAAGCTCTGTCCACACCTGGCACAGCAATGGCATTGATATTCTACATAAACTGGATATGGAGACTACAAACAAGTGCAAACCATCAGACTGGATGAAAGCCCAGATGAATAATTCATTTTCAGATGCATTAGGCTGTAGCACAGATGCAACTGACGAGGAAGATTACTTAGTTTATGACGGAGACGTAGGAATAAGCTGTAAATACAACAACAATTCAGATAATTTGAATGCCTGTAGTTGCACAAAAGATATTCCTGGTATTTTAAACTTAGCATGTTCTGAAGATAACAAAAACAGAAAAGCAGCAGCCAATTATGAAACGCCTCTACATTCTGAAGAGTTCTCCAGTCATCACAGAGGCACCAGAGGAACAAGTGGAGTTCCAGCTTCCTTGGAGAAGGAATTACCTGTGGGTAGTTCCAGTAAGGCAGACAGCAAAGAACCTGTCACCGCCTCCAGGATGTCCCGTGTTCTCCTGCGTCATTTTCCCAGCGGAGAGTTACTGAGCACATGTCCCTTAATCGAATGTGAGCCGGTACCGGAGGGGTCCTTCACGGAGAGCATCGATGGCCCTGGGAGCAAACCCGAGCCCTCGGGACACCCCCCGGGCCCCTCCGCGCAGGAACAAAGGGCAGCGAGCTCCGAGGAGCGCCCCTCAGAAATGCACCGAGAACTAAAGGCCCATGGCAAAAGTGCAAACTCGTTAAATGAAAACAGATCTGGTTCAAAGAAACCTGTCTTTAATTCTGGTCAGTGTGGATGCAGACGGGAATATTCGCAGTTGATTAATGAGAATAGGGATGCACACACCTTTCAAAACATGAGGGATGAAAGAGCTCTTTTTAAGAGAACAGTTCCACCTTGTGAGCTCAAATATGGCCAAGGGCAAACTCACTACTGCCTTCCTGAATTCTCTGAAGTACCAAAAAGACCTGACAATATTACCTCAGTTCCTTCAATTGAGAGAGCAAAACCCTTTCCTGTTTTGCTAAATAAATCGGTAACTGTGAAGAACATTTTGGAAAATAAGAATTACTTCAATTCTGCTGAAGTAGAGAATCAAGAAGAAAAGAATATTTCAGAACTGCTGCGACAGCTACAGGTAATTAGGATGCTTGAAGAAATTCTTCATGCTGGACTTCAATGGTTTATTGTAGGAAGATATTCTGTATCCCATAAAATCTAACATGACCACCTCTATAGGCACTCTGTAGGTATCACTGAGAACATCATTTGACTCAAAAACTGCTTTCACAAATAAAGTTCTGTGGGAATGACTTTATACAGAACTGTCATTACCAATTATTTAAAGGCTGAGTATTGTTTAATAGTCCATGGAGCATTATTTGTGATGATAAAGCATCCCATCAAATCATTAGGAAATCCACTATCAATTGTTATTTCTAGTGTTGTATTTAAATGTTTAAATTCACAAAAAATACTTCAAATATATTTTTAAGAGGCCAATTCTGTTTTATACTGTGCCCATGTTAAGACATCTTTACCTTTTTTCACATCTAACACTCTTCAACTCCTGACACTGGTATTTATTGACAAGTCAATTCTTTCTAAAGGATTTTTTCAGTAACAGTATTTCCCTTACTGTAGTGAATTCATTTTAAAGCTTGTTAGTAATTAGATAACTGCTGCTCAATTCCATGCCCTGACATGGGGCTCACTCACTGAGCTTTACAGATTCTTAGTTCCATTCCTAGACTTACCTCTTAGTGAATTGCTTGAGATTTTTAATTTTTAATTTTTAAGTTTTAATAGCTGTCCCTATTACTTCCTGGCTGCAAATGGGATGCTGACACAGCATGCTGACATCCAGAATCAAATTGACCATCTGAGATTTAATCCTAAGGTAAATCTCTCCATTTTTATTTTTTTTTAAATCATTCCTTAGGACTATGACTATCCTCTAAACTATTTTGTCACCTTCCTATTGTATTTCCCATTTATGCAAATACTCTATATTGACAGAGCAGAAGTATTTTAAGTATTTATACAATGAGACCCTTTACACATCCAACTACCAACTCAGAAAATTAAATGGTAGTGTCATAAGAAACATTTCATTCATATTTTGTGTTTTGAGTTCACGTTTTTGGCCAGGTCCATGAGTGTTCTATATATTGTGTCTATAATGAGGGTTCTCATTTTACCAGATCCCTCCTCAGCCAGGCTTTGGAGGTGCCAGCATTGCCATTTCCCCAGGACACACTGGGACCCCACCTGATGGCATCACACTGCGTGCTCCTGTCCCCAACGTGCTTTGCTTAAAGCAAGTAAATAAAATTACAGTAAGCTATGCAAATGACTATTCAATGTCATTTGATTACACTCTTGGGCCCAAATTCCCCTTGATCAGTTTTACCTTGTATTCCATAGGACTGCAGCCTGGGACAGCAGCAGCAGTGTCTAAATCCTTCTGATTCACTGCCAGAACAAACACCAGGAGAAAAGATGACACAAATACTAAAGGATCACACAGAACAACTGACTAAGAAAGTAAGAGCTCTGTTTCAATATATACTTTGCTCAAATTCTGTACTCGGCCAATTTGTTTAAATATAATACAAGTCTAATATTTTGTCTTGAAGGTGGAAGACTTCTCCAGGCATATGATCCAGGAAACAATCTTTTTACAGGACAGATATCTGGTAAATTCATTTATGTATTTTGAGCTATCTGAAATGCACTTGAAATGGCTGTAGACTTAGAATTTTCTGGCAAGATTCTTGATTTTTACCTGAAATGGATGTTTACTCTTCTCAACTGAGACTGAAGGGATGAGATTAGGAAGCAAAAATGAAGGTGTTCAGTGGGTGGACAAATTCTTAAATCTTTCAAGGATTCTGACTTAAAACCATTAAATAAAAGGCCTGAAGTTGGCATGTGAGTTAAAAATTTTGACATGTAGGGCATCAGTTCATAAATATTTTTTATTATTTTACTTGGACAAAATAGAGCAGCACAGAGGATGAGGTGAATATACAATATGCAGTCCTGTTTCTATTCAGAGAACTCCCAAAATTCTTACCAACAGCACTGCAAATAACATCTGGCTGACATAGCAAGAATAGTGACAGCTACTTCTGCTAAGTTACCATGACATTTTGTATTCAATAAGGACAAGTTGATGAAGGCATTAAATCAACTGAAACGAAACCTTGATGCCTTGGAAAGAAATTATTTAAAAGCAAGAGAAGAGCACCACAACTTCCAGCTGCAGAACAAGGACAAGCCTATCAGCCTTGGAGAGTTTGATCCTGACAGGTTGGAAGTAATAAGTAGTGCTCAGTATATTTTTTGTCTTACAGTTTTTGCTTTATTTATCCATTAGAGTTTTCCTGAAAATATGAACTTAATGTGGTAAACTAAAAGTTATCTGGTCAAAATTCACCTTGGGCTTTATATATCCTGCTTGTAATTGGGATGTCTATTTGATTAATTCAAATACTTAAAAATACATTTTATTTTTTCCTATGGGAAATGTACTGCAATGTCCACTATGATTATCATGGTGAGAAATAAAAGATCAGTTTAGAGGGTTTTAACTGTGGGCTGTGATTGGATTTAGAAGGGTGGAAGGAGGAATATTCAGACTTGGCATGCTGCTTGAAGACATCCAGGAACAAATCAATGGCAGCAAAGGCAGCCTGGCATGGTCACTGACTTCCCATGAACCTGCCCAGTCCTTCTGTGAGGTAACTGACCTTTAATAAAAACTACAATTATTCTGTTTTATTGATGCAAGCCTTGAGAACCTAAGTGCAGTTGTGTGATTTATGTTCTCCTCTAGTAAGAGTATGATGCTTCAGAGGAAAATATTTTTAATGAAATATTAACTTCATAATATGTAATTAATTGTAACAGAAGCCTAGGTATAAAACCACAACTACATTGAATGTTCTTAGTTCCAGTTTCAAAAGGATTTATTTCACAGTAAGAAAATATGAGTAGTTAATTTAACTTCTGCAAAGTTGTTTTGAGGAATTAATAACTATCAATTCATGGGAAGAAAAATTACTTTGTCCAAGATCTTAAGCTGCAGATTTACTAGAAGACCAAACAGTGTTGTGCTACAGAAAATTGAATTTATTCCTAAGAATGATAATATTATCTCCAAGATCATAAATACATATAGACACTCCATCCTCCCAAAAAAAAAATTTTACTGCCTTCTACAAATCTACAGATAAGTCTCAACAAATGCTTTCATAATCAATGTTTTAGGTCACTTGGGTTTCAGAGAGAAATGGTAAGAGAAGCTGAGGAGATGCTGTTTGGTAGGGTGCTGCCCACCTACACCTGTGTCTGTGCTTTGTTACTCTGTGCAGGGCTCAGCAGTCTCAAGCACTGCTGATCTTCCACAAAGAAGAGGTACTGAAACTCCATTTTTTCCCAAGAACCACGAGGGAGAAAGAAGTGAGACAATTGATGTAATCCCACCAACAAATCCACTTCCTTTAGAAGGCAAAAAGTGCAACATTTGCCTTCACATGTAAGTGAAAGCTTGGAAACAGCTGTTGAAGCTTTTATGGAAACATATATAAAATTAATTGCTGAATGAGAAAATTAGGGATGACTGAAATCTCAAACCCTATCAGTGGTAACAGATGGATGTATCTAAGATTTCACACTACTTTACTATTCCAATACAGGATTATCAAGATCTCTTCTTTTAAGCATTTTTAACAGCTGTGGGAAGTCAGGGTGCTTTTGTCAGAATGTGTCCTTTAGCTAAAAGGGTTCATTATTTTTCAGCTGGTTAATTATTAATTTAAACTTCTGCTTACCACCTTTTCAGTTAACTGATACAAGTTCTTTCTGTGAATAAATCCAATTTCTTCTCAATTAAGAATTAATCATTATCATAAGATGTTTATAAGTCTCATCATAGAAATATTAATTAAAATATTCTGTCTTCATGCTCAAAGAAATACAAACATCCAGGAAGGAAAAACTGGAACATCTCCACTCATCATGCAGAGAAAAGCAACTGATTTATCAGATACCAACCTGAGTAAGTCATGAGGGCATACAAAGGTCAGAACTGTGCTGAAACCTGCTAGGGAATCCTGTGAAGAAACACATTCCTTTTATGTCTCAACATGAAAACTGTAGTTTTGACAGATGTTACTGCTTAGCAGAGCACAAAACACTGAGGATAAAAAGGAAACTAAAAAGAACACCAGGCCAAATTCAGTGGGGGACTCTCAGTGACAGACCCAGAGGCAACAGACAGGTTGCAATGCAATTTTCAGTTAGATACGAATAAAGATTTTTAACTTGGTCAGACATTGAAGCAGTCTGCTCTAGGGAAGCTGTGGTGGCATCTCCATTCTCAGAGATATTCAGAACTCAACTGGACAGGGTTCTAAGGAACTTCATTTAAGTTGGGCCTGCTCTGAGAGAGCACAGAATCAGATGAGCACCAGAAGTCCTGTCCAACCTGAATTACTCTCAAAATCTAATTCAGCTTTCTGGGTAAGTTTCCCAATATTGCCACTGCTAACGTTTTTCACATGACAGTGACCTGCACACAATGCTTTGATTTTGCTTTTCCTTCCTATCTGCATTTATTTCATGTTCTAGAAGCTGATTCCAGGCTTGACAACTGAGACATTTCATACCAGTACTTCCACTTTCAGTTTTTGGATTCAACTTCATTATTCTGTTTAAAAACAATTTTACCATTCCACTGCAGAAAATTCTGAAGCTTTTAGTAAACAGCAACTAAAGGAGAATAGCATGAGCTGTTCTACATTCAGTTTTAAGTCTGAATATACAGGTTTTCTTACCCTTTGTCTATCAGTTGTCCTTGATTTTTTTGTGATATCCTTTTTATTTAATATAATAGACTGAGATTATTGTTTGTTCTGGTTGGTGCAATAGTTAAAGCAGTGCCATGCTAGAGCTGCTCAAATTCTCATCCCATTCCTGTTATGCTGCAGTGTTTCCATAAAACTATGGACAGGCATATGGAGAACTTAATTAAAAAAAAAACAAACCACCAACTCAATTCCTGGTCTGAAAATAAGCACCACCAGAAAAATACATCCAAAGCCTGCAGCCAGGGCTGAAAGCTGATCTTGAATTCAATCCCCCCTCTCCTGGGGATGAAAAGTACCTCCTCAAATTACAGCAGCATTAATGGCAGCAAAAGGCTTTGAAATGATGGTGCTGAAAGCCAAATAATTACCTGAGTACATTAGCCAAAGCTTCTCATATTTCAGAGCCTTTTAACTTATTTTTTGAATTTTAGGCAGCGGTTCTGAAGACTTCTCAGCCTGTGATTCCTTTAATGACTCACAAAGCAAGGACCTTGGCAGCTGTGACACTCTAAGTTACAAATCATTAAATACGAGATTATGTGGAGAGAGAAAAGGTACAGTGATTGCAAAAATAGGAACATCTACAAAGAAACATTGCTTATAGTTTGGTTTTTTTTAATCCACACCTCTCTGCTTCCAGGACTTAGATGCAGATGCCTCGGGGGAAGCAGTGATCAAGAAAACCTCAGGAATTACAAAGAGTCTGTTCAGTCTTGTACCCTGTGTAGAAAAAGGAGCTCTGGTTCATGCTGTAAGTATGATGTGTAATTAATAAACAAAATAAACTTTTTACAACAAAATAATTTTTTAGCTTTTAAGGGGCAGAAAGACACACTGCACATACCTGAGCACATTTAATTTAGTATAAGCAGTCATTGTAAATCCAATTTTTACACACCTGGTCAAGTTTAATCTCCATGCATGACAGATTTAACTTTCCCTGGCTCTTTATGAGAGGAATCCCTTTCATATTTCTTTTATGGCAGAAAAATCTCATTTTGCAGAGCCACATGAACTGATATGAAAATCAGGCATTACTGTGCCAGCTTTTACAGTGCCATTACCTCATGTAGTATAAACATGTACTAAAGAAAATTCCAGCTCTACCCTATTGTGTGACATGCAGCAAAGTCACAGAGAGCCTAATTTTAAAAAATTAAATGCTGATCATCTGAACATGTACCTTTTAAAGTCACTTAGACTCTCTCTAGCATAAGAAAAAATAGTTTAAAGAAAAATATAAAATCTCATCAAGAAGGAAGTGTAAATTAGCTATTTGTCTCTGGCAATCCTGTGAAACTACAAATCAAAGTAGTATTCATGTAATTATTAGGATTATGACACTGATTATTCTGCACTTCCCCACTGCAATCTTTCACTGTAAGAAACTGAATATAAATCTGCATTCCATTTGCCACCTGAACTCGAGCAAACACAAAAAGGTTAATCTGTCCTCATTTAGAAAAAAACTTTAAACATATTCAGGTTTTATTCAGCAGTGATAGTTACTTGATCTTTAATTTATGCTAAAGAGAAAAAAATATTAACACACAGAAAATTACCTTTTTTTTTTTTGTGTTTTAAACATGGCCTCAACAACTCCAGCTTATTCACAGAAGACAATCTCCACTCAAAAGGCTCAAAAAACCAAGCAGCCAGATGGAGTTGTAGCCAGACTTCATGAAAGGTGAGCTGTAGCAGTGACTATGTGGTACAACAGAAAACCCCACTGCCAAAGATTCAGCATGGAAAAAACCACCAGGTACCATAAGCAGGAAGAATGTTTTATCTTTCACAGTGCATGTTGTAGATTAGAATTTCACTCTTTAGTGAAATTAAAATATTAACTCTGAGAATATTGTAAACAATTCTTAGATTAGTTCTTCACTCCTAATGTAATGAAGAGTAAAAATGTAACTTCTTTAGCTGATACATTTAGTAGTGGAAAAAAAAAATCACTTTAAGAGGATGTTCCCATTCAAAGATTCAAAAGGCCTGTATTATTAGGATGCAGCTGTTTGCTACCAATTATTTCTTTATAAGTAACGATCCTACTTTTAATTGTTGTTAACATTAAATTACACCGTGAGACAGAAATAAAATGGATTCCCAACTGTAGCACAGACTAGACTGAAATGCAAACAAGTTTTGTCACAGTATTTTTGACAGCTTCACTCAATAGCAGTAATTGCCTGGAGTGCAGCAGTGGCACAGAACCCTGACAAAGTTACAGCAGCAGCAGAGTGCTACTATTATGAGAATTTTTTTCTTTCCTCTGCATCCTAGAACGTTTTCTGTCTTATTGCAATGCAGACAGAACACAAAGAATGATGGGCTGTGCTTTACAATTCAATGGAAAATCCTACTCACAGTAAAATTAACTTGCAACTGAGTGCTATCAAGGTGTAAGTATGGGATTCATAGTTTAGAAGTTCTCTTACCTAAATTGTATTTTATTCTATATCTTATTTCTAGGAAAACCTTCGAGGCTGCCAAAACCTGCTGTCCAAGCACATATGATAAAATTATCCTTTCACATCAATACATACCCAGTAAGAAACCTGCCCAAAGAAAATCTGCAATCAACATCAAAAACAGAAACGCCAATGATTCCTATGCAAATGTAAGATTTTTGGAGTGGAAATTAAAAGCCACGCAACTTTCTTGAAAGGATTACCTCCCAACATCATGGCACTGTAGAACATCCCATTTTTAGCAAGCTGATTACTCCAACCTAAGCAGGTGTGGCCCATCTGAGGGTAGGACAAGAGGGAGTTCAAAGCTCAAGTATTTTGGCTGATATGTTACATATTTCTTTGTACAGGTATGTACAGGCTTGTTGTGCAACTTAGTCCCTGTATAAATGGTGAAAGAGACCAAAAAATAGCACAGGATCTTATCTCTACAGTTGTGTTTCATACACTGAAACAAAGCCTGGCTGGACAAACCACCATGAAAACCTTGAGAAAGCTCAGTGCCACAAACACCACACTGGAGCTGATACACAGAAAGGTGTCAATGTCCCTTTAGTGCAGATGAATACAAAGAGAAATAATTAACAGACACTTCCAACTTGAATCCTAGAGCAGTCTATCACATGACTCAATTTTTACTTCTCAGCATGTATTCAGAGTGAAAATCATGGACAAAGCTTTAACCATCACCTTTTCCCAGCACCCATGTGTACACCTGCCTTCACCATTAACAAGGGCCCATTTTAATATTTCCAACAGGTTTTAAGTTCCACTCTGGATCATGCCATAGAGACAGCAAACAGCCTGAAGAAAGCCACAGAGAGAATGGTACAAGCAGTGTCAGAGGATCTAGCTCAAGTTAAAAGAAAAGAATTTTAATTACCCAGTTCAAATGCTGTATTGTTCTGGTTTATACTGAAGTGTGTCTCTGCAAAAATAAAATTATGAGCTCAAACATGAAGTCAGCCAGCTAACTCTGTCAGCTGCTCTGTACCTAATGGTACTAAACCAAACTAGAGCATACAGTATTCCACATTTATACAATGATTTGTAAAACCAATTATTAATTCTGGAAGTCTTTAGAAGGTTGGCTACTCCCCATTACTGTGTACAGATACCTTCCCTATGTATTCACTTTAGATAGGTTAATAAAAATTGGCTGAAACAAGCAAAATTAACTTTCTGACTTGGATTTCCCCCCACTCCCAAGTGAGAGAATAATCCTCAGTCATTATTACATATCATTTCTTCCCAAACTTCAACAGCATCTGGTTCTCCCCTTTCACTCCTCTCTGATGTAGGGGGAGAACTTGACCTTTTTCCACCTTCTAATTAACTCTGAATGAACTCATCTAACAAAAATGTTCTCTTAAAGGATTGGTTAACCTGAGAGCAAAAAGAAAGGGAAAAAACACAAAATCACAAAACAAAAAAAAAATAAATAAATACTCATCATTGGAAAAAATGTAAAACAAAGGCCATGATTAATTAATCTATTCTTTTTCATTATAACATTTCTCTTGGATTCTACATACAACAAACTAACATTTCAAGGCACATAAATACAACCTCCCTTTAAAAGTTCAGCAATTTTAATTAAGTAATTTTTAAAGAGAAATCTAAACATTACCAGTATTACAAAATTCATACAATTTGACTTTATTCCCTTCAATGCAAATTAAAGTATTTCTTAGTGTGTAACAAAATTTTTAAAAAAGTACATTCTCTTGAGTACATCAGGTTTTGTCATTTTGTTTGCTTTGTGTTTTTCTTTTCCAAATTACCAAGCCCTTTGAAAGACTGAGCTGCTTCCCTTTTTGTCCTCTCCTTTCCCCTTGCCTCCACTTCCTCAGAGACATGCTTCATTGTGGATTTTCTCTATCACAGGCAATTCAGCCTCTGAAACAGACAGACTATGTAGACAATCATAAGGTATTTGCTAAGAAATTAGCTTTTTAAAAAAGCTTCAGTAATAATCTCTGTATATACTTAAATATAAAGTGTACTTCAGTGCACAGTTGACAGCATTTCTCCTAAGTTAATTAGTGTGATTACAACTGCTCAATAATTCTGTGATTAACTATCTACCTTACCCAGCACCATCTAAAGTCTTTAGATTTTTCACAATTACATGTATTTAAATAATTTTCAGTGAGTTATTTTTAGAGAAAACATTACACTTTAAGACACTGAACTTGTATGAAACATTTTTACCATAAACCCATATTTACAAGTTCTCTCTTGAAGTCCCTACCCAAGAGCCTAGGTAGGCCCTTTTTAATTCAGTCATTTTTAGAAATAAATTCTATTATAGAAAGCTTTCACAGTTCTCAAAGACAATTCCAGTTTATGCATCATCACAATAACTTTTAGCATAATTAGGAACAAACATGCCCTCTTGAAAAAGCACTTGCAGTGTAATATTAAATAGAACCTAAGACACACATGTTTATCTCCTCATTTTTCTGCCTCCTACTCCCCCAAAAGCAGCAAATTTAAATTATAACATGACCTCCCATTAGGAACCATGTAGTACTGAAGTGCAGTATTTGGAACAGTCAGTCCCATGAGAATATGTACATACTGTTTGTGCTTTTAATGCACCATAACCACCACCACATCTAATCATCCTTCATGCAGACCATATCCTTGGGCTTACTGAGGCTCTTCACTTCCTCCAGTAGTCTTCTAGGTGTCAAAATATGAGTAGAACCTGATAGAAAACACAAGTATGAACTGCATCAGCCAAACTCTGACTTTCAGACATTCCCTCAGTTACATTCCTGTGTTTTTACCTGGAAAACTGAAAAGTGCACCATTTCAAAGTGTTTTCAAATAAAGCACCATCGTGTAAGTGTGACATTAGGCAGGCAATGTCCCTCTTTTCACACCCACACTGAGCTGAAGTTTCAGGTCCTGCTCTGCCCTGTTTGAGAGGCAGGACTGAACCTGGGCAGTTGTTCCAGCCTGCAAGAAACCTGCCAGTCTGTGAAAGGGCAAGTTAATGAGAGGCTGTGCCCTGGAATCAAGAAACTGTTTGGATTCAAGATTATCAAAAACTGTAGTGTTCTACAGAAATATCAGTTACAGAAAGTTTGCTTTTGCTGACTAACATTTCCTTGAAAAAAGAATTTCTTCACACCAGCCTGGCATGAGGGAGAAAAGGCACCAAAGAGCCTCAAACACACAGAGTCAAGGTTCTCTTAAAGATAATTCACCCAATTAGCACCAAGAACGTGCATTATTTCTACTTTTCTACCAATTACTGACTAAACTTCTGTTCACTGACACTGCACTAATTCTGACCAATGGTCCCCAGCACTGCAGAGTGTGGAGGAGATGAAGGAGGAGGAAGAAGCCCAAAAACCACAAGGATCCTCCAGCTTGTCTCCATCTCCTCACCATCCTAACAAACCCAAAAATCTCCATTTCTCACCCTGTGATAAATCACATATTATGCTGCTATCTAATTGACATTCCTGAAAATTCTGTCTCATCCCAAAGCCTGGGAAGCCCTTTCCATGGACAGAGGTTCAAAGCAGGATTTGTCAGAGGGTTTGGATCCTTTCACACATGCAGAGGAATATTCTCTGCATTCTGGATTCCAACAGCCACCATTTACTGCACATTCTTGTAGAAAGACACAGGTGGAACCAGAACTTTATTCCACTGCCAGTCCTCCCTCTCCAACAAGGAACTGCAGACATGGGGAGCAATGTGATTTCTGCTCTCTACAACAAAAAGCATCCATCAAACAGAAGGGACTGCATGTAACTTCTGTAAGGTTTGGATCCTTTAAAAAGAGAAATATTCTCTGCATTCTGACTTCCAGGAGAGGCAATTAAAAATGATGCTTCCACCTTCCAGAGCAAAAACACAGACCCCACCCTCTGCCAGGGGCAGCTCACCAATGAAAACTTCACAGGACTTGTAGGCGTCGGACACTTGGTAGGCGCAGCGCATCTCGGAGAAGGTGACGCCCCCGATGACAAAGAGCAGCAGCCGGGCCCCGCTCCTCCGCTCCTCCCTGCAGCTCGCCCGCGGCTTCTGCCGGGCACTGCAAAACATCCACAAGGTCTCATCTGGACAGCCGGCCCCGCTCGAGTTTGGGTAAAATTATACAGGCAACAAGCAGCAGTGAGTTCTGTCGCGCGGTTTAGGGCTCGGTTGTAATTTCAGCAAAAGTATTTAGATATGATGATGACTTGTTTTTATTAAATTTCTTTAAGTTATCACGTTACTCAAACTGTTTAGGTATTGCCAGGGGGAAAATAAATACAAAAACAAAGCCCTCGTTGCACACACAGTTAACATGCCAAGGACTCTTGCCAAGCAGCTTAACTCTGCATGCTCCCAACTCCAGTGGCATTTTTCATGAGAGGTTCATTTGAAAAAGATTGAGTCTTAGGTTTTTCAATCTCTAAAGAAAATGTTTGTCTGTTATCGAATCAGACACCCAGGAAAAACAAAAGCAGCCTGAAGCTTTCAGAAGTCTAACACACATGCAGTAACTGCAGGCTCAGGTTAAGCCACCTGCAGTCCTGATCTCTCTGCTGGAATTCCTTCAAGATTCCCACATTTCACCAGCCTATAAGGCAGAGATCAAGTTCCACTGTACAGGAACTGGCTCTTACCATCCTAGAGCATCTCCAGGAACAGAAGGATACACCAGCAGCAGTTTAATTAGGAGTGGATGCCTTACTTTCCCAAGGCTGTGTATGTCTACCTTTTGTTTTCTATTTAGTAAGGTACAAATTCCAATTCAAGTGTGTCTTCCACACTTAAGAGTATATTTAATGTTTCTCTCCCTGAATTCCAGCACCTGATTAGTGCAGTGAGCATTCCTGAGAGAGGAACACTCTAAGGGAGCATTCCTGTGATAGAAGCAGTCTTGGGAGTCTTTATTCATTTGTCTCACCATTTAAATAACATNGAGTATATTTAATGTTTCCCTCCCTGAATTCCAGCATCTGATTAGTGACTGAGTTCCTGAGAGAGGAACACTCTGAGGGAGCATTCCTGTGATAGAAGCAGTCTTGGGAGTCTTTATTCATTTGTCTCACCATTTAAATAACATTATGGAAAGTGATAAAGCTCTCAAATTGGCAGGTACTGGTCATGAAGTTCAAGAGCTAGTGGAACTAAAATGAGAAAGGAGGAACAGTACAGGTGAGCTAAAAAAAACCCCAAAAATCACCTCTCAGTGACAATTATTAAATATGCAAGTACATATTTCACATTCATTAGCAGAGAATTGATTGCAAGATCTCCAGCTGTCCTGGACTTGTCTAAACCACGCCCTGGCAAAAGGGGTCAAAAGCCTAACAGGCCCATATTTCCTAATGAGAGAGCCTACAGAAGATTAATTTAATTTCCTGAGGTCATTAACCCAAATAATGTCACCATCACTAACATAGCAGAGATAACTTCCAGAAGTAAAACATTCTTTTAACCTAAGTCACAGTACTGAACATTCACTCCTGAAACTACTTCACATCAATAAGCTCACAATAGTTTAAACTTCTCATTCTGGGAATATGAAATGTTATTTCTAACCTTGAAGCAAAAGAGAGACACTACAAATAAAAAAAACCCCATACATTACTAAGAGTTATTAAAATAACAACCAAGTTGAGTATGTTTAGATTAAATAAAAATACAGGTTTGGCACATTAACATGACCTTCCATGTGTTATTTCATTGTTCAGTAAGCACACTTCTGTAAGGCTTTGGAATGTAAATGACAAAAATACTGAGATCTGGGTAAATTATGCTTCATGAAATTAAACATTTACCTTACTGCTCCTGAGCCATTCCACGTGGGAGGACAGCGGGAACAATAAGGCCAATCCTTTGAGTCTAACCTGTTTTCTATAGCATCCTGAAGGGCAAAATAAAGACACTTGAAAAAGCCACACAGACCTTACCCTCACCAAGCTCCAGCTTTCAGAAAGGATGTCTAACTGCAGCTTCCCAACACGTGCAGCCCAACAAATAATTGCAAGCAGAATCTCATTATCACTCCTATGTAAAAATGCTAGACCACACAATGCTAAAATGTATTGTAAATGTTTTGTGTATCACAAGGAATTGTGAGTACATATGTTTTTATTAACATATGACTAATTTAACTGTTCAGACTTCACTTGCAGCTTTTCATCTGTAATCACTCTAATGGATTTAATTTCTATATAGCAATGTATGAGAGAAGCCAGAGGCTCCTGAAAACATAAAGGAACAAGTGAAAGCCACCCAGACTCTGTGAATGAGAGCACTGGGTCAGACCAACACTCCAGTGAACTCACTGTGTGACATCAGCCCTGACTGAGGCTTAGGAAGAGGTTCAAGAACAATGAAACTGCACTTCTGGCAAGGAACACCTGCCAGGCCCTACCACACTGCAGCTGAGACTGGAACTGCAGTTTAAAGACCCACTGGGATTAAAACCAAGGAGATAGAGACCTTTAAATTATACCAAACATGCCAATCCCAGGACAAGCTGTTCTAAAAGATTTCTTGCTTTCACTTTCATTGGCTTCACCTTTAAAATGACCTCTAAAAAGGAGTATTACTAACAGCAGTTTAATGTTCTATATTAGAGACAGACTAGCAGTGAACACTTTGCCCACCAGATCTATTTAACAAAGTTAACTCAAAATACCACGGAATTCCAAAGATTAGCTAGAAGGGCTCACTTGAGCAAATTCGTGCACCCATGAATTAATTCGTTGNCAGTAACTGCAGGCTCAGGTTAAGCCACCTGCAGTCCTGATCTCTCTGCTGGAATTCCTTCAAGATTCCCACATTTCACCAGCCTATAAGGCAGAGATCAAGTTCCACTGTACAGGAACTGGCTCTTACCATCCTAGAGCATCTCCAGGAACAGAAGGATACACCAGCAGCAGTTTAATTAGGAGTGGATGCCTTACTTTCCCAAGGCTGTGTATGTCTACCTTTTGTTTTCTATTTAGTAAGGTACAAATTCCAATTCAAGTGTGTCTTCCACACTTAAGAGTATATTTAATGTTTCTCTCCCTGAATTCCAGCACCTGATTAGTGCAGTGAGCATTCCTGAGAGAGGAACACTCTAAGGGAGCATTCCTGTGATAGAAGCAGTCTTGGGAGTCTTTATTCATTTGTCTCACCATTTAAATAACATTATGGAAAGTGATAAAGCTCTCAAATTGGCAGGTACTGGTCATGAAGTTCAAGAGCTAGTGGAACTAAAATGAGAAAGGAGGAACAGTACAGGTGAGCTAAAAAAACCCCCAAAAATCACCTCTCAGTGACAATTATTAAATATGCAAGTACATATTTCATATTCATTAGCAGAGAATTGATTGCAAGATCTCCAGCTGTCCTGGACTTGTCTAAACCACGCCCTGGCAAAAGGGGTCAAAAGCCTAACAGGCCCATATTTCCTAATGAGAGAGCCTACAGAAGATTAATTTAATTTCCTGAGGTCATTAACCCAAATAATGTCACCACCACTAACATAGCAGAGATAAAAAGAATGTTTTACTTCTGGAAGTTATCTACGTCACAGTACTGAACATTCATTCCTGAAACCACTTCACACTAATAAGCTCAATGGTTTAAACTTCTCATTCTGGGAATATGAAATGTTATTTCTAACCTTGAAGCAAAAGAGAGACACTACAAATAAAAAAACCCCCATACATTACTAAGAATTATTAAAATAACAACCAAGTTGAGTATGTTTTAGATTAAATAAAAATACAGGTTTGGCACATTAACATGACCTTCCATGTGTTATTTCATTGTTCAGTAAGCACACTTCTGTAAGGCTTTGGAATGTAAATGACAAAAATACTGAGATCTGGGTAAATTATGCTTCATGAAATTAAACATTTACCTTACTGCTCCTGAGCCATTCCACGTGGGAGGACAGCGGGAACAATAAGGCCAATCCTTTGAGTCCAACCTGTTTTCTATAGCATCCTGAAGGGCAAAATAAAGACACTTGAAAAAGCCACACAGACCTTACCCTCACCAAGCTCCAGCTTTCAGAAAGGATGTCTAACTGCAGCTTCCCAACACGTGCAGCCCAACAAATAATTGCAAGCAGAATCTCAAAAACACTCCTATGTAAAAATGCTAGACCACACAATGCTAAAATGTATTTTAAGTGTTTTGTGTATCAGAAGGAATTGTGAGCACATATGTTTTTATTAACATATGACTGATTTAACTGTTCAGATTTCACTTGCAGCTTTTCATCTGTAATCATCCTAATGGATTCAATTTCTATATGGCAATGTATGAGAGAAGCCAGAGGCTCCTGAAAACATAAAGGAACAAGTGAAAGCCACCCAGACTCTGTGAATGAGAGCACTGGGTCAGACCAACACTCCAGTGAACTCACTGTGTGACATCAGCCACTGACTGAGGCTTAGGAAGAGGTTCAAGAACAATGAAACTGCACTTCTGGCAAGGAACACCTGCCAGGCCCTACCACACTGCAGCTGAGACTGGAACTGCAGTTTAAAGACCCACTGGGATTAAAACCAAGGAGATACAGATCTTTAAATTATACCAAACATGCCAATCCCAGGACAAGCTGTTCTAAAAGATTTCTTGCTTTCACTTTCATTGGCTTCACCTTTAAAATGACCTCTAAAAAGGAGTATTACTAACAGCAGTTTAATGTTCTATATTAGAGACAGACTAGCAGTGAACACTTTGCCCACCAGATCTATTTAACAAAGTTAACTCAAAATACCACAGAATTCCAAAGATTGGCTAGAAGAGCTCACTTGAACAAATTTCATGCACCCATGAATTAATTCGTTGGTGAAATTTACCTCCATAACATCTTTGATAACAGGAGTCCACCTAGAAAGCTGAAAGGTTTCTTCTTTAGAGCGGTCCCTTCTTACATATTTATGCTGCTGAGCAACAAACTGAAAATATTTGCAAAATATAGTTGTATTATTTAGTGTTTGAATTTTTTTTTGAAACTTACTAGCAGTCAGTAGCAGAGGGTGGGGGTTAATTATGAGATATTAAAGAAATAATAATAATGATCAAGAACAATAATTAACACCTTTAGAATTCAGGATACACTAGAAATGCTAACTTCAGAGACAAGGAACTGAGTAAGTTGGGAGTTTCCAAAATCAGCTAGCTCAATTTACCATCTGATAATTGCAGAGGGAACATTATGGGTATCTTACATCAACATTAATAATTTTCAAAGGATTTACCACTTAAATACATTACAAAAAAAAAGGAATTCCTAGTAATTATCTGCTTCTAAACCCAGACCTGGATAATATCACTAAGAGTTGCTGAAAAAGCTGTAGGTCCTTGGACAGTAGGAAATGACAAAATAAATAAATACATTCTTACTGAAGAGATAACAGGAACATCAAGGTATTTCCAATTCTTTATCATATCACTATCACTCTCTATTTGTACATTCTGGATCAGCTTGTCCAAGTTCTCCTGGGTAGTTCCTTCAATATATGGAAAATAGACAACAATTACCATGTGACTCTGAGCAAGACCAGTTTTGTCTCACACATTCTGGGCTATTACTTAGTCCAGAACTTTTTTGTTTGCTCTCTGTGACCAATCTAAGTTTAACATAATATTATATTTTAGATAAAAATTTTTTAATGGTCCATTCTTGAGTCCAAAACTCAATATTGTTAAAGGCTCCTCAGACCAACATTCTGCCAATTTGCTCCTTCTCTACAACAAATTTTTCCCCACTGACTGAATTTTCAGGTTGCAACAGACATGGAGCTCCCCCTTTAATAGCTTCAATACCATGTGAAAATCAGAGAACAAATTATTGCACATTATACAAGATTAAGAATGATATTAAAACACTCCTAGACTTGAATGACATCTCTTAACTCCTTACCATGAGTATCTTTGCTACTAATCTGAGAGAATGCAAAGGATTTCTTTCAAACCCAGCTATCAACTCCAACACAGAGACTCAGGTTAATAAAACCACTGTGCTATCCTAAAATTTGAGCTCAAGCTTACAGCACTGAGGAAAAAAAAGCCAAGGCAACGTGACATACCATTTGTGCTAAAGATGTACAGGAGAATAGCTCTGATTTTGTCATAGCTGTCATGACTTTTGCTGAGCAGAACTGGAAGCAGGACCCTCATAGAGTCTTTTACTTTTTGACCTTCTGCATCAGTTCCAAGAGCCAAGTCCTAAATTAATTAAAAATAAAAATAAACAGCATGGTTACAATTATTAAAGTAATTTAAATCAACATTGTTCTGTGTGTTTTGCAAGGCATTTTTATGAAACCACAGGTTCCAGGAAACAATCAAGCTGCATCAATTTACACTCAGTATGACAAGTCTGACATTTGTTTCAATATTACAGCATTACAATAACACTCTTAAACATTTAAAAATGATATCTAAAATGTAAGTTATAGTCACAGTGTAATGCCTCACCCTAAGAGGTGCTTTCCCCAGACATTTAAAGACATTTAAATGTTGTGCTTCCCTCTGCACAACACATCAAAGCAATCTCATAAGAGTTTTGAGCCATGGAAACAAAGGGGCTCCTTAAACAAATTAGCCAGATTTCAACACAAAATTAAACAACCCAAAACTCTTAGAACACCTCCTTACTGGGAGATTAACAGCCTTGAATACTGCACTTAGTTTCAATACTACCAGGTCTAAAACTGATCACAAAGTGAAGGCAAGAGACACAGTAGTTTTGTCACTTGTAACAAGTTTTATTCCTGCAAACAAAGAAGTGGTGCTTGCAGCACTTGCAGAGTTGCTGTTTGGTTTGTGGCTTTTCAAACATACCTGTTCTGTTTTACAGAGCCTTTCTATGTTAGGTTTGAACTTCCTCATGCAATCTTCTGCTATGTTAAGATGAACAACTTGCTATAAAATAGAAAGGACAAAAAAAAAAGGAAAAAAATCACAAGCTGCTGTAGCTCGAATTTTTTTCAAGCATATCCATCGTTTTTACTGGTTACAAGAGTGAATCCTTCAGTACCACCACACATTTTCTGCTTTCCCTTTCACTGATCCACATAATGACTTGCAAAATATGAAACTGTTATGATATCTTCAATCCTCAAAGCACACAAATTACTCCATTCTTTTACACAGTAAAATGCAACACATGGAAACAAGTTTTCTCCTCTAAATTTTACAGTAGGTGAAAACATTCATTTGGAGAACAGCTACACAGCACACTACAGGAAACCAGAGACTAAAATTAGACTTCAAGAGAACAAAGATGAAGTGCACAGAATTTTTTACTGTGAAGTTATGATTCCAAAAGATCCTTTACCTTGCTAATCTCTTTACGATAGAGTGGCATCTTCTTCATCAACTGGGACAGAGCAGATATGGATAACTGCAAAGAAATGACACAAACTGAAAATCTGTTCCCCCAATACATGACATGCTTATTTCCCTTCCTGCTGCAGCCTTGCTGCCCCCACCTCTGAAAATTCCAGCTGAGAAAAGCCTTAATTTCTCTACTAAATCCATGAGTTTCATGGATCTGACCAGCTAAAAATAATTAAATTACCAGCAAAAAACAATACCTCAACTTAAACAACTTACTTTTCCTTCTGCTGCTTTTGTTTTTGATGAAGCATCTTTCAAAAGTTTTGGTATCTCCCTGAAGAAAAGAGGGAAAATAATGAAAGGCAACAGCACATGAGTTCTTAAATCTTCTCTTAAAATCTGAAAAGAACTGTGCAACAAGAACTTCTGAGTGAAAGGAAAAGCCTGAAAAATAGATCTATCTTCAGAGAAAAGAGTGATTTTTTTTTTTTACAAAGGAAATATTAAACATTCTATTTGCAATATCTTCACCATGTCATTTGATGCAGCAGCTTGGTAGTACCATATGCAAAATACTTCCTTCAGATTTAAAATATCTGAATTTCCATTTACCTCAAGAACTGCAAGCAGCATTAGTGTATCTGCATACCTGGGTACCCACTGTGTTCTGGAAGCACAATTTCCTCCTGGCATTGATTACTGACCTGAATCCAAGCTGTATTGCAAACCATGCTCAGTACAGCCTGTGTTCCCAGGGAACAGCCCAAACACCCTCCCTCCCTCTCAGGGAAACCAAGCAGCTTTGATATTTATTCACATACTCTAACACATCTGCAATGTGCTTGTGCCTCATCTTCACCCACAGGTCATCATCTTCCTCCAAAATTGCCTCCTTCTCCTTCCCACCAGAGCCTTCTGTTTTGTATCTTCCAAGAGAAAATTCAGACAGTTATTTGGGGTTTGGGTTTCCCCCACTTCCCATCACTTATTACAGTACTATTTGTAACACTTTAATCAACATAAATGGTTACAGCAGTATTAGACAAAGGTTTTAATTTATAAGCCAAGCTATTGCCTGACAAAATAAAATTTACAGAAGGATTTTACAGATTACATATTTTAACACAGAAGCAGGAGATGGATTTTAGAAAGATTCTTTGAGGCAATAGCTTCTGGACATGCTTTTCAAGCAACAGTACCTAGAGTTTTAAACACACATTTCCATGCACCTCAATTTCTCCTCAGTTTTCAAAGTCAGCTTTTGGTTTCAAATGCAAACTGCACAAATACACACTGCAAGTGCCAAGTGCAGCTTTCTCTGGGTATTGCAAGACTTTGTAACTAAAGGAAAATGAAGTCACATTCACCAGCAAAGCACTTCACACACAAAAGAAGCTGCTGCACAGCATTACAGAGCAGCTATTACATGACTATAAACAGCAATAAACCTCAAACAAGGCAGCAATCATGCCACATAATATTTTCACATTTACAGAAACTCACACTGTGCAGATTTCCAGAAAGCAAAAGAATGAAAAAAAAAATTACAAGATTAATGATGAAAGTCAGATTGTGACTACCTAGAAAACACTCTGCTACATCTTCATACCCAGCAATCAAACCCAGATTCATGGAACTCTGCACTTTCTATTAAAACCTTCACTCAGTGCTTCTGTCTGAAAATAAACATTCCTCTTTCCTGGCTCAACAATGAGGCTACCAGGTCTCTTGTGCTGTAGTGGGTGATCAGAAAGCAAAGTCCTACCAAAATCCTTGTTGTCAGAGCAATCAGAGAGTAAAGCACATAAATTAAGCAAATTAACATTACACTGCTCCAAACAGTGCTTACAAACTGAACATGACTGATCTAAATGAGTATTTACAATAAAACGTGTAATTTTTAAAAACTACACAAATTAAATTATTTGAGCTATGAAGCAAGCATTCCTGAGAAATAACCTGGCTTTTTCTCAGTATTCAGTTAGTGGTATTGCTTATCTTGCTAGGCCAAAAAAGTTGAGGATTTGAAAGAAAATCTAGAGACTCTCAATGTGCACTCCCAAGGCTTCACTTCAAGAGTAGTACAATGATCTTAGTTCTTAAAAGATACAATTTGTAGGACTCAAAACTTAGCAAAAATGCCAATTAGACACTACCTAATCTCAGCTAAGGGAGGAAGTCAAGAAAAAGATGAAATTACAAATCCAAGAGGAAAGACTAACAAGAAGTGAAGCAACCATTATGCAATACAAGCAGCTATTATTGCTATAATGCAACTGAGTTAAACAATTTCAGGGAATTTTTAAATAAAAAATAAACTATTTAGATTTTTTTTTTTTAAGTACTTGCTTGTAAGTATCATTTTCAATGGGTAGCAGATCATATGCCATTGCCTGGAAGGTGAGCTCATGGAGTACAGTTGATACTGGGTCAAAGCCACGATCAATTATTATTAATTGGGAGTGGGTTTTAGCCTAGAAAGCCACCAAACAAACACAGAGTTAAGACATGCACTACAAAGCTAATGCATGTTAAATCTATTAGCATGCAGATATTTTTAGAAAAATAACTGAAAAACACTGCACTATGGTCCAAGTGTTTGTACGTTTTAATTATATACCATAGTTTTAAATAATAATTTTAAGGCAATGCTCTTAGCCCACAGCAACACACTCAGAAATCTGAATTTTATTCATCTAGTGAACAAAATATGTAAAAAAAAAAAGCCAAACAAACCCCAAAAAGGCTGCCCAGAGATTTAATAGATAACTTTACTGTTTGTTTGCAGATCAGATAAAAAGAAAAGACCTCCAAACATGCAACTGAAATTTCACTGTGGGCTTTAGTGAAGTGGCAGTGGCAGCAGGCACATTTATTTCTGTAGCAAAGTGCAAAGTCAAAGTCAGAAAGACCTACCCCATGGGTTTGTGTTTAAGCAGCTGCCCTATTCAGGCCTTCTTTGTAGGGACAGATCAAACCATTATTTATGTGATCAGCTGTACCTTTGTGGACAATAAATCCCTTCAGGGGAAACACTGCAATTCTGCAGGAAGCCCCTTCTACCCATGGCCTGATGGAAAATGATATTAAAACATTTATCCACTGGTCTTCAGGTTTGTAGCATGCCCCTACATTATCCCATTAAAAAATAAGGGCTAATTTTTCAAATAAAATCAGTGTGGTCACACAAATACAGCTTTACTCCCACAGTAATAACCTCTACATTGCTTTCATATAAAAAACCAACCAAATGGCAACTAGTTGCCTTTATCATTAAATAAGATCTATAGTTGTAGAACTTAGTTATTGAAGAATATTCAGAAGATATTTTTCCCCAGACTCACAAAAAAAAAAAATCAAACATTTTAGTTCACTTTCTACCTTTATTTGGCTTCTCTCATCTGTTTTGTAGTAGTTTTCAAGACTGTTTTCAACAAGCTGGGCAAGTTTGCTGGCTCTATCAGATGGGCCACTGGGGAAAAAGGAAGCATGCAAAAATAACTTACATTTCTTCA
>VZTB01017509.1:352972-387269 GCA_013397245.1 Thryothorus ludovicianus
CTTTCAAAGCTCAAAAGAGGCATTCTTCTCAATATCTCTACTACAGTAAGCCCTGATCCCATGTGCCACAGCAATTTCTGAATTCCTTGGTGCCAAGCAGAGCTGCAAATGCTGAACAGCAGCAGCTCTGTTACAGGATTATGGTGTGGCACACACACAGAAAAACACTGCTCTACCTACACTTCACAAATTCCTATCACTCCATATTTCAGGGTTATGGATTAACAACAATCAATCCACAACCACAAGGAAAAAAAAAATAAAAATAAAAAAAAAAATCAACCCATGCTGCAGCCTTGAGTGATGACCAAACAATGTGGTAAGCCCCAGGAGTGAAAGCAGCTACTATGAAATATTTTGCCCCACCTGTGATATCGTACTCCTGGGTTCTCATCCAGTGTGGCACACAAGGTAACAATTTGTTCAGCCATGACTTGCAGCACAGCATCTTTATCCTTGGTCTTCTCCAGGGTGGGACTGTAGCAGCGGTAGAATGCATCTGGGATGTTGAGAGTAAACACCTACATAAAGCACAAGCAAGGAAAAAAAAAAAGGGTCTAACTTGCAGATTGCCAAAACACCTGGTAAAAAAAGTTTGCTAATAATTTAAAACTATATGATGTAAGAAAAAGTCGTACATAGAACATTTAAGAAAAAAAAAAACATAAACCCACATTCCATTCCTCTGCCCTGCTGAGCTCATCTTCTTGTCAGATTTTTTCCCTATTACTCTCCTACATAAATTATCATTTTTTTCAAATTGCTTACAGGACAGAAGGAAGGAAGGAACTAAAAACTCATCAGTGTCTTGTACAGAGCCATACAATGCAATATCAGAATAAACATAAAATGTATCAAGGTTAAATTGGTATAAAATAAAATTTTACAGATTGTATCTGCTATTAATATGAAGAATTTACTTTCAATAGGTGAAATTCTTTAAATGCATTAAATCTTGATTAAAACAGCTTAGTACTACAGAGATGAAAGGCTTTTTCAACAGTTTTATAAATGGAATGCAAACATGGGAACAATCCCATTGTCACTAAATGGATTTTCTCTAGCTTCAGATGGACTCTGTAACTACAGAGCCAAAGAAGAACAGTCATCCAGATAAAGGTGTTTGCTTCACTTGAGTAGATAATCACCTGGACTTTGCCCAGAGCTCAGCCTGATTATTTACTCTTAGCATCCCAGAAAGCAGGCAGACCTGAGTCCTCCAGAGAACCAGGATCACAACATTTTCAAAGGCTTTAGTTGGTACAGAAGAGCAGCTTTGGCAGGGCTCCCAAAACCAGCTTGAAACAAAACTTGTAAACATCAACCTCACTGGAGAGCAAACAAATAGGCCACCACACCAATTATCCCCTGATGGATTCTCAATCAAAATAATAAAGGATTCTTTATACAGAAAAGGAGGGAACTGCAGCACAGTGAGGCAGGGCTACAGCAATCCAGCCTACATTCACCTGCCACTTGGTACAGAGCTGTCACCCTTGATATGCTGATAATGTTTGACATGGGAAACATTCCTGGTTCCTTCTCCAGCTCCCAGAATTGGGCAGAGCTTGGAGGCTTCACCCTCTTTGTGAGTATCAGGGTGCATTTCAGTCCTCTGTGTCTGATGAAGGGCATGAGCAATGAATTGTTTCTCAACACACACCCACTGTGTGCTGCACATGGAAAACACCCTTTGGTTTCCATCACTAGCATAGATCCTTAACTGAGAAAACAGGATTTCCATTCTCCTCTCACTGGAAAGATTGTCAAGCTGTAGTAGGTTTTGTTCCACTCTCCTTCAGTCCTCTTAGTCCATTTATTCTCCTTTCCTGACTTTCACCAAGTCCTTCCTATTCCTAATCCTATGCACCAACCTACCAAAGTAAAAAACCCATTTTCAGCAGTAACAAACTCTTACTAAAGAGCAACCACAACACTTGCCTGCTCTCAGGGAACAGATCCCTTCTTTAACCTCCCTATTTCAACTGACATCAAGTCTTGCAAAGAGTCAAGTGCAAGGAGTAAACCCCTGACTACAAGAGCATTTGTTTTCATCTGAAAAGCATAAAGCATTGAAAATGTGCCCAAATGGAAACATCTCACAGAGGTTTTCAGTCAAAAGCTACATGCTATTTCATTGCTTTCTAAAAGGCCAGCAGCACTTGAAAATAATCCTCCAGGCTACTGTTAAGGTTAAGAATTAACCTTACCTGAGATTCATAAGGGAAGAAGGAAATGTTGATCTCTTTGCATTTCTTTATTGATTTTGCACATGAAGCTTTTATTTTATTGAAGAGGCTGTCAGGACAAACTGAGGGGAAAAAAGAAACTAAGTATAAATAATTTGTACTATTCCAGCTGTCAGTTCACTTATAAGCATACAGTATTCAGAGCAGACAAGTCTAAATTAAGATCCAATTAACCATAAAATAAAAAAAAAAAAATTGCCTACTCTTCCTAAAGTGAAATAGATCATGTAATCAATATTTTGTTTATGAGAGCTTTTTTGAGAAGCACTACTGCTCAATTTATACTGGCTTTTTTGCAAGCAAAAGGTTGTTGAACACTCATTAGCACTCTGCAACTGTGAAGGATGTAGATTTTATCAAAGTAAACGTGTCTGCTATTTCTTGTCATGTAGGAGAGAAAAAATCATTTCCCAAGCTACAAAAAGAAATCATGTGTACATATCTGAGAGCAAAGCACAGGAATATGGACTTTAATTACAGATCTCTAAGGTGTTCCACCAAACTTCCAGGCTACATTGGACTCCAGTCTAAAAACTGAATTTAAGGAATACATGGATGACACAAATACTACACCAACTTGGAAGTGACAGAGTTATTTCTCTAACTCAGGAACAGTTTTGGCAACTATTCAAGCTGAAAGCTTGCCCACTTGCAACCAAGGAGCAAACAGCAAGACAGCAGTACTTTTCCAGAACAATAACTGCTGCTTCAGCATGAAATTAAACAAGAAACCAAGAATTTGGATAGTAATTTAATACTGCTTTGAGAACATTCAGTCACAAAGACAGGCACACCTCAGTCTCTGCCCTCAGCAGCACATTTGGGGATTTGGTTTTCCCCTTTACATGCCATTTTTTCCCCTCTTTACACCCCATTTTAGTCACACTGGCTGACTGCAGGGGCACATGAAGACACATCAGCCTCATCCTCTGCTATCCAATTTATGTCCTGCATGCAAGGGCTAAGTGGGCCCCTTCTTTCAGAAAAGGGAAAAAGCTGGCTCACAGGTCTGAAGGAACTACCTGGAGCAACCAATTATTAACACAGCTCTTGCAGAAAAGTCCTCATTATGTTTTTAGTTCTATTTTGTTTAAGTACAGATACATAGTCTGACTTGAACTGTCTTCCTCCACACCCCAACACAGGAGAAGACTGGAGTATTTAAAAATAAAACTACGTTACCTAAATTAAAAGCAGAGGTGGAGAACAAACAAGACTCTTTGGTAATTGTGAAAGAAATTACTATTGCCACACAGCATTGTGACCACAGCCTGGCAACCCAGATATATGGTTAATGACTTGTCCCAAACACCCTTGCAAGAAACAGGGCCCAAACTTTTCACCTGCTCAACTGCAGACAAGAGAAGTGAGCAGTTTAATTATTTACCCAAATGAAGTTACCAAACTACAACCCAAAAGCTTACTTACAGTCAGTGAAATACACGTATGCTGCTTTGTATCTGCTGGATGATTTAGCAATGAAGTCATCAATCAGTCCATCTACAGACTTATGGGGGCAGGAAAAAGAAGAGAAAAAAAAAAACCAACCATCATGCCAGAGTTTTTCCTTTGTACATGTATCAGACAAAGCTGCTCCCTCCTCTCCTCCTGCCCCATTACCAAGTGCCACCTAGGAATACTGCAATTCAACATATAAAAAAACACTGAAGTTTAAGATTTTAAATTCCAGATGAAAAATAACAAGCAATCACAGATGGTCAGTCAAGCACCAAGCTCATTTCAGGGAACACACACATCACAGTATTTGCATCACTTTCCTGCTGTAACAGTGCTGAGATTTAGTCTCTCGAAAATTTTTAGGAAGCAACAGTAACCTCTTATTAGAGTCATTACTTTGAATCCTGTTTTTCCATGTATTGCATCGTTATGTGATTGTCCTGGGTGACTTTAGGATGCCGTGTCCCCAGTGTGTTCTGTTAGTGCTGGATTTTGAGTTCTGCACCCTCAGGAGGGCTCTGAGAGCCAAGGGGGAGGAGAAGCTGCAGTTTTTCAGAAGCTGCACTCGCTGCCCCCATCCTCTCAGGGGCACACAGCAGCACAGAGCCCTGCTCTGCTCCTCAGCCAGGGCTCTCAGCTGAGGCACAGAAGCTCCCTGGACTCTGCTTTTCCCTTTCCTTGGACTGGGGGCCCAGGAGGGCAGCAGAGCTCAGGCCTGTGGCATTTCCAGTGCCCAGGGGCTGAGCCCAGCTGCACCCAGGGCAAGGACTGTCTGAATGTGCCCCCTCTGCACAGAGCCAGAGCCCCCATTCTCTGATATTATCCATTCTGTATGCTTGTGAATGCTTTGCTTGTTAAATAAATAGTGTTTTTTTCACTTTTCACTTCTTTTCTCCCAAAGCAGTGAAGGGAGCTGCTTGAATCTGCTTTCCAGAGGGACCCCTTAGGAAGTTTCCTCCCAGATTTTCCCCCAACCAGGACAGTGACACAATATCTCAGTGAGGTTACAATTGCTAATACAGGGCCTACATGGACCACAAGGCCCAGGTTTGCAACATATCCCATGGTGGCACTACATTGTCTTTTCATCTTTGGAAATCAGGCATCACACAGGGGAGTATCACAGGAAATTAAGTTAAAGTTCTGCATAGCTGTACACAGCAAATAAACATTTTTAAAATAAGGCTGTGTTTTTCAGTCTGAAAAATCTTGCAACACTTTAAAATACTAACCTTTTTGGTGGGAGTTATTAAATATATTGCCTTCATGTGTGGGACAGGCTCACGGGTTTTATATACATTCTCCACCACTACAAAGTAAAAAATATTACATTTTTATAATCAGCAACATTATGCATCTTTAAGGAAAACACTGCACATATTTTAACAGAGAGTTGATAAAAATAAGTTGTCCATAATATTAGAGGTAAGGATCTACCTTCTGCCAAAAGCCTTGATTTATTTTTGTTATTTCATATACAGAAGGTTATCATAAGGCTTTCTCAACTCTCAGTCTAGTAACACCTAAAGCTGTAGGGCTTTTCTCTTCTTTGGTTTTCCTCCCTAGGCATTCTACCCTTGTACAACAGAATGGCAATGCAAACATGCTCCAGCTCTGGGGCCTTCTTGGCAAGATAATTCTTTTTCCAGTTCACTAAAAGGAGAGGGAGAGAGAAACTATGCAGGGCATCACTTTGGACCACAGCCTCTTCTGTCCTTTGTTTGCTGTTTCCTGGGCAATTACTCTGCTCCAACATAATTGCAGGCACAAATTAAGATGTTTTCAGCAAATCTCTTGTTTTTCTCTGTTTAATGAAGTCATTACTGTATGATGTTACAATACATTAGCTGGAGAATGCAGAGGTATTTTTGTGGCTCAGATTTTGTGGGGGAGGAACAAGGAAGATAAGTAATGTCAGACATCTGGATGTGGAAGGACAGGTTCCTCTCAGCAGTGTGCTCACTAAAAATAAAAGGTTTCTTCTTGATGAAGAGGATACATGCCCACCAAAAGTTTCTCACAAAGGGCAAGTAGCATTTATGATTTAAAACACACACCAAAAATCAAAATTGATACAGTTCTACATTTCCAGAATAATCATGTTATGCTGAATAACTGGAATAAGAATAGTATTGTGGAATAAATAATGTCTAATGCCCTCTTATGCAACCATTTCTGAAAATCTAGACCTAAAGCTAATTAAAACTAGTTTATTTACATTTTAGGAATTTATTTCAATTTCAAAAACAGGCATCAGCAAACAAACACCCATTCCCACCTCCCAAAAAAAAATCCAGCAAAAGTCCCAAACCAAAAACCACCACACCAACCAAACAAACAAAAAAAAGTAAAAGCACAAAAAATACCCAGAAAACCCCAATCAAACAAAAAAATCCTTAGAGCAATCTTTAGAAAAAACTATTTTAAAGGGGGATTTGAGCTTTCAGGCAGAGAAACATTTGCTTTTTCATTTAGAAAAACCATCACAATTGAATAATTACTGCAGAAGCCTGAAAAACTACTATTTTAATATCCCATAACTACGTGTCTTCACCAACTAAATACAGATCATTTCTTGCAAGGGTACTATCAATTCCAGTCTCTTTTTCTGACCAGGATATTGCCATTGGTGTATTAATAAGAATTATGCTTACCTGTGATGCCCTCTGCTAGCAGATCACTCATTTTGCAGCACAGTGACAGTAATTTGGTAGTGTAATCATCTAAAAGCATTATCTAAACACATTTAAAAAAACACACAGGTATTTAGATAAATTAATCAGCTATATTAAACCCATGTCATTTCCCCAACGATTTGCCATAGAAATTTGAATTTAAAACAATTTTATTACTCTATTTTATTCATTACTTGCATACAACAACATTACAGGGGGAAATTAATCTCAGAAGACATCTCCTAATGTACAGGATTACCAAAGATAAACTCAATCTTAAGTATGAGTTTTGTTCCCCTATTCATACTATAAAGTACTTTGAAAGTTTCACTTGGACACAAGCCTTTTGAATTCCTGCTAATTTGCCCCATGGCCTGCTCAAATATATCTGTATTTATTTTAAAACTGTTTTATAGCTTAAGCAGTTCTGCTGAATCCTGCTCCACCTGTACTGCAGTGCAATTTTTGAAATTAATAAAGTACAAGTCTTTCAAAAGGAAAGTGAAGATAAACACAGTTTCTAATTTTTCTTCATAACTAATTAAAAAAAAAGAGACTACTAACCATTTGTTCTTCCTGTACTAACCTCTAGATTTTTCAGTATGTATTATACAGAGATCTGAGTTACCAAAAGTCAAATCTATTACTTGGACAGAAAACAATCTTAAGTGAAAATGCCAGACATTATTTTTATGTATTTGTCCTCTACTCAATGACACAGGTTTCTTGTTCAAGTGATGACAGAATTCTTATAATAATTTTAACAAAATTGTACCTTCCATTCTTCCTCTTTGCTAAAGTCATCAAACACTGCTGATTTCAGCTCTGTAAAAGAAACAGTTCACCAGTTAGAGGAATCAAATTGTTACTAAGAAAGAAAAAAAATTAATTCATCCATTTAGACTCATGTGTTCAAAGCCCTAAAAAAAACAAAACACACTGATAAATACCCAAATAGAATTTTTCACCACAGGCTGCCCCTGCCTGTTGCTAGGTCTGTACAGGTGTAGTAACAAACTTTTAACCACGTGAAAATTTTATTAACATTCATATTTTCTGTGTACACTCTTGCCAATTAATTAGCCTTTAGCATTACACAGAATTCCTTTCAATAAACTGAGTGCCCAACAACCTCGTCCAAAATCTCAAATATTATATTTTTTTCCATAACATTTGCCTATAAAAGACACCAGAACATACAAATGCATAATTCAGCTGTCTTGAACCTCATTTCTGCAACTAAAGAAATCAGTTTTCTCCCATAACAAAATGAAAGTTTATTCCAAGCTATCAGTGTTCCAGACACTGTGTACTTGCCCCTGCACTATTCCAGCTGTTATTTATTTTGCCCTCAACCTGCAGCTGCTTCACCCAAATAATTGGCCAGGCTCTCAAAATAATTTTTCTCCTGCGAGCATTCTGCACACACCACAATCAAACTGAGGTTAGAGCTCCATTTTTGTCCAGGCTTTCATTTTATTCTCACAGATCTTGTACCAACCATACACCCTAACTACCTTTTCAGATTTTGTCTTCTCTGAATACACTCAGTTAGGTTTTTTTTTCTTCTACATTTACTTCACAGTCTAGGAAAGAACTAGACACAATCCTGACAGAACAGCAGGCTGAGAAATTCCTGAGTGGAAAAAAAAAAATAAAAAAATAAGCAAACCACACCTTGGCAAAATTAATGACCCGTGTATAATACACTTCCTGAAGAAAGGACTGTTAAGCAAGTGCTACAAAAAACAGAATTGCAGAAATGTTGAATCATTTACAAAAATTAATATAGCTCTCTATGGCTGGGCTAGAACTTATTATACATGTCTACAAAACAATTCAAAGTTGTGGAAAAAAATATAATTCCTTGTGGAAAGGACTTCATTTAGAGATTAACTATATACAGCAACTCTCTGTATTTCATTTTATCCACAGCAACTACTGTCTCCTAAACACAGCTACTGTCTCCTAAACACCTTCAGCTTTTCCTACTCATAACTGCAAACTTAAATGACAAAAATCTCGTGTGAATTAATTTTTCCACACATCACAGGTGTAATTATGCCTATTGACAGAACAGGAACAACACACACATTGACACAAGCTCTACAAAAAGCATCAGCATCACTACTTTCAGACAAAGCAGCCTTAATAAAAATCCCAATTTTTGCTGAAACATTAGGAAGCAGCAGTTTATGGACTTCAAACCCATTAAAAAAAGTGCTAGAGAATGTGTAAAACTTAGATCATCAATTTTCATTGTTGTTGTAGTCTTGGAAAGACAAGAGGAACCAGCTGACTAATAAAGCATTCATTTCAGAAGTTCCTCTTATAACTAACCTTGCAATATAAATATTTTATTATTCATACTGCTTCACTGTCACTCTAATCTTTGTTCCTCACACTGGCAACGTCATTTTCAAAAGTCTTTATGGCCCTTAATGACACATTTATGCTTTGATCAAATTATTCCCTCTTAAGGTCCAAGTCTTCCATAAAATATCTCAGGACAAAACATTGGGCCAAATAACAGAGCAAGACAAGCAGGATAAACAAAGCAGCAAAAGTGGGGATTTCTAAGTTTTAAACAAGGTTATCTAATTCACACAGGCAGGGTACGGGTGCCAGGAACTGAGGAACTCCAGAGGGACAGCCAGCTTTGCACTTCTAGTGACACAAACAAAGCTTTGAGGTGGAAGCAGAGGAGAAAAATGAAAACAAGACGGCTCGCCAGGCTGGCTGAGCAGCTCGGTACAATTAAACTCGCGATGAGGTGGCTGCTAATGCCTGTTCCCCAAAGGTCTCACACCACCTGAAATACTATAATAAACCTTTTCTACTCCAGCGAGGAAGGGCGCAGTTACAACTTCATTCTCTGCAACAAACGCCAGCAGAACCTGCTCCAAAACGCGGAGATAAAAATCTGCGGTTCATTTCTAAGGCTACCCGGAACACCTTCAGCTTTTCCTACCGAAAGCCGTGAGGCCGAACACAAAGTGGGAAGCTCCGTGAGGGAGCCCCTTCTGGGGCCGGAGCACCCTCCAAAAGCAGCGGCTGGGAGGTAACAGAGAAGTTCTTGAAGAGCTGATTTAAGTTTAGGCTCTTCAGGAGCCCGAAGAGCTTATCTAAGAAAAAGGCACCAGCGTCTCTTTGCAGCTCTGTCACTGCGGACACGCCGTAAGCCGGGGCAGGCACCCCCACACCTGTAAAAGCCGGCATAAAACGCCATCCACACAGAGCCTCAGCCAGAGGGGCCGCCATCCACACACAGCCTCAGCCGGAGGAGCCGCCACACACCCACAGCNTCCACACAGAGCCTCCGCCGGAGGAGCCACCACACACCCACAGCCCCCGCCGGACACCGGCTGCCCACGGAGCCGCCCGGGCCCGACCCCAACCCCGCTCGGCCGCCTCAGCTCCGGCCGCGGCGGGAGCGGCCCCGGACCGCACCTGGACGGGCACCCCTGACCCCACACACGGAGCTACCGGAGGCTCCCGGCCGGCCCGCGCCCACCGAGCGGCCCCAGAGCCCTCACGGACTCACTCACTCTGCCACACGAAGCTCTTCAGCCCCCGCACCGCCGGCGCCATCTTGCTGCCAGCCCCGCCTGGCAGCGCTGCCTTCCCCTCCCTCTTCACGGGGCGCGGCGGAGCCCGGGCGGGGCGGCTCCTGCCGGCCGGGGTCAGCCCCTCAGGAGCCCGGAGCGGCGCGCTGGGAGCCAGGCTGGCTTCCCTGCAGCCATGGGGTCAGAAATTCCCGCTGGGGAAGTGCCCGGTGGCGAGGGCTCGCCCATGAGGAAGGAGCCTCCTGGTGCTCAGGTGAGCCCGGGATGGCCGGAGCCGCTCCCGGCCCCGCGGCCGCCCCTGGCGAGGTGTGGGGAGAAGCTGGAGCCCGGGTGGCTCCCGAAGCCCGCCCTGGTCCCGGGGGAAAACCGGGGCTCCCTCACGAAAGCGGCCCCCAGGTTCCCGCTGATATCCGTGTAAACCACCAAGGAAAAAACTGTCGGATCACAGAACGATACCGGCTGTTGGCGCCTGTAATCGTCTGTCGGAATTTACAGTTTGAAGACATAAAGAATGTTCTCAAAGGGGAACCAGCAGCTGGAACAAATACGAAGGAATGCAGGGAAATCTCCCCTTTCCACAATGCCAGGTATGAGGAAGAACAGTTAGTTCGGTGCGCCGTTCTGAGGGGAGTGCCATGAGGGCATCATTCCCCATCCTTGTGAGCGGGCAAAAATGCCACAGACGCTGAGCCCGAAGAGCAAATTTCCCTCAGCCTAATTATTCTGTGAGTCTTGTTTAAACCACACAGAATCTGCAGCATGTAACAAAGCCCGTGTGGCCGGGGTTTGGCCGGCTGGGAGCCAGCAGGGAGGAGCGCCCGGCCCGGCCCGGCCCAGCCCAGCCCAGCCCGGCCCGGCCCGGCCTCCCCATCCCGGGCACCGCCGGGCATCGCCCCGAGAGAGGCTGGAACGAAGCTCTGACAAGATGTGCCGTGCGAGAAGGGAAACATTGGCGTGTGCCGGAGTGCTGCTCGGCTGCCTACACATGGTGAGTGCGGCTGGCTTGCTCTCAAGGTACTTCTAGCCACGATACTGCGTGAGGAGTAAACTGAGAGTTACATCTGTTTCCACGCTGGTGTTTCGTTATTATCACGGTGTTGCGCTGTTTACATGCGACTGAAAAATACTTTCGAAGTGTGTCAACAGCTGCAAACGGGATTAGCAGGCAGGTTCAGAGGGGAGAATTCAGAAGCAGTAGAATCTGCATGCCTGTAGCAACTCTCATTAGCTGTGCACTCTTTCCATGCTTCAAGAATCTGAGCAAATACATCATATCAGTAAACTCAGTAAAAAAGAATCTGAGCAAATACATCATATCAGTAAACTCAGTAAAAAAGAATCTGAGCAAATACATCGGTAAAAACCATAGTATTTTCGGTTGTTGTTGTATTAATATTCTGAGATTTTTAATTTTCAGTTTTCAAAATAAAATATGTCATATCGTATTTCTAATTTTGTTACGTCTTCCTTTTCAGATATTTTCAGCAAGCACAGGTAAATATTCAAAATTGTATTTTGGTTTTGCCTGCCTATTTTTGAATGGGTCTGAAGAGAACACTCACTTGTGATTTTTAATAAAATATTCTGTAAGTTCTAGAAGCTTTATGAACAAAAATTTTTTTTGTTTGGTTCAGGCTTTAAAAATTACATTGATGTCTTTATAAATTTAAAATCTGATTTTTCGGAGTCACTATTCTCTTGTATACTCACACAAATATTCAGACTCATGCCTTGATACTAGTGTGAGCTAGGGAGAACAATCAGATGAACAAATTTTGCTGTTCATTACATAGCTGTGGTACAAATGGGATTCACACTGTCCCATATTTGCAACCAATTAATTGCTGTATATTCTAATTATTTTAAAAAACAAACAAAAGAAACATCGAAAGAAAACTCCATCACACTCCCTCAAAAGAACAAAAACAAACCAAAAACCTAACCAAACAAAAAATACCAAAATAAACACTAAAAGATGCTAAAAATTTATTTTAGTGTGAAAATCCTGTTGCAAAACTCTGTGTATTTTGTTAATGCTCACTGCAAGTCCATTTAACTTAAATTTTAACCATTCATAGAAAGTGCAGACTACCTGTCCTGCATTTTGTCTTTGTGAAATGTCCAGAGCATGCAGAATCCCACAGGACTGTGTTTTCCAGCTTCGGTGTCTGTCATTATTTCCATTTTAGCTCCAGATGTACCCGTTATTGACCGAGCCTATTCCAAACTCAGCAGCAGCATCACAGTGGAGTGGAGAGCAGTACCTGGGGCTGCTGCTTACGTGCTGACTGCAGAAGGTGGAGATTCCTTTGCTGAAACTGTGGTAAAAAGCTCTCCGGGCACAGTGAGGGGGCTGAAGCCTGCCACGTTGTACCGAGTCACTGTCAGAGCTGTAAATGCAGGAGGAAAGAGCCAGCCTTCACCTTTCAGAAGAGTGAAAACAGGTGGACATTCAAACTTATTTCAAATTCTGTCATGTTATTATAAAGCATTCATTCATGTACTAGTCCTGAATTATTATTATCTTTATTTTCAGTTGTGCTCATCACATTCTTCTTTCATTTTTTGAGGACTAGAATTCAGCCATCTGACTTTATAACAAGGACAAAAGTCTGAATTAATGGTTTACTTTATGATGGTACAGTAAGTTAAAAGTTCACTTGGGAGTTTCACTAGAATTTCTATGAATATATGTATTTCACCTTAACAAAAGGCATAATTGGAAGAAATAGAAGATATGAAGAAACAACCAAAAATATAAAACAGTAAGACAATGTGAAACTTAGAGGACAGGAAATACAGTATCTTCTTGGTGATTTTAATTCTTCAAGACACGCAGCCCTTCACACTTTCTGTACAACTTTCATTCATTTCACAAAATGTGCAGTACAATAATTGATGCACCAAATCACTTTCCAAATTCATTCTGTAATCTTGCATTAATTTATTTTTTTCTGGTTGTGTTGTCACTGAATTCGTCTCTCTGGGTTAGTGGTTGTTTTTTCTGTATACTCATTTCAAATTTGGCCTTTCCAAACTGTACTGCTGAAAAACCAAGGGCAGAATTTTGTTTTTTTCTCACCAGTCCTGGCTGCTCCCGTTGTGTCTGTTGGTTCTCCCAGCTGTGACTCCATTGCAGTGAGCTGGACAGCTGTGCCTGTGGCAGCTGGATTCTCTGTGTCACTCATCAGGGCAGATGGTTTGGGCAGAATGCTGAAGCAGAGCACCACCAACACATCCTTGGTATTTACAAATCTAGATCCAGGAGCTCTCTACACTATCAAGGCTTATGCCTGGAATGCCAACGGGATGCCTGGAGATGATTTCACATACAACCAAAGAACATGTAAGAAATTTTCTTTACTGAGACCAAGTCAGCGTTCCAAAAACAACACAGCAACAATGTACCAGAAAGTATTTATGAGTATGTGTGATTGTATTATGTTTTTCAAAGACAGATTCAGTAGATTTTCAGGTCATATTTTTGCCCCATCTCAAAGTTTATGGAAGCTCAGATGACATGGTTATGTTTAGTGAGCATTACTAAGGCAAAGATACCATTTACTGTCACTAAAATTATACTTAGGTCTGGATAAGGGTTACACAAGCTCAGACTGATTTTGAGGATTTTTCTAATTGTGAGAATTGTGAGAAGCAAATATTCAAATAAGCAGGGAGTTTCAGCAGTGGTCAACTGGAACTGTTTCTTTTTTAAAATGTCATTTTAACATGAATGAGGGTAAGGTTTGCACCAAAAAAATATATTTAGTTTGCAAATTTTGAAAGAGATCATGTGTGTAGGGCATAATCTAAGTTACATTTATGTGTTCCAAACTGATACACCATAGGTCCTAATGCACCAGGGGATGTTAAATTGGCTTTCAACGGTGGTGCTTTAAGAGCTGTTGTCTCTTGGATGCCAACAGAAGGAGCTGTAACTTACAGTGTGACAGTCTCCAGCGGACTCCTGGAGCTGAGGTGGAGCACATCCTCTGCCTCCTGCGTGCTGCCAGCCCTGCAGTGCAGCTCTGAGTACTCTGTGTCTGTCACAGCACACAACGATGCTGGACCCAGTGAGCCTGCAGATGCAGTGAGCTTCCAAACTGGTACGTGTCACTGATTCTCCTGCAGCTTAGGTCATTTTAACATCTACTTCTTCAGTTTCAAATGTAAATGAGTCCATTGCGATTCACAGGTGATTCCAAAATAGTTCTGCTTTTGGCCTTTGTAAATGTTATTTAAACAAAAGCCATGGAGTTTGCAGTTTAATGTGGCATTTTGGAATGCCAACAGGAAGGAAGCCTAAGCAAAGGACAGTTCTACTCAGACACAGACAGTAAATTTTATACAAAAATATAAAGGGTTTTCACACATAGAGGCTTTTGGATGCCAACTGCTATTCATGCTGATATTGCAATTACCCAAACCTACTGTTGTGAGCACACACTGTGACACTTCCTTTTGAAATATTGCCTGGTGCCACTGTTTTTGTTCAGAGGGCTTCTTAAGCAGATGTTTCTGTAAAATATGATGGTAGCATCTATTTTGTTTTGTAAAAATGATACCCACTTGTCATCTAAATCTGAGAAGCAACCTCTGTAAAGGCAGTTAAGTTGCTTGATCAAGACAGAGCAACTGCTCAAGCTGAGTAGAATAATTCTGTATATCCCTGATTTTCCTTTATTCCCCAAGAGTATAACTTCAAGAAAAAAAAATTGTATTGAAAACTTTTAAATTTGTTTTCTTTTTCAGTTCCTTGTGCGCCAGTAAACATTTCAATTGAGGAGGATGAGCCTGGTCACTTGCTGGTCTCATGGTCTAATGTCACTCTGGGGCATTACTACGTGGTTTTTGTGAAGAGTGACGATGGCTTGGAAGTGCACTGCAACACATCACACACTCAGTGCCATTTCCAGTCACACTGTGGCTTCACTTACTTCATCAGTGTCTTTGCATATAACAAGGCAGGGCAGAGTCCTTCAGGGGATGTATTCAATTACACTACTGGTAAGTAGCCACATATTCCTGCAAATTCATTTGGAGTCTTTAACTGTATTTATGGCAGAGCTGTTTGCACATTTTTATGGGAAGATAATGAATTGAACCTCTATTTTTATTCAGGTTTTGGGCATAACATACACAGAGGTTGGCAGAGAAAAAGAAACAGTTCACATTGCAGTTAAACTTAACTTGCATAGTTGAGTGCAACAACATGCATAAAACTTGAAAACAGTTTGACAATTCACAATCATCAGGCAAGGACATATGAATAACATACAGACCTGAACATTTGAACACTAGTCCTCTCTGCCTCTTTTTTTAAGTTCTACCTCAGGAAGTGTGTATTAAAGTTTTCAACTTCTTCATAGGGAGTTTTCATACTTGGAAAATGAAAAAAATAGTAAGCTGACTGGGAAATTGAGAACAACATTGTTAGTTAGCCTCTAGAGTTTTAAAATTTCAAACCAAGGATATACATAATTCTTGTGTCTGACCTAAACTCTAGCATGTCCTCTATGGATTTGGGAGGAGTGGTACTGAATTAATGTAAGAAGTAACTCTGGGACTCATTGGGCTGTTTGCACAGCACTGCTCACCTCTGGAGGAGACACGAAGCACAGATCAATGAAAGCAGGCTCCTATTCGCACGGGTTTCCCACTCGCGTTCGGCTTTCCCCGTGTTTGTGTTTCAGCTCCCTGCTGCCCCGGCGGGTTCAGGGCCGAGGTGGCGTCGGGGGACACGCTGCGGGTGAGCTGGGCTGCGGTGCGCGGCGCGGAGCGCTACGAGACGCGGGCGGCGGGCGGCGGCGGGGCCGCGCTGTGCCGGGACACGGCCCCGGCCTGCACGCTGTCCGCTCTGCGCTGCGACACCGCCTACAGCGTCACCGTGACCGCCTTCAGCGAGCCCCGCGGGGCCAGCGCCGCGTGTGCGCCGCACTCCGTGCCCACAGGTAGGGCCAGCGGCACACACCGCAGCGATCCGGGCTGAGAAATAGGGCTGAGAAACAGCTGGAGTGCTACCTTACTGTGTAACTGGTTTACTGATNCTGCTGCTGCTGGGGAAACCAGCGGCACACACACGGGCTGAGAAACAGGGCTGGAGTGCTACGTTACTGTGTAACTGGTTTACTGATAAAATTCTGTTTAAACAAAAAAAACCACCCCAGCAACTCCAAAACTGAAAGTTCTTAGGAATACTCTATAAGGGAATTTATATCAAATTTGTATTGAAAGTTTCTGATAGCTCCAGTATTTTGAAAATCAGAATTATACTTTATACACAAAATCCTTACATTGTCTATTCTGTCACACTTTCTAAATTCTCACCAGGAGTAAAACGTAAAAAGATCATATACTTTTCCAAATTTTTCAGTCCTAACTGGAATTTAATCTTCACATGTAACTCATATAGTCTGCATAAACAATCTGTTTAAATACTATTCACATGACATATTTCAGCTCCCTGCAGTCCTGAAATTAAAAACATCTCCAAGGAGAGTCCATCTGTAATCAGTGTGCAGTGGCAACCTAACAATGAAGAAGCTACCTATGTTGTCACTGCCAGAGGAGAGGCTGGCCTTTGGCACTGCACAAGCACCAGGAATTCCTGTACCCTAAGGGATGTTCCCTGTGGATCTGCTTTCTCTGTAAGTGCCATAGCAAGATCACCAGCAGGACAGAGCTTACCAAGCTACAGTGTCCCTTTAGAGACAGGTATGGGGAATTGTGTATAGTTCAACATACTTAGCAGAATAATATCCAAATAGTTCTATGGTTTTGGATAGTTTTTTATTCACAATATGTGCACATTGTACTGTGTGTTGCTGGATGTCCTTTTCATAACCTGTCTGTGTATTTGTGTGTGTGACAAGGAGGGGTCATTTGCCTCAGACTGAGAGGCCTTAGTGCAACCAATTATCTTCTGGCACAGCTAACTAAAATGTAATAACATAAGCCACTAATGTAATGCATAACTTCCTTGTCAGCATTTTGATATTTAGTATTTCCAGGAGAGGCAATGAGGTAATGTCCATGTCAACAAATAAGCAGTGTAAAAACAGATTAAAACACATCCTAACATCCTACCCTCTATTCCTGCTATTAATTTGCTAACAGGTTTTGTCCTCTGCCACCTCTCCAGACAATCCCCAGGCCCAGTACAGAGATTAATGCACACCAGGTCTATTTTTAACAGGCAGTTTGGCTGCAGTCATTTTCCATTGTAAAGGAAGAGACTTTAGACAGAGCTGGACTGAGATATGTGACTCGAGGGTAGGGACAGACCCTGCTTAATTAAACTACAGATGTACCCTGATATTCTGATGAAAAATCTTAGTAATTTTTAGAATCTTGGTGAAGAATCATTTTATAATAATTCCAGGTTTCTAACCCACATTAGAGACAATCTGATCTGTAATAAACAGAATGTCAATATCAGGCTTGCCAGCAGAGTCAACTATTTTTCAGCATGCCAGAAAAGTTGCATTTCTTCATTCCTTTACTCTTGATCATGTACTATTCTACCTGCAACCTCCAAGTACCTTCCATTTTCCAGGTACAAAACAGAGTTCACTTCCCTGTTTTTTGTTCTTTCAGCTCCTTGCTGCCCTAAGGACATGGTCCTGACCCAGGTGTCACAGTCGGTGACCAACATCAGCTGGTCTGTTGGGAGGGGTGCACAGACATATGTGACAAGCCTGGAGTCCCCAAAAGGACAGGCAAAGTGTCACACACTTCACACCTACTGTCTCCTGGGGTGTATCACGTGTGGCACCAACTACACAGTGTCCCTGAGAGCCATCAGTGAGACGGGTGTGACAGCCAGCTGCACCTACCAGGGATACTCCTCCAGTATGTAACGTGTGAATGCAACTGGGAAGGAAAACACTCAAAATACAACAGACTTTGTGTGCTGTTCCTCTCATAAAAACAGCACAGCTGAAATTCAACACACAGCTAATACACCTGCAGTTCCCTCTTTAAATAAATGCACTTTGGATCATTTTCATATAATCAAGACCTCTTCTTATGACAGCCATCAGTTGGCCATACAAAGTTCTAATAATACTGCTCCAGAAACAGGTTTTTAATTTAAATTATGCTATAGCACAATTAAAATTTAGAGACCTCAAAAGGATTTTGGGCATTCTAAGGTAGGTCTTTTGCCAGGTGAGAGCAGCAATATTCCAATATGTAAAACAATGACTGAATTCCAACTCCATAAAACTACTCTCTCCTAGTTCAGTTCAAGACTTATTTTGGCTTTGTGAAACAATAATTTTCTCCCTGAAATGCTGGTAATCATAGTAATCTGGCTTAAACTGCACTCTAGAAATTTACAATACATCGTGAGTTCACAGAGTTTGCTCATTAATGTTTCTTTCTCAGGTGCTTGCTGCCCTACTGGGGTGAAGCTCTACAGACTCAGCAGTGATGGGATCAGGGTGCTGTGGAGAGCTGCTGCTGAAACAATGAGCTACACTGCAGATTTACACGGCTCAAAGGGCAACTTCAGCTGCAGCCCCAGCTCAGGCCTGAGCCACTGTGACATCACCAGGATTCCCTGTGGGGATGTCTACACTGTGGTGGTGGCTCCAGTGACCCACAAGGGGCCAAAGCTCACCTTTTGTCCTGAGAAAATATATTCAGGTAGAAGTTAAATTTCTTTGAATATTTTTTTTTTGCCCATGTATGCTAGATGGCTTAAATATAATCCAAAGTTATGTAGGTAAAGGTGGCATGGAACAGAAATAGAATTTTTCTGCTCTAGTGTTGACTGCAATGTAAAATTTATGAGTGCAGTCTTGCAATATCTGTGATGGGAACTTGACAGCAGCATTTTGGGTCTGGGCACACTTATCTACACAGGTGCCTCTTACCTGGATCACCCACATCCTGGTGAATACAAAAAGTTAATGTTCAGCTGGGAGGTTAGGAATGGGTGGAATATAGAAACAAATAAATGAGCATTTTTAATGTATTTTTAAAGTAGAGAAACAAATCAGTAACTGCAATGAATCCCCCATAAGCACATTTATAAGTAAAAATGGTTTAAAGGGGAAGAAATTACTTTGCCTTTCCCAAGGCATGGATTTAATCCATTATAAAACCACTGTTATCTTATGGGATTGCACAGGAGTATAGATGGACTACAGAGTGCAGACTAATATTTTCCAGCTTACACCTGACACTGGTACCTCTGTTTCATGTCATTTCAGTCACCTGTTCTGGAAGCTCTGTTGGAATGGGTAAGAGCAGTACATTCATTTAAAAACCCCTCAGGTTTATAAGGTATTTTTGCATTATCTTCAAATAAGATGCATATAGCATATAAATTTGATAGTCAAGGCTTCTGGTGGAGTTGTGCAGGTTTATCTCATCCCCTCCCCATCTTAAAATGTATAATTTTAAACCCTCAAATCCTTACCTGTATTGTGGCCTGCATGCTGTCATGCATGGTCACAACACTCACTACTCATTTGACAGCACATAAAAAATTCAGGTTTATCCTTTATAGCCTTCCCACATCCCATTACAAATGAAGCTGGGTGCCACTTCTGCTATTTTCAAAAAGGGAAAAAAAAAAAGTGTGGCTTACCTCAATCTATTCTACCTTATTCCTTCTGGTTTCAGCAGGCCAGTGCTTTATTTGCCTACGTAAGCTGCTAGAAACAACTTCAAAAGCAGCCACTGAAACAAAAAATTCTCGACAGTTGCTTTTCCATAACTGGAATTGTCTTACTTTCTGAATTCTTTTATAGTTATTTATAGAGGAAAGAGCAATGCAAAACACATCTAGATGAAACTCTGGTTCAGGTAAGGAGGTAAGAATTGCAATTCATATTAGAATGTGTGAATCCAATTTTTCCTGCTGATTAAATCTTTGGGATTGGAGAGAAACTTCACTGTATATCATAAGCATAAATGGTTACAATCCATATTCACCTCTGAAATCTCTTGTTATTTCTACTAGCACTACTGATTTGTCCTTTCTTCCATTTATTACAACCTTCTTTCACTTCATTAGGCCTTCACTTCACTATGCTAGATCCCCAGAAAAGCCCTTAAAATCCAGACAGTTTAAAATATTCTTCAGCACTCCTTTACTTTCTCCTGGTGTTCTATTTCCTGCTCCTGTCTCAGAGGAATGGCAAGAAATCACTGCTCACTTTTTCCCCCTAAGGCTGATCTCCTTTTTGCTGCTATGATGTTGAGATTGCTCATAACACCACTCTCCCTAGATGTTATTTTCAGTCTTTTTCCCCTGAAGCTGGAAGGCTGAGCACCTAATCTAGGTCTGGGATCCAGAGCTGAACACGTACCTGAGACCTAATCCAGGCAGGACCCTCTCATACTCCAGTGGTTCCTTTTTCAGCCGACTTTGAAAGCCAAGTTTAAGTAAACTGGTTCTGCAAACTCGTGTGCAATCCAACACAGCCTCCAGGCTCTCATGTGTACAGAGGTATCCAAAGACAACAGGGTTTTTAGCACTATTTTAAGCTCATAAAAACAGACACAATCCATTCTGGAAATTGCCTTTCTTCAGAGAACACATGAGGTGTTGGGTACCTCAGCTCATGCTTCTGATCACTTGAGCAAAATCTCATGGGAATTTCACACTTCAGTAAGTTGCTTGTAGATGGCCAAAGAATTATTTGCTGCTTCTTAAAACATAATCTGCATTTAGTCATGATCAAACAAGTCTTTCTTTAGGAAATATTATTTAAAACTGCCCTGCATTAGTTAATAGAAAGTTGGTTTGATTTCTCACTTAATAAAAAATTAAACAGCCTTCTTCCTTGAGGGTTCTATTTCAGTATTTCCTCTTTGCAGACATCATTGCCAAGCACCATCATCACAGTGTAAAGTGTTTAATTGGGTTTTCAGAGATCTAAAGCAATTGGTTTCTTTTGGAACCAAATTCAAGCCCCAAACTATTTATTTCATCTAAGCAATTCTGGTAATTCTGTGCTCTAATAGCAACTCTAATGTACTTTAAAACATTCTAAGCTGTTGGTTTATGTTTTCTTAATTCTCAAGGGTCAAAGATTGTCTCTCAAATACCTGCATTTTTTCCTGTAAATAAACCAGCCTTTCACTGTATTGCCCAACAGTGTCAGAAGAGGAGGAAGAGCCCTGAAGGAACTAAAAGTCAGTAAATCCATTTTCCCTGACAAAACACTGGTTCTGCAGCCTCTCTGCCCAAGAATATCTTTGTTTGAGAAACTGAAGGTTAAAAACAAGGCCAAAAGAAGCCCTCTAGACACAAACAAGACAAATTAAAGTTGTCCTCACTGCTTGGACAGGATCCAGGCAATCTCCTGGCATACTGCAGAGACAGTTCTAGTATCTACTGGACATGGCACTGCTTTTCTTCTCCAGTCTTAAATGAAAGCTCAGTATTTTAGTTTTACACTGCAAGGGAATGATTCTGTTGAAGGTTAAGTTTTGTTTCAAGCTCAGATTTAGAATTAGGTAACACAAATATAAGCAGACAACCTTAACAACATCAGTTCAGAAAAATGTTGATAACTAAGGATAATGGTGATAAAGACTATTACAGTTTGGAAAACAGAAAGAGCAGGGAGGAAGAAAACAACTTCACTTCTTGGAATACTGTGGAATGAAGTACACTGCTGGAAATCAAGACAGTTTCCCCTAGATGTTTGAAATGAAATATGCTTAGATGACCTGCACCACACAGAAGCAAAAGAAGGCAAAAATATTTTATTTCTACCCTCAGGTTACTTCATGATTGATTCCCACTTCATAGCCTTCCTATCCTGGGGCTGCAGCATTTTTTTTTTGTTTGCTACATCTTCATTGTAAGTTACTTACTACATAAAATCCCTTATTCATACAAAGTGTCACTTGGTCTGAAAATAAAACGTGGAGGAACTGAAGCACTCTTTAACTGTAACTGGCAAGGAACGTGCAGGGAAAAGCTGACACTCAATACAAAGGAATTAATTGAGAGTTTATTCCAGATGGTTCTCCTCACTTAGTATACAAGTCATCAGAATAATCTATGAAATAGACTTGGACTTTAATGATACGATCTTCTTCTATAATGCATTTTGGTTTTTGCTTTTAACAACCTGTTTAAAAAAAAATCTGCCAGATGAAATGTTCAGCACAAACTGTGATCTTTACTATTTGTAGAAAATATGAATTAAAAAAGGACACTATCAGTTAATTCTTATTTTAAATGTTTACACTTATAAAAATGCTTTGGAAGCTTGAAACTGAAATCCTTTGTAATATTTTTCTTCTTCCTACCTCCCTCTTCCCATCTTAAATGCCTTTATTAGCCCAGGATTATCATAAATGACAGAGTGCAGCTGCTTAAAAACATTAAAGAACCACAAATGGATAAATTGTGTTTAAAAAAAAAAAATAAAGGAAGCTTACATGGATTTTCTTCAAACAAATAAAATGCATAGATGGCTACGGTACTCATCTGTCAACCTTGACAGTGTCCACGTGAGGTAGCCTTTCTACAGAATCACTAAACAAGCCCCAACATAATCTAAATCCTTGCATCAAAACCACTATCTCTGAAAGTCCACTCAATTTAAAACCACTGGTGATCAACATAATACATTTTAAAAGCTTTGGACAAAACAGCAGGTACAGTGGACAGCAATGTTAGTTGTAAATCTGCAGCCCTCGATGTACATTGTACTCACATAAATATCTCAGCTAGAACACACATTCCAGATCCATCCCTAAAAGCCACACGAGTATGGAAAGCACAGCCATGCTAAATTCAGGATACAAACCATAATTCCACGTCTACAAAAGGAAAGTATAATTAGTGGCAGTTTATTGCCTCATACAAATTTAACCAACATGGCAACCATGCCAAAGGAATTAAAACATTTTCAGGACATATGTACAGACTGTACATTTCAGAAACATCTGAACAATAAAAATGCAAGAACAATCTCCGCATTACAAATCAAACTAAACAAATGGTTTGAAACCGTCAATGCATTGAATGGGTTTACAAAGGCACTTCCCTACCCAAAATAGGAAATGACAATCTGCAGCCTAGAGGGAGGTTGGAGAAGAGTGCTCAAACTACTGCACAATCTCAACTTTAAGAAAAAATAAGCAGGATTTAATCAAACATTTATAGGATTCAATGTGATCCACTTCTGAAAGAATTCACACAGTCTCATCTTTGTTTTTCTGTTGCTTTTCTTGGCTCTCTGGGTCTGTGCTTTGGCTCCTCCGACGATCGTGTTTGTCAGAATGGTCCTTGCTGTCACTGTGATCGTGTTTGTGGGAACGTTCTTTGCTCCTGCTACGCTTCCTAGATTTTTCTTTGCTGGGACTCTGATCTCGTTTCCTGGACTTCTCAACACTATCTGTTCTTCCTCTGCTTCTGCTTCTGCTTCGTTTATTTGACTTCTCCTTATTTTCATTTTTATGTTTACTTGATTTTTCTTTGCTCCTGCTTCTGCTGCGCTTCCCTGTGTTCCTGCTTCGGCTCCTGCTCCTGTGCTTTCTTTCCCTGCTTCGACTCCTGCTATGCTTTCTCTCTTTTTTGGAATCCCTCTTGTCATCACGGTGTTTCTTCTCATCTTTGTCATCCTTGTGTCTTCTCTCCTCTGTGTCCCCTTTACTTTTCCTTTCTTTTGACCTTTCTCTAGATCGATCTTTTTCCCTCTCACTCCCTCTTTCCTTATCATAATCTCTCTCTTTTTTCCGACTCCGTTCATTTTCTTTCTCTCGTTCCCTATCCCTGTCTCTTCTATCTCCTTTCCTGTCACGACTTCGACTCCGGCTTCTGTACCTGTCCCTGCTCCTGCTTCTCCTCCGTTCCAGAGAGCGGTCAGGACTTCGAGATCTCCGCCTTTCCTTTTCTCTCTCCTTCGCTTCCCGCTCCAATCTCTGCCGCTCTCGTTCCCTTTCTAGCTCTCTATCAAAACTCGATGATCCATGGCCCTCCCGATGGTGACTCCTGCTTCTGGATCTTCTGGGAGACCTCCTGGGACTGATGGATCTTGGCCTTGGAGACCTTTTAAAATAGAAAATATTCAGTATGAAACACCTCCTTCAAGGCAATTAAAAACTGAAAGAAATCCTCCTTGCAATTTATACTTTACGTACACAGCCTGTATTTAATCTTAAACACCAAATATCATCTGATTATTTTAATCCACCAGCATCCATAAACTATTGCCTTAAAACCTATCTCAGTGAAAAGACAACATGTTGCTGGTAATGAGCAGTTCAATACTGAACTTTGGATATTCATTTTTAAAATAATGTTTATGTAACCTTGAACGTCTACGTTCTGCATGCCGGTCTATTTCTTCCATCCCCTCCTTGCCATCTTTCTTGATTTTTCTAGGTCTGCTTTTAATTTGCTGGTCAATGGCTTTCTGGACTGGCACAGGAATTCTTGGAAACAACGTGGAAAACCATTCAAGTTTAGTGAGGAAGGAACGAAGCATCTCCCCGATGGTCATAACGCAACCCCCACCTGCCTTCACATCCAGGTCCTGCAAAATACAAGCAAAAAATATCCTGATGGTCAAAAACATTCTTTACTGATTAAAAAAAATGCTGCTACATTACTGTCCTATTGAAGTCTCATGATTATGAAAGTTTACTTTTCTCATATTCTAACACATTTCCTTAGAGAAATTCAAACCCTGCACCCTTTGGATTTGGCAGAATGTTACAGATAGGGAATGGGACTTAATATATATGCATGCAGGCACACACTAATCCTGCAGCCATCTGGATGGTAAGGGACTGTCGATGAAGAGATTAATGCAAAATCCCCTTACACAGTCTGGTTATATGCTATCATCTTGCATTGTATTTAAATGCCACAAAGTTGAGAAGTCCTCTGAAACTACATTTAATACTGCATTTTGTGGATGTACAACTGTGTACCGTCATACCCAACCCTGTGGCCTAAATCATTTATGAACTACATCATTGCCTAGCTAAAAATGATCACAGAAAAACCTCTAGTACAAAATGGCATCCTAACAGAATTGGAAGCAATAGCAAACCAACTGCCATGAAGCAGTGAGGTTTCTAATTTAGAAATATGTAAAAAAATAAATAAATGAACAAATAATTGGAAACGCATAATCCATGATGACCATTGTCTCTGAAAAGGGTCATTACCGCATGAAGGCCTTCTTGCTATGCCCTCTCACAGCTCAGGACATGTTAGTCAGCTATTGTCAGTCCCAAACCTATAGTGCAAGCACACAAGGAAAGTGAGATTTGTTATCTAAACAGGAAGAGAAAATCTGAACGTAAAACTGCTTGCACTCACACACATTTAAGTGTTCAGATATACAGTTTTTCCAAATATAATCGCTGCAGAGATCTAAAGAAGAAAAAGAGGAGTTAAACGTAGCACCTGGAGAGTACGTACAGTTAAACAAAATAAACATAAGAAGCATTTTGAAAAGTGACTCTGTGTCCTGGGAAGGTTTTCACAGCAGCATGACAAAAGTTCTGCTTCCACATATTTAAGAACTGGAGGGGAAAAAAAAATCCTGTAGGTTTAAATAATTCCATATATAAAAATTTCCTTCATCCTATTGAGCTTGACCAGGACCGGTAAGAAATTTAAGCAGCCCCAAGCAGTTTTTCTATATAACACAAAGCTACTGATAGCAGCTGGGAAAGAGACACTAATTCCAAAAATATAGTGGGAGATTTTAAACAACAAGAAACAAACACATCTTGATACCCAGTATCAGCAAAATCTGAAATGTATAAACTACAAAATGTGCTTTCAATAATGAACCAGCTGAGACCTGCACAATGCATTGTACTTGTGACTGCTTTACTGTCCTTGGAATTGACTTTGTGGGACCCTGAGAATGAAGGCACCCCAATCCTTCTCACAGATTACAGGCCAACATTGCAGAGGAGAATTCACACCAGCCAGCCCCACCTGGGGGAGAAGGACATTACACTGATTCAAGCAAGAGACCAATTTTTTGTTTCATTTTTGTTAAAAATCTACTATAGCATGGGTTTACCTGCAATTACCAGCTGTTTCCTTTGCTCAGTGTTTTTGATACTTGGCATGAAAGAAGCCATTTAAAATAAATACACTGCATTGCAGTTAGACACAGGTATAATTAACACTATTTTTAATATCAGTATTTGGACATCACTTGCAACTACATTTGAAATTTCTTCAAAGTAGATGCCTACTGTCACACTGAAGATGGCAAATGATCCTTCCCCTTCTAGTCTGAAATTTAGGATGTAATTTAAGAACCTGCTCAATAAATACAAACTGCAGCATGGAGCAGACTGTGCATTCAACTTCATAACCCAAGAAACCTCACCCAGCAGCTCCCCACTGTTTCACCAAACAGTCAATCAGGACTAGGATACTGAAGGTATTCTCCTGTCTGACTGCAAAATAATGCAACCTCTTAACTCATTTCTTCAGTTAGCAAAAATAAACAAAGACATTAAGGCTCCAGCAATAATGCCACCTTATGCAGCATTAAGGCTTTTTCCTTCTCTGAAGAAATCCTGGTTTGTTGTTCCAGGACATGCATAATAACCACAGAGACTTCTGGCACTGTTTTCCAAGGTGAATGTTGGTTTTTACCAAGTAGTTCCCACCCTTTTATGTAAGCACCAATTCCCCCATCCCAGTAATAAATGGATAATACAAATTTAGCACTCCCATGTCTTACTACACCTTACCTAAAAGTAACTATGATTTTAAAAAACACACATTCACACAGCCTGCTGTCTGCATTCTGATTCAGTACACCTGTTCCACATGGCTTTGTAAATCTGATACAGTGACATCTTAACCAATGAAAAAATCTGTTAGATCTTCAAAATCTAAAAGAAATCACCCAGGTCCCAGCTCAAACCTGTTTCCTGCACTAATTTTAAGGTACATAATGTAAGTAAGAGCATGACATTGCAACACACAAACTACAGAAAATCCTATCAAGCATAAAGTAGTAACATGAAAAGAAACAAAAGAAAACAAATTATTACCCTCGCCGACATACCTCCTCATCATCAAGAAAGGATTCAAACCAGTCCCATAGATCTGTAGGTGGCTGTGTGTACCTTTAAGCACAAAAACAATGGAACATTTTAATCCAGCTTTCTGCACATCAGACCAGTCCTTAGTTGAGGATATTGACACTTACCTAATATACATAAATCCAAGAGCCCTAATATATGGGGAGTCTGTGTGAGTGATAAGGCCCATCACTTGCTTACGAGTGAGCTTCAGTGTAAATAATTTGTAGAGCAGACAAAAAGCAGTAGACACAATTCCTCCAGTTCCAACACCACGCACCTTTCAAAAGCAGAAAGTTAGGTGAGGGTGCAGAAAGTCACAAAGACATTATCCCAAACCTACAAAAGCATATGAGAACTAACATAGGATAAAAGCTAAATCTACAAACAAAGCTAGGTGGAAAAAGTAACACTACTCACTACTTACATCCACAGCTTTGGAAGTGAGAAGAATGTATCTACTCTTTGTAATAAATATTTTACATCTAGAGGCTGAGCCAACATACAAGCACATTTTATCTATGCTTTGGAAAGTTATTCACCAGACAGAAAAATTTAAGAAGGCACGTACTTCTACTTACCCCTCCACACATCCCTGTCTGGCCTGCTGTTTTTCTGCTGCCCTTTTCCCATGGTTCAACATGAGTGACCTGAAAGGGTCAAGGGGGACAGGAGGAAAGAAAGAAAATTACAATTACAACCTCTGTAATGTTTAGGTGACCATACAAGCCTAATTTAACAATGGATATCTTAAGCCAATCCTAAAAAAACTGTCTTCTACCAAATTCAAGATCAAGTCTGCTTTGTCATTAAAGCAAAGCACTTGGCTTTTTTAATTATCACATTAAGAAATTACAGTCAAAATCCTGAATGAAATTCAGAACAAACAAATCCCATAAGCCCAAAGGAAATATCCATGCTTACTCTACACTCCATGTACTTTTGAACACTTTATGACTAAACCCCATCTTTACTATTTCCTTGGGTGATTAAACAATTGTCTTTATTTAAACCATCTCCTCACAAGTTTAGTGATAACTGCTGATGACAGCTACACAAGTCAAAATATACAGCCTCATATTCCTGTCTCATTTCCCAAGTGAACTTAACGAGATTTCTTTTATCACTTACTATTAGGACAAAAGAAATATATTTATCAAGGGTAGTATTTTAACACAAAGTCAGTGTTTTTTCTCTTAAACTGCAGTGATGTTCTTAGATAAAATGACTCCTAAGTACAAACAAGTAAAATTTGCCCAAGACAAATCCTGTGAGATACATTTAGGGATGAGAGCACAAACACAGTTAATCAAAACCATTCCTAAAACTTGACACAAGAGCCATAAACAAGCTCAGAACCATGTAACTACACTTGAAATTCAGAGAAGCAATCTGACTCAATAAACAAGTATATTTCCTAAACACATTAACTTAAAATATATGTAAATGACAAAAAAGGATAAAATGGTGCTACCTACACTGGATTGGGAATGAGAGTTTGTGCTGTATGGTACTTCACAAATTCTGATTCTTTAACAATACATGAAATAAAACCAGTTATGTACACAATCACATGAAATGGGAGATACAGGAACAGCAGAAGTTGCTGAACTGTTTGTTTGGGGTTTTTGCAGTTGCTGTCTTTGCCAAACAGGAAACCTGAGAGATGCCAATACCATAGAATTCAAAATCCACTATGACTTCCTGTACTGTTAGCATGAGAAGTTCACAAATACTAAATAAATCTTCCTGCATATCCTTCTGGTTATCCAGCATTGCCTCTCACAGGAAAGAAGTATTTTTCAGTCAAAGAATTGAGTATAACACGATCAGAAATGCTAGCCTTCAACCTTTTAAACTACATTCAATGTAAACATGCTGGTTTTGACAGGTATCAAAACAAACAACAAAACCCTGGAAACAATATCATTTCAAAGAGGAGTATTTCAAATTAGGACTGCTCTGTATGCTTAACTTGTTGGAAATAGATGAAATGAAGCTGAGGACATGCACATGGTGTTAAGGTCAGGGATCAAGAAAGAGGAAGTCCTGCCCTTCGTAGATACAGAACTGAAACAAGAGCCCAGAAGTACAAATGAATTATTTCAAATATCTGGACACAATCCACATCTTCAAAGATGGTCCTTATCACCAGCTGTTTGTGTGATTTACAATCACCTTTCCTGATAATCCAGCACCCAGCATTCTATAATTTTCTAGAAGAGCCACCTGTTTCTTAGACAGACAAATACACTTGAAAATACAGCTGCTTTGACAGGTATCACACTCATTAAAAATAAAAACAAAAACAACAACTAACACAAAAACCCACAGCAATTACTCAGGAATCTTAAAACATGAAGGGAATTGAAACCTCCTTAATATCAGTGAAGCAGCTTAACCATCAGGTTATCTTCTCCCTCACAGCCATTACTCATGAGTGAGTAAGGGGCTGAGTTTTCTCTTTATTTAGCATTCAGCTTTGAGTCACTAAGTGTCAAGTTCAGTAAAGAAATCAGATCAATATGCAGATTTTTAATGGCATGTCAAAATTCTTTCCAAATTTAAAATAAAAACCATTTTTGGAATGAAACAGTAGGCCAAGCAAATTAACTATGACCTATTGCTGCTGAGCTCTGCCAGTACAAAGATCATGAATTCCATCAAATACTTCTTAGTGCATCTGAAGGGGTTCACTTGAAAAACAGAGTAAGAGCTCAAATTTTCTGAAAATACGTTTCTTTCATTATTTTTTCAGCTCTGAAAACCAATTGCATAAGTAAACTCTGCTACTTTCTATTCAGATAGTCACGAGTCTCTAACACATGCAGCATGTAGTAAATTAACTGCAGAGACGCTAAAGACAATATATCTTACACTAAGTATAAGGAGAAATAAATAATCAGCTCCAAATGACAGAGCACGGGCAGATAAATATTAACTTTATGTGAAAAAACAGAGGATAAGTAAGTGCAAACTGCCAAAAATCTCAAAATACTGTGGAGGAGTTATTTTTCACAATTATAGCACCTTAAGTAACTTGAGTTGGCTTGGATAAATGAAACAAAAAGATTACTTTGGTTTTTATTTTATTTATTTCAAATATACTGAAACCTACCAGCTGACAATAACATCAAGCAAAATGAATTGATCTGAAAAAATACACGACCAAAACACAGGTGACTAACTGAATTATCTCAGCTTGAATTCTCTAAATTTTGGTCTCGTTATCAGAACAACGAAAGTGGCTGCGTTGATTAGCATTAATTATGCATACCTCTACCTGGGAGAGAGTGGCTTGACGGAAGCCTCGGTGCAAAACTGATTCAATCCTGCTAACAAAACAAGAACCGAGACATGGGTGCCCCGACACAGAGCATTCATCTCCCCAGCACATCCTACCTAGCGCCGAGGGAGAAGCACTAAAACGACCTCGCTGAGCCGAGCTACGGCGGAGGGAACGCTAACCTGGAGGTGAGAGGGAAAGGCACACGGCTGCGGCGGGGCCGGCTCCGCGCCCTGCCCGCTCTCTCCGCCTCAGCCTCCGCCGGCCATTTCGCCCCCACCGCCCCGGCTCTCGCCGCCCGCCTCACGCCCAGCTCCGCGATTCCGAATCCGCCACGGAACGCGCCTCTCGGGCGAGGCGGAGAAGGCAGAGCCTTGGATTCCTTCCCCCGGCTCAGCGACACAAGCGGTGTTCACTCCCATCCCTCAACGCCAAGATAAGGGGCGAAAAGGCGCGGGCCGCAACCAGAGTGGGCCCGGCGCCAGCGCGGCCCGCGGGCTCACCTTGAAATAGATCTCGTCCACCACTTCGTGGTACGTCTTGAGCTCGTAGAGCTGCACCTTGAAGTAGGGCGACGAGAGGATGTTGGTGAGGATCATGGGGTTCAGGTTCATGGTCTTTTCGTTGCCCCACAGCGGCAGCACGTTGCCCTGCTTGCCCGAGGCCGCCGGCTTGGGGCCTCCGCTCTGCAGCGGCTGCTGCACGGGCGGGACGGCGCCGGGCGGGTGCTGGGCCGCCTGCTGCCCCTGGCAGTTCGCCACCGCGGGGCTGTTGTTGGCCATGGCGGGTGGGCGCTCGGGCAGGCGGGCCGCGCACAGGAGCGGGACCGGCGGGCGCTGCCTCAGCCCCGACAAGATGGCGGCCGGGGAAGTGACGGCGGCGCCTTCCGGGGCCGCGTCACCGGCCCCGCGGGGAGCGGCGAGAAGGGCGGGGGAGCTGCGGAGCCTTGGCGCTGCCCAGCCCCGCGGCCCTTCCCGCCGACAAGCCGGCCCTTAGCGCGGCTCTTCCCGCCCTGGTCTCTCCTCAAGCCGGCCGTTTGCGCGGCTCTTCCCGCCCTCGCCTCTCCTCAAGCCGGCCGTTTGCGCGGCTCTTCCCACCCTCGCCTCTCCTCAAGCCGGCCCTTTGCGCGGCTCTTCCCGCCCNCCTCTCCTCTCCTCAAGCCTGTCCTTAGCGCGGTTCTTCCCGCCCTCGCCTCTCCTCAGCCTGGCCCTTTGCGCGGCTCTTCCCGCCCTCGCCTTTCCTCATCCCGGCCCTTTTTTGTCGCGGTTCTCTCCACCCTCGCCTCCTCTCGGCACCCCGGGCCTCTCCGCGGCTCTTCCCGCCCTCGCCTCGCCTCACCCCGCCGCAGCCCCGGGGCCCGGCAGGCCGGACGGCACCGCCAGGCAGAGCGAGGGGACTGTGTGGCCCGAAGCTGCTGACACCGCCACACGGAGTTCAGTAGATTAAGCCACTCATTTAACGAAGGTGGAAACCGGTACCCTCTTTCGCTTGTTGGTAATGAGACCACGGCACAGCTGGCGCTCCCCGCTAAGCAGAAAAGTCACAGGATGACTGGGGTAGGAAGGGGATTTTGAAGACCATCTATCTGGTTCCAACCCTCTGCCTTGGGCAGAGATGCCTTCATTAGGCCAGGCTGCTTCCAGCCGCATCCAGTGTGGGCTTGGAGCGATGGGGCATCCACAGCTTCCCTGCCGGGGAGGGGAAAGGAAGAAATGCTGGGCACGTTTGGGGTGCTGGAGCCCCCGGAGGGCCCGGCCTGTTCCCTTCACTCCAGGGCTGGCTACAGGGACGCTGCTCTGGCTGAGCAGCTTCTGAGAGCCCCCAGACCCCAGTGTGAAAAACGAAGTTCACCTTTTTGATAGGATTTAAAAGGTTTAATAAGGGCAAGGCAATAAAGCAAAATACACAGCCAGGGGTGTCTCTGGTCAAGACCATACCTGTCCCAGAGAGCCCCTCCCTTAAATACGTATATTTAAACTTTTCTAAGAACTTATTTCCGTATTTCTGGGAGCTGTTTTGCATGGGCACTCCTTGGTCCCACCTTTGTAGGGCACTCGTGTTTCTTGGCTGTGGTTTAGTTAATTCTTATCAGTCATAATTTGGGCCTTGGTGTATAATTCCTACAGATGGTCAGTGCTGGAGCTGGGATATCAGCAGCAGATTCTCCATATCAGAGCAGGGTCTGCACTGGGTGTGATCCTGAGCAGGCAGTGTTCACTCACTACAGAGACACTTTATCAATTTACTTTACTCCTAAAGAAAACTCTATCTTTAAAACCATTTCCATACCACACATTTAATATCCACCATATATGGGTGCGAATGGAAAGAAAAAACCAATACCATAATACATATTTATAACAACTTTAGATGTTAAAAAAAACAGTAAACAGTAACTGCTCCCTGCTGCTCAATGCCAGCTCTTTCTGAAACTCATAGTCCTACATACAGACTTGGAACAAGCAGAATTGGGTTAACAGCTAACAGAAATTCACTGTCTACAAATAATTACAAGGAGAAAATCCTGGTTTTGCCTGCAAAAGCAAAAAAAACCAACCCAAACCCAATATAACTAGTTATGTGCTTCGGTGTCAGTCTTTAAACCTAAAATACAAGAGAGAGACTGAAAGAGTGATTTGGAAAATATTCTAAATATCAAGTAACTGTGCAAAAATAAACTGCAAGTTCAGTGAAATGACTGCAAGCTGAGCATAATGTCCCAAAATATGTTTAGTTGTACACAGAAGGGCCTTCTAGGTCCCAGGCCCACACTGTACACTATCTTTATTAATAACAGCCCTGCCCTGTGGTTAGCAAACTCTTCACACGCTGTTAACAGAAGAAATGGGACATTTAGAGCCACCCTTTCCTTCCTACTTTCACCGTGCAGCTACACAGCTGCCTCCTCACTGACAGACAAATTTGCCCCAGTGTGGAAAAGACTTCATGAACCTCTGCCAAAGACAGATTTGGGATTGGGATTTGGGATGTTTGTGCTCCCTACCTCTCACTGCATACGGCACCCAGCACAAGAGCGCGTCAACGCGGCTTCAGACACAGCAGTGGCGAGATTTTGGGGGTTTATTGTGAAAAAGCAGCGGCACCGCCGATCGCCGTGGGGCTGGCAGGGATGGGCAGAGCAGGCGGGCCCTCGGGCGGTCCTTGGCGCTGGTTTGTGCTCTCTCAGGGAACGGCAGCGCTGCCCCTCGGGGCACGGCGGTCCTTGGCGCTGGTTTGTGCTCTCTCAGGGAACGGCAGCGCTGCCCCTCGGGGCTCCCGGTGCTCCCGGGGGCGCGGCCGCTTGTGCCGGGCGGGACGGCCCCGCGGGGAGAAGGTGGAGCGGGAATAGCGGGGGAGCACGGGAAAGGGGCAGGGGATAGCTGGGCCGGGAGGCTGTGGCTGCCGGGAATGGAGAGCTGCCGGGGATGGAGAGCTGCCGGGGATCGGGGGAGCAGGAGCCGCCGGGGATCGGGAGCCGGCGGGAATGGGGAGCAGGATCCGGCGGGAATGGGGAGCAGGAGTCGGCAGGGATGGGGAGCAGGATCCGGAGGGAATGGGGAGCCGACGAGGATCAGGAGCAGGATCCTGCGGGGATGGGGATCGGGAGCCGGCGGGAATGGGGAGCAGGATCCGGCGGGAATGGGGAGCAGGAGTCGGCAGGGATGGGGAGCAGGATCCGGAGGGAATGGGGAGCCGACGAGGATCAGGAGCAGGATCCTGCGGGGATGGGGATCGGGAGCCGGCGGGGATGAGGAGCAGGAGCCGGCGGGGATGAGGAGGGGGAGCCGGAGGGAATGGGGAGCGGGAGCCAGAGGGGATGGGAAGCGGGAGCCGGCGGGGATGGGGATCGGGAGCCGGCGGGGATGGGGATCGGGAGCCGGCGGGAATGGGGAGCAGGATCCGGTGGGAATGGGGAGCAGGAGTCGGCAGGGATGGGGAGCAGGATCCGGAGGGAATGGGGAGCCGACGAGGATCAGGAGCAGGATCCTGCGGGGATGGGGATCGGGAGCCGGCGGG
>VZTB01017509.1:387542-403946 GCA_013397245.1 Thryothorus ludovicianus
GGGATCCGGAGGGGATGGGGAGCAGGATCCGGCGGGGATATATGATTTATAGTTGTTTACATAAGGTTATTTACATAATTACATGTGGAAAGAACAGCCTAATCATGGTAATCCCCATGTTTTTGTCATTCTTTGAATAAAACTCAGATCAGGTCTATCCCTGCCAAATTGGGACTCAAACACCACTGAAAACAGCAAACTTTGTGATTGGCTATATTATGAAGTGCTTCAGAAAATAAGAGTTAACTTTTTATTTCAGCGTTGCCAGAATACCATGGATAAGAACTTTCCAGAAGAGTCTACACAAGTTATTAGATTTGATCCTCCTTTGTACAAACAACGCTACCAGTTCGTTAAAGATTTAGTGGAGAAATACAGACCTAAGAAGGTTGGTATGTTCTGTCTCTTTAGATGATAAACTTTGAAGTAAGTTGCCACTTGGCATCTCAGGAAGACTAAATGTGTAAATAGCCTGTTGACCAAATTTCTGAACTATAGTAGTGAAGGAGCTGTTAAAACTGAATGGCCTTAGCAGGTACCCTGTGATGTCTTGTTTTTCAGGGGTGCATAAAATTACTGTTACTAGATGGGAAGAAGAGAATGTTTAAACAAGAGAAATGCCTTAGACTGTTTCTGAAAGTAGTGGGCATTCTGTTTTTAGTTTAATGCTGCAGAATTTGGTTCCAGTTGCTTTCCTCATAGTTGGGTTTTGCTTTCCAAAGCTGTTAGTTCCGTGTAGTGTATCAGGATTATTTTATCATTTACAGGGATGGTCTCAGGTGAGAAGACACTGAGAGTGTGGGATTTTGTGAGACTAACTCATCTCCACTTTCTTAAGGTCTTGTGATTCTCACTTGTGTCCCTCCAATCTTTTCTTTCATTACTCACTGTGAAAAGTTAAATTATTTAAGTAACATTCTGTAGTGTTTGCTCTCTTCTGCATCCTTCTCACTTCCTTCCCCAAAAGACCATCTCAAGCCTGCAGTATTTAACCCTTAAAAAACTGATGTTAATATCTTAGGGGACATGTGAGAAACTGATGTACCTGCATTACTTATGGAATCATGCTTCTAGTAGCCAATAAAAATCTAATCCAGTCCATGGTGCTGTGGCACTGTAATCTGTTTTCAAATAGAACACATTTATGAGTGTTGCATCTAATTTTCTGATTTAGGATGTGGAAGGGATGGGAGGGTGAACTTTCTGTTTACACAGATGGTTGATAAACTGGATAGAAACAACTCAGGATTTTCACAAGGGCAACACCAGTGTGCTTCAACCTTGACTGGGCCTGAGAAAGAGCAGTGGGGGTTGGTTTACATACTCACTTATCTCTTCAGCTTACAGGAAAGAATATCTATTATTTGACCTCATGGTCTGAATATCCCCAGAGTTGCCCACTAGAGCATTAGGCTGAGCCTGTAAACTTGTTTTGTGCAGATTCTTTGCTGCTAACTTGGCTGCTGGTGAGCCTGTTCCCAATGTTTTGGAGGGAGAACAGACCAGTGAAAAGCAGTGGTGAATGTGAAAATTGCTGCAGCTTTTACACTTAGAGTCATACCTTAGTGTTACTCATGTGGTAGACATCCAGAATCAGTGGGATGTCCTACATGTACTTGTTTATAGCTGTTTGTAGTAACAAAAGGTTAATTATTTTTAAAAAATCTTGCAGGATCTTCATATACGTTTTTTAAAAAGAACTTTCAAATCTGCATCTATCCTGCTTGCTTGCAGCTGTAAATTTTAGTTATGATTCTGAAGTGCTTTTTCATTAAAAAGTTATTTTGATAAGTATGGAATTTTAATTTTATGCAGGCCTCTGACATTACTTAGAAATATATAGCATTTATACATTTTTTAATATCTAATTTACAGGTGGCAGATTTAGGATGTGCTGATTGCAGCCTTCTCTGGATGCTGAAATTCTACAGTTGCATTGAAGTGTTAGCTGGGCTAGATATCTGTGCAAACGTAATGAAAGAGAAAATGTAAGCTCTTTGATTGCTTGGAGGTTTGTGTTTGTCTTGACCTAGGAGCTCACCAAAAGCTACTCTGTCACTCCCCTTCCTTGGCTGGGCAGAGACAGAAAATACAACCAAATATTAATGAATTGAGGGCAGGGAGAGATCATTCATCAGTTACCATCATGGGCAAACCAGACTTGACTTGGGGAAATTGGTTGAATTTATTGTCAGAATCAGAGTGGGATAAAAAGAAGTAAAGCAAATTTTTAAAAGCACCTTCTCCCTACCTCTCAGTCCTTCATGGATTTAACTTTATTGCCTGTTCTCTGCCTCCTGCAGTGTTGCAGAGATGAGGAGTGGGGATTACAGTCAGTTCATTACAGTGCTAGGAATATCTGTGTATGCTTATGAATGACCTTATTGTCTTCAGAAAGATCAGCTTTGATCTCTTTGAAATGTACATGTGTGACTGTTGGACACACAATGACACACATGGACATTTTCTGGTGAAGAAGGCATAAAACTATTTATTAAAACATCTGACTGCATATTTACAGTATTTCCACACAGACCAGGGACTGGAGGAGAAGGCTGACACCTCTCCCATCCCGTTGGTCAAGACATCTGCCCATCAATTGTTTTTTACTCCAAGAGAAAATATGTAAACAGCTTCATCTTAACATAAACATGTTTCTAATTATAACACCTGTGTGTGAGAAAGAGCTACAAACTATGAAAAACATCAGGTTGTAAAGTGCATCAGAAAACTGCAGAAAATCAGAGCAACATACATGGAACTTGTAGTGACTGTGGTGGGACTTCTTGTTTATGATTTTGGAATGAGAAGGTCAGCTCAGTGTGTCAGTGTGTGGTTCAGAACCTCCCTGAAATGAGGGGTTTATGTGATCTTTGAAGCATTGGTCTGATGGATGAACATAGGTTTTTTGAAAGCAAATTAATACAATTTCAGTGAATATGTGGAATCTGGATGCTGATGTTATCTCTTGCTCTTTCTCAAGAATGAAGAGAAGTAACCTTTTATATTTAATATTGATTGTGTGTTTTGTCTAGTGCTGTATTTCAGAATGAAATTTGCACATGAACTTTGGTTTCTCAGTGTATTTTACTTGGAAAAAGTAGGTAATGTGCTTGCCTAAAACTCCTCCCAAAACCCTGCAAAGCTTGTCTAAACCAGACTTATTGTGTGTCTGGAATTGAACTATTATCAGAATTTGCATTTGGCTTTCCAAGTGACTTGAGAGTATAATGGAAATTTTTGTAAACACAAAGTTTCTGGATTAACTTCTGCTCTTTCTGTTCTGTCGTGGGTAGTTACAAGGAGTGTTTGTATTGCAATATTCTTTTTTACATCCATGTGAAGCAGTGAACCTTTTTGAGATGTGTGGGGTATCTGTGCAGGGTGTTAGCTGGTTCACTATTCATCTTGTCCTAAGGTCCTTCCTGTAACGTCATATTTTTGATATTTTCCAGGCATATGTTGTCTCCTCTTCCTGCTGATTATTTGCAGCCATCTGAAAGATCCCTGACTGTTACCTTGCACCATGGTTCAGTTGCCCATAAAGATCCTTGCATGCTTGGTTTTGACTTGGTGACATGTCTTGAAGTGTGAGTATCAGGACAATGCAAAATGGTTTTTTAAGTCCATTAAGAGTTCAGTTTGGAATTTTGTCCATGCCCCAAACAGGTTTGATCAAACCTTTCAAGCAGAAGAGTAGAACTAGAAAAGTAGAAAGTAAAAGAGTGGCTTCTAACTTGTGTTTAATTTAACCATACTAAGCAATTCAAGTAGTGCTTCTGGGGGGAAGAGGATACTGATTAAAAAAAAATAAAAAATGCAAGGGGAGATTTGCTCAGACAAAATCCCCTGTGCTGCCACTTGGCCAGTGCTCATATTGCAGAGGGAGGCATAAAATTACAGGTTACAGATATGGGTTTGGGGTTATTTTGACTGGTTGTTAAGATTATAGTAGTGTGTTTTTAACACAGACATCAACTTATTCTTTCCAGAATAGAACACCTGGAAGAATCTGAGCTGAAGAAGTTCCCTGAAGTGGTGTTTGGTTTCATGGCTCCAAGCATAGTTGTGATCAGCACTCCAAATTCTGATTTTAACCCTTTGCTTTCAAGAGAGATGGTATACAGGCATCCAGACCACAAATTCGAGTGGAGCCAAGCAGAGTTTCAAAGCTGGTAAGGTGGACATCATGTGCTGGGTGTAGATGATGTAGCTCTGGGTGCCCAGTGTCAGAAATGAATGGCTGTGCATTTGCAGAATGGTTCACTTATGTGGTTTGCTGTCACTGAAGTGTCACCTCCTGGTTTGATGGTTTCTTTGCTTTGTTCAATATTCTGTGGGTTTTGTATTTTATGATGGGGGTTAAATTTACTGCAACTGCCCTGCAAAAAAGATTTAAAACTTTTACTTACTTCTTATATATCTTTATTACAATTAACCCAGTTGAAATGTGAGGTTATCAGTGAATCTTTTTGCATAATACCCTGCCATAGAAATTCTTCATAAAATCCAAGAAATGTGCTCGCTGTATATGGTGCATAATCAAAGCACTCAGTAATTACTGAGTATGCAAGCAGATTTATCAGATAACCACAGCAGGGGGCCATGTGAACACAGGATATTTAATGGAACATTGAAGGATTTAATGCAAATCATATGCACGTGACAATGATGGCAGTAATGTAATGTTTGGATGGCTAAATTATTGCTATGAGATGGTTCAGACTATGGCAGGCATCTCACAGCTCTGGTACCACAAGATGTGACAGGGCTTATCTTCAGGGGAGTATTGTTAGAGAAATTATGTTCAAGTCTTTGCAGCCTTAGAGCCTTGATTCTCCTTAAGAACGGATCTTTATCTCATGGAAAGATGAATATTTGATGTAATTGCAATAATTGCTGCTTCTTAGGGCTCTGGAGGCTGCTAGATGCTATGATTACTCTGTGGAATTTACTGGTGTTGGGCAGCCACCAACAGGAATGGAGAAGGTTGGGTTTTGTACCCAAATAGGTGTGTTTGTTAGAAAACATCCTCCAACTGCTGAATCTGTTCAGTCTGAGAAGCCCACTGAAGCAGTTTACAAAACTGTAAGTATTATTTTCTTCCTTTAGAGATAGGAATAAAGTTGTCTGTGACTGCCTGTGGGGTTGTTCCCATCAAATACTGCTACTGCTCTCTTAGCTCTGATTGTCATCAGAACAAGAGTCTCATTCTTTGTGTTTGCAGTTATACAAGGTCTTAAACTTTTAGGGTATTTGCTAAATAACAAAATGAGTAATCATTCTTATCTTAAGATACTCCTATCCTTGGAATGAATTTTTTCCTTTCTGCCAGCTATTTTTCCTCTAGTCATTATTTTATTTATTATGTGGCTGTTGGCAATGGCACAGATTTTTCAGAGACATAAAAAATTTTAGAAAAAGCATTTCTTGCTAATTGTCATGTGTTATAAATCAAACTTTTTTTCAGATTTGACATGAAGTAACAATGCAAAAATAAATACACTGTTGAGGTTTTATTCAGTTTTATAAGGCCTTAAATTATTTGTTTCAGAGAACATACTCTAATGTTTCAGTTCTTTGTGTAAAAATATTTAAGTTTCTTCAAATGAGTTGTGACCTGAACTGAAACATCAAGTTGTGTAACAGCTTTATCCTTTATGGTTTCCAAGCTATAAACGCATTTGTAATTTCTGTATTGAAAATTTCTATGCATGTGAAATGTCACCTGTCATCTACTGCCATTAATAGAATCATGAAGTGCTCTTTAATGCTCCCCAAACTTGGAAATATATTTAGGAGTACATGTACTAGCAATTGCTTTCATTACAGGGTCATTTTGGAGTTTTGACATGGCTATCCTTTGAGATTAAGCAAGAGTGTTAATGTTGTGTGTTTCTTAGCAAAATAATTTTTATTAGGTAACTGATTTATAGGAGTAATTCAACATTTCAAGATGCAATTGGACAGTAAGAAATAATTATAGACAGTGGAATTTCATTGGTAGTGTGGGTATGAAGCACTTCCTAGGACCTGGTGGGAATGAGATTGTTCAGTGTAGAACACACCACAAGTTCACAGATTTTGTTGCCACAATTTATTTTTAGCATTCCCTACAGCTGTGAGAGCATATTTAATGTTTTACTCTGAAAACAAGAAATGAAATGCTGTAGTCTGGGTTTCCAGATGACAGTTCAGAAGTAGTTTAGAATCTCTGTCACTATGGAACTGTCCCCAGAACCCCATAATGTGAGAGGTAACAGAATTAAAAAGAGGTAAGGAATTGCAGAAGTAAGAATTAAAAGAGGTGAAGAATTGCAGAGGTAAGAATTAAAAAGAGGTAAAGATCTGACTTGCCTGATCTACAAATGTAGCTTGCAGGTGTAGCCTGTTGGATTTTGGGGTGTTTAAGTTCAGTTAAATGCCAGTGTAGTTAAAACCCAGTTCATATTGCCTAATTTTTGTTACCTGCAACTGTTTAATAAGCAAAACACGATTGAATATAAAACTACATTCACATTTTAGAAGCTTTTTTGGACAGCAAATGTTAAAATCTGAGCTTGTGATAGTGATAAGCATTTTATATATTCTTGTGTATTGTAAAGGTCTTCAAAGCAGTGTACCCAAGTCTTAAGGATGGGAAGTACTTGCAGAATGCAGTGATCAGTGAAGTTGTTTTCACAGCCCAAATCATAAAGCACCGTTTAATGTCAAAACGTGAGGAGTCTGGGCATGATCCTGAGAGAAAATCCAAATTCCAACCTTCCATGGACTCTTTCTCTGACTATCTTGGAAAATTGGTAGTTGAAACAAACGTGGACCCGTTTGTCAGAGGCCATGAGGTTCATGTACCTCTCCCAACAATCTTTGCTTTCCCCAAAGTGAACCGCCTTTGTGGCACCTTTGAGAAGCTGTGCAAGCTTATTGCTGGCAAGGTCCCACTGAGCAGTGATGGCTCTGCTGTGGTGTTCAACATCCAGCACGAAAATGAAGAGAATTAGATCACACATTTCTCACACGCTGCAGCTGAAGTAGTGGAAGTGGTTTTTTTTAGAGCTGTCAGATGTTGTGTTCTGTATTCTAGGCCACAGGATGTTCTCTAACCTTCCATCAGTGGTGTTCATCTGTCAGCACCTCTCTGAGTGCCTCTCACAATAACTCACAGGGGTTTCAAGTACAGTAGCAGGGGCTAAAATGAAATTATTAGTTCCCAAGAGGAAAAATAGGTATTTCTGTTTGCTCTCTATTGCTTTATTGTAGCTATCCTTTCTGGATTATTTCTGGTACTCTCTTGTTAGTAAAAAGGATGGTTTGTTTTACCATCTGCTGTGTTGTGCTGAATAATGAGAGTCAGAAATAAGTTTGGGCAAGTTTTTTCCTAATTTCTATAAAATTTATAGATGCCTTTTTTAAGATGAGTACATACTCAGCCTCAATGAAAACCAAATGTTGTTCCAGCTGAATTGAAATATAAAATTGATATCTTTGCTCTGTTTTTGAAAAAATAAAAAATTTAAAGAACTGCAGTAATTGTAAAGGCTAACCTGTCTCTGGTGTACCTGAAATATTTTCTGTGTTTTCATGTGCAGCTGTTGTCCAAAACTATGAAATCCAAATAGAGTAGATGGAAAAAAATTAACAAGAACAAACCCCCACAACACAACCAAAAAAACCCGTCCAAGACCAAGAGAAGAGTGCAGTATCCTGAATATAAGGGAAATAATGTGAATATCTACTGTTTGGTTTGGGTCAGAATAGTTGAATAGAGCACTTCTAATCAATGTTCTGAATTTAAAATTTTCCATCTAGATTAGAAAAAGAATGGGATCTAAATGACACATTTTCCTGATAATATAGATGTCACTTTGTGATAGCACAGAAGCAGAAAAAAGCAAAGCATTTTAAAAAGTCCTTGAGTTCTTTCTCCTGGAAAAGGAAATGGACTCAAACTTCCAGTAAAGTTTGTAATTTTTAACATTAAAAAAATGAGATAATTGTTCAGGAATGGATTCCAAGCCGAAGACATGAGTTTATTGAATGTCTGAGAGATTTGTATTTAAATACAGTTAAAAAACCACATAATGCACCAGTACATTCCCAAACAGTTTGCAACATGGAAGTGTCCAGTATTCATATAACATAGTTTATAAAAAAGAAAACACAGCACCTAAATGTGAAGGTTATGTTCCACTTACATGATGCACAATTAGATTATCACCTCATGAAGAGCTGTGAGTCAGAAGAATAAATTACTGATACAGTTTTAGGAAAAGCTGGATTTCTATGTCAGCTTCCCTATTATTTAAAAGATCTGCTCAGGCAAGAAAATATTGTTTCTAGTAAATAAATTATCTGATCTATGACCATTAACTGTGTTGTTTAACATAAAATGCAATGGGCTATGGAAGCTCCCTTGAGAATTATTTAAGTAGCTGTACAGTGTTTTTTAAAAGTCTGTTTTCCTCAAACTACATGTAGTTTACCTAGTAAATGTAAGTAAACCATCATTTAACTACTATTAGTTTTAATAGATTTGTTAACAGGTAGAGCAGTGTCAAAGGGTACTAAAAGCAAAGAATGTTTTCAAATTTCTGGCATCTTTTGCTTGCAATGGGATTTTTTGGTATGAATTAGTTGTATATCAGGAAAGGTGACTATAATGTTCTGAGAGAGTTGAGTACCAGCAGCTGAGATCTGTTTAAAATTGTTATGGAGAACAGAAACTGATAATATCACACTTCTATTTAGAGCAGATAAAATAGAATCTTTGTATTAATCCTTTTACCTATTAGACACTCTAAAGAGATTATAATTATAATTAACAGTATGCAAGTACCAAAACTGACAAATAGCTCATATTCATAATATTCAATAACAGCATTCTGGCTTTGAAAGCTGAAATTTCATTAAAACTACAAATAAAAATTTAATAATTCTACTATGGATTTCTGGAAAACCAACTCTGCTTTTCCTAATTTAACCTATTAAATATGGCCTACTTTTACATCAGTCAAAAGGTGTCAAACATCACTCTGAGCAAAATTTGAAGCACTCTGAGGTTTCAAAAGTGGCCACACTATTTTACTTATTCCAGGCCTTAACTGATAAACAGTACCACTAAATGTAAAAAAAATTAAAGTCGTTTGCAGTTTACAGTTAATTACACCTATTTGTTACCCAACACATCCCTTTAAAAACGGATTCTTTCATATTGTCAATGAAAAATTAAAGAGCTCTTTCTTGCCTATCAGGCAAATCACTACTTGTGCAAATTTAAATACAGTACATTGACCTACTGTAACAGTGGACACACAGCAAAAGGAGAAGTGTTCAACAAAGCTGTTGCATACTGAGACTTTTTCAGTGTGCAGAGAATGTCTACAATAAAGTGCTTCTCTTAACAAGTTATATCAATAATAGTAGAGATGTTTAGCTAGTTTTAAAGCTTAAATTCCTTAGTAAATGGTTTAATCTCCCTGTACACCCCCAATCACAAGGCACATTCAAAACACAAGCAGAGCACTGACTGGGAAGAATTAAACTACAATTAAAAAATATTAAGTGGCAGTAAACTACTGACTAGGTTTGTAAACAGTACCATCCCTTGGAATCTCAAATGTTCAAGCATTTAAAAAGTGAGTTTCTGTGGGAGCAGCTGCTGAAACAATCAAGGCAGCTTTCTTGATAAAACTCTGCTGTGCCTTAGTGTTTTGGTGTGGAATCACTGCTTTCATCACTTGAACAAAAAAAGAAGTCACATTCGATGCATTTAAACCTGCAGCCTTAATTTGCTAATTTATTTAGTGATTAGTGGCTGGTTTAGATCTATTTAGTTGTGGGGTTTCTTTTGAATGTGCATGATGTTCACCTCTTCTGTTGAGCCTTACAGTGAATTTATGCTCAGTACTCCTCTTAAGAGAAGGTTTTGGTTGTGTTAAAACATAGCTGGCCTGTTTTTTGCAGGCCATAACTTTGACCTGATAGGAGAAATTAGGTTCTGTAAAACTAAAATGGATGTAGGATCAAATTCAGTAATTACTTTTTTCAGCTTTTTTTAAGACCAACTTTCAGAAGTTTCTTTAGAAACAAAGTCCATCACCACAAGTGATCTCTTATATAAAATATTGAAATGGGACATGCTTCCACAGATGTTTCACAGCAATTAATTCCACTAACATCAGACAGAGCTTGCAAAAGCAGTCCAAGTGCTCCCACAAGGTACACACAGCTAAACATTGCCTTCATACCACAGAAGATGATGCTCTATGAGCAAGAGGCATTCCACTGCTTTTCAGAAAAAGATCACATGGAGTTCACTTTGTCTTTCTCAGCTCTTGCAACAGAGCAAGCAATACCAGAAGTATCAACACAGAGCTCCAAGTTTTCCTCATCTCGTTCCAGTTTAGCGTTTTATCACCACCTGCTCATATGCTCCAGATCCTACTCTGAAAGTTTGAAAAAAGTTAGTTCAGTGTCAATTTAGCAAGTATCACGTATCAGCAAGTGTATTATTTAAACAACCCAACCAACAGGCCTCCCAAAAAAACCCCCAGCAAAACCTCTCCAATCAAACAGCAAATACCAAACCAGCAAAATGTGAAAAGCAGAAAGCATTCGTTGTTATTACCATGCCATGGAGTCACCTACACTGTAATACACTAAAATATTTGTTGTACTAGAGCCAAAATGAACAAAAAGTAATGTAACTGAACAAAAGGTTACTGTTGGACTTCACCAAAATTTCTTAACCACCACTTTTTTTTTCTTTTTTATTTTATGACTTTCAATATATTGTCAACTGCCTTTATACCCAAGTTCATAGTAATTGCTGAAATACTGGAAATACTGAGGCTATGGGTTAAGTTTCAGCTAAAAATGCTGTTACACTAGAATGCACAAACACAGTATTAGTGCATATTCTTGCCTGGTTTCGTGCTTTCTCATCTGAAGATTAACACATTTAGGTCAAGTAATTTATCAGGATATTTGAAGAAGGTTTAGAGAAGAAAAAAAGGTCTCTGGTTCTAAATGACAAGATAATCTGAAGCTAACTAGACCACAAATTGGTGATTTTTCACAGATTATCAAAAGGAAGAGTTTAGGGCTGCAAATAGTCAAAAGATGAATAAACCATTGAAACAAATAATGTGACAAGTGGAAACAGGATTTGTGAGAAACACTAAATTGAAGAACGTGTGGCTTGTTATGAGGAAGATGTAACAGTTTGATGCTGTAAAGGCAGATGTGTAAAACAGTTAAAATTTTCTTCCCACTCCAGAGTAACATAATAAGGCTGTAGAGCTCCTGTTTCTGGTGTCTGTTTCTGAAAATATACTGAAAACCCTGGAACTGAAGCTCTTCAGAAACTCTGGAAGTTACAATTCTTATGGCTTCATCAGTTCTGTTTTGGAACTCATCTGTGTGTCCTGTTTTAAAAATTGACAGTCTAGCTCTTTTGGTGCTTTCAAATGATACAGAATAGAGAGATATGAAGGTCAAGAATGAAGATACAGAATAATTTCTGTACAAGGTGCATTTTTATTTAGTACTGCCTATGGATTAGTTGTTCAGGCTACATACCTGTTAGGTAGATGGTGGCTTCCAAAAGAAGTGCTTCCACCAGGGCCCACAAATAATCTTAAACCTTCTTCTAAAAGGCAAATCAATTAAAATATGTTAGCTTTTTAAAATGTTGCCCTAGGTAAATCTAAGTAATTTAAAACCTACCAGTTTTGTAGCTGATACTTTCAGATGCAAATACTTTAGGTAATGAAGAACCAACTCCTACATGGTGTAGGTTGAAGTACCTACAATTTCTCATAGATTTGCACCTTCTCTTTTAGGCTTAAAGTAATCATCTGGGAAAGCTCCCTGAGTCATGTAAGGGACTTATTTTCAATTTCTGGTAGATAAGATGGAATAGAAAATGTAGCACAGTCCTTATGAATACAAACAGGGACTGTGAAGAGAGTGTTTTCCTAAGGCCTCTAATGTACATCAATTTTTCCTAAACTTCCTTATTTATCGCCATACCTTCTGCACTTGAGTCTAAACTGAAGTCTTGACTCTGGAGTATTTTTTCAACTATATCATCAGCATCAACCCTGGTAGCATCAACCCTCTTCAGCTGTGACTCCACCGAGTCTTGCTTTACAGGATGTCTGCAAAAATAAATATATTAATGCTCTTAGCCATGAAAAACTAATTTCCTTGTGCTGGATAAGGCTTTCAGATTAAGTGTACCTGCTTTGTTTTTCTGGTGGTGCCTCTTCAGCAGCTCTATCAAAAGCTTGAGCTGCTTTTGGCTCAGTCTCTTCAGATGGCTCCAGAATGCTTCCAGTTCCTGTCGAGGCACTCCCCACGGAGGGGTTTCTCCTGTGGCAGAGTTCAGACAGGCTGGAGGATCTGGAGTGACATGTGCTGTATCCTGTTGGCAAAAGGCAGGGGACGTGGGTTAGCTGTGTTCTTGACAGGCCAAGTCCATCATAAAAGCAGAATTTGTGTTTTGTCTCATAAAGGGATTTTCAAAAGCCCTTTGAATGTATGTGCACATACCAACTAAACAACTGACTTCAGGTTTGGTGTTCTAGCACCTGCCAGTTTCTTTTTGTTCTAAAGAACTCCTGTTTCTGTCAGAACACTTAGAACGACAAATATCATCCCCTTCAGCTTTTAGAGCTAAGTCTCCATTGTTTTTACTCATGGAAGAGGTAAAAATCTCATTCAGATATGTTAATTGGAGGGAACAAAGGCAAAAAGCTGTCTTGCATCTGAAGAGAGAATTCAGTGAATCCAGTAAATTTTAGGGGAAAAAAATGTTCCCTTTGCCACACCTGAAACTCCTAGGAAAGAGCTTTCAGCCCAAACCCTTTTTAAAACATAAACTTATTTTCCACTGTCTAAGCCTGTGAAAGAAAAACAATCCCCAGCAACTCATAACAGAATTGTGAGCAGCTACCTGATAGTTTTGACTGCTGACTTGCATAGCTTGATGTTCTGGAGTGTCCACATGCACCAAGTTCATCTGGGACTGAGGCACTCCTGGATGAGACATCTGCAACAAGGGCAAGTCAGACACTGTTCCTAAAGCCAACTTTAGTGCTGCTTTGCCTGTAATCTTGATTAAATTCAAAAGTCACATTTCCCACAGGGATTAGAGACTTGATGCTGATTTTCTACAAACCTTTTGGAGATTCAAGTGCTCCAAAAATATCATGCATGGCAATGAATGTGCATTCTTTAAAAAATAAAACCCATAATATGTATCTGATCAAAACAGATACTACCACTGGGTTAGACAGATTTGTATGAAATGTAGATTTGTCTAGTGTCAATATTAAAGAGATTACCATTCTTTCTCCAGTATCATGGTAGAATGTTGTTGGCAGATATTTTCTGTCTGAAAAGCTTTAAAACTTCAGCTGTGTTTGAAGCAGAAACTCTCAAGCCATGCAAGAAGGTTCCTTTGCAGGCCAACTGTCAGCATCCCTTTCAGATTTGAAGTATTTTGAACATCTCGAAACTATGAGGGCAGTTATAAAAGCATTGAAAAATTCAGAGCATTATTCTGTACCTGCTATACCCAGATGTGCTGCCTTTAAGTTTTCTCTGCCTTTCCTGTCTTCATGCAAAGACTCTGATTCCCCAGCAATTGCTATTGATGTTGCTGTGGAAGGAGGCCTGGAAGAAAAAAAAAAAAGGGTTAAGATTTGCTGTACTTGTGTTCAAATGCCTCCAAAATGATCAGCACATGGATTTCCTTTCAAATATGTTGGCATATTTTATACTGTGCATCAAATGAACAGAACTACAATTCTTTTCTGGAAACATGCTGCCTGCTCCCCCATTAAGGAAAATTAAAAAAAAGAAGCTTTTGCTATTATTGAGCTTAAGGACATTTTACAGAATCAATCTGCTCAGGCTTCTGGGGATCCTGGGAAAGGCTTTTTCTCTTTTTTTCTTTTTTTTTACATTACAGGTGAGTATTCTGTGCTTGATACTAACACCAAGAACTATGACACTCGTACTGGCAATTTTACTGTTAGCCATTATTCAGCTACCATTCCATTTTATGTAGGTCTTTTGTTGTTTGTTTTTTTAAAAAAAACCCCACAAATTACAAGTGTCATTTTCAACGTGGAATGTATGATCACACCACCACCCCACGGAGATTTTTTACCAACTTACGTTTTAAAGCAAGGGTCTCCAGACATCAGCTGCATGTTGATCAAAACCTGCACATTTAGAAAACAAAATCCACCATAAGAAAAAAAAAAATTATCTGTGGCACATGCATGGTCTTGTAAGTAAGTTGTATTTGTCACAAATGTTATATTTAAGGAAAATAAAATGCCATAATCAGACATAAAAATAAACACAGGCAAAAACCATCTTTTTTCTTAGGCTTACAAACACAAAATACCATTTAAAGTAACACAGTTAAACATACAAGATTCTGAAAAAGACACATCTACCAAGGAGAATTCTGGAATTATTAATAATTAAGATGGCTTCAAGGGAAAAACAGAGCCAAGAAACCTAAAACCTGACTGAGCAAACAGAGCATTGTTTGGAGCAGTGGGTGTGAGATGTGTTCTCAGCAAACACTCAAACACAGAGCACTGCAGGCAGCTCCAAACCATCCACTGCAGGTGTGACTGTCACATCAGAAAGTCCATGCACAGTCTGATTAATGTGGAAAATTAATCCCACTGTCTCAGTAGGAAAAGATTTTTATTTTTTTTTTAATTACCTGAAACAATCTCAAGGGAATTATTTTCAGGAGCTTATTATGGAGTTTTTTTAACTCCCTGGGTTAAGGGAAGAGAATGTCAGAGTGGGTGTCTTGCAAGAATTCTCCCCAGCTGTTACTGTATCAATAATCAAATTAAAAATTATCAAATAGAAAACAGGAAAATCCCAGGAGTCATGGAGGTACTGAAGGTGGCTTGCACATAAATAAGCCAATTAAAAGATTCATTCTCAGAAAGATGCACAGAGGGTTGCCCAGTCTTGAAGACACCATTACTTTATTTTTCAGCTCCCCTTAGACTGGGAGCACCTTTTAAAAGCTTTTCTTTTGCAGCCATCCAGCTCCATTTCAAAGACAGGACAAATTCTATTTTTGGCTGTGTGGATTTTAATGATTGTCTCTCAACAATACTTTTGGGTTTACTTCAAATAGCTTTCCTTCCAGAAAGAGGTTCAGCAAATAAGTTTTAAATTTCATTAAGTGCTTAATAATAGCACTTGTTCTCTGCTTTATTGCTTGAAGAATGATAAAGGAAAGAAATTACTTTGAGAATGGAGTTGTCTTGTCTTGTATTTTTGGTATCATAACCTTCCAGTAAACAGCGACGAGTGGTATTTCCTGACCCAGCAAACTCTGCAAGATTCAGATCTGCAAAGCCCAGCTGTTAAGAGAAAATGGCAATTAGCAGGAAGCATTTGGCTAAATGAAGGTACTTGCTAATTACACCTTGAGTACCACTCAATGGCAGTTTCTTTCAAATATGTGTAAGAGGATTCCTGTTGAAGGGAATGGACTGAGGTAAAAAGCAGAAAACAAACCCAGAGTGTAAAATTCAATTTTTTTCTATTTTCAGTTAAAAATGTAAAGTGTCAAGAGAGAAAAAGAATGAGGAGTTTTCTTTGTTTTTTTAATGTAAATGTTTACTTTTACTAACCCTTTCCACCAGCTTGAAACAAAAAAAGATTTGGTGATATAACATTGTTATATACTTACTAAATACACTGATTTTATATACTTATTAAATACACTGATTGAAAGTTCCAACAGCAGTGTCACTGTAATGCACGTTATGAAGTCATGGGTATTCAGTACTATTCTGAAATTACTTTAAAAGGGCATAAAATGACAAGAAAGGAAAGTTTATCTGTAGGCAAAATTAGCTGCATCTCAATTTACCTTTGCATATGCCTTTCCTCCTTTTAACTCCTAGGAAAAAAAAAGGAAAAAAGACACACCATTACTCCATTAAATATCCTGACTCAGGGTTTCTTTTAGAAGAGCAGGTATTAATCTTTATTTTAATCTCCCCACACATTTGCTAGACTTTGCTGTTGTCATTTAGACCTTAATATTCAAAATGCCTTTGTTTTTTGGAGAGAGGAACAGCCAGAGCCTGATTCCAGCTGGCACTGGGCTCCCACAAGGTCTGGCCCCACAGTTAAGGCAAAATTCTGGTACTTAGCACAGCTCAGGGCTTCTAAACTCACTGCTGCTTGCTGGAACTGTCAGATTGAGAGCTAATAACTTTATAAACACTGAAGAGAAATTCCTTTGCTGTCCTGCTGGAAAAAAATTATTTTCTTCAATAAAAACATAAACCCCCCATAAATTAGTCAAAGTAAAGTAATAATATAACTACAAAATTTTGACTA
>VZTB01017509.1:412169-439791 GCA_013397245.1 Thryothorus ludovicianus
CCTCCCTTGCTGTCCCCTCCCCGGCAGCTGCGGGCGCTGGCAGCATCGCGGGCCGAGTGTGGTCCGCTCCCGGCTGGCGGAGCCCAGGGCCGCTGTCCGTCCGCAGGCGCTGCCCGGCCCCGACATGTTCCAGCTGCTGCGAGCCTTCGCTCCGCCGGCCGCCGCCTGCGACGGCAACCGGGATGGCGACTCCCGCTACGCCAACCTCTTCCGAAAGCTGGACCTCAACGAAGACGGGAGGGTGGACATCGCCGAGCTGCAGACGGGCCTGCGGGCCATGGGCATCCCTCTGGGGAAGGAGGCGGAGGAGGTAAAGCGCTGCCGCGGGGGCTCGGGGAGGGCGCGGCGGGCCCGGCCCGAGGGACAGGGCGCGGCCCGGCCGGGGCTTGGGGCCGCTCCCTGACGGAGGAATGGCTCCAGGACGCGGGCCTGGCGTGTTCCTGCCCCGGGCCTGGCGTGTTCCCGCCCGGGGCCGCTGTTCCGTGTTGTGCAGGCACGCCCCGGGGTGTAGGCGAAGGGTCCCGGGCGCGTACGGCTGCCGCGGTTCCTCTGCCAAGTAGGTTTACTCGTCATGTGTGGACTTCTGACATCCTCTGACTCCTTGTTGATTGATACTCGATAGCACATTCCTCTTGCAGTATGATAAAGGATGGTAGTTTACAGCTTTTGTCCGCCACTCCACCCCTGCATAATCTAGATCAGAGTGAATTAGGGTTTGCTTTGGGCAGCAGGGAGTGTCAGCCTTGATAGCCGTAGGTTGCAATTTCAGAACTAGTTATTTAAGCTGCACACATAGACACGGAGGTTATTCTTCTTGGCACGGACCGTTTATTAGTGAATGCACGCTTGGAACAGTGACTATCAAACCATGAAACCCACAGTGCCAAAACTCTTTGTGCTGTGGCTCCTGCAGTGATCACTTGGACTATTGCACTCCTTTGTCCCTTGTATCAGCGTTGTGACTTCAGAAGTCAATAAAACTTAAGTCATCAAGCATTCCAGAGTGATGCTGACTTACACTAGCAGTCTGACCTGTAACCTAGAAGAGAAACTTCTCTTTTGTAATCATTTCCAGTAATCCGCAGGGATAAAATCATTAATGCCCCATTCTGGAGGCACAAGGGTTTGTGTGGCAAGGCCGGTCTGCCCTGACAAGGCACACGGAGGTCCATTTAGGCTGAGCAGGTCCAGGTGAGACATGGTGGGAGCTACTATTGTAACAATTCTGCTTGTTTCAATATACAGAATTGAAACAATTCTTTGTTTCTGCTTGTTTCAATTTAAAGAATTGATTCCATGGCCTTCCACTGCTGTGCCTGCACTAGCTCTTGCATACCTTCTGAAAGAGGTGCAGGAAAAGGAACTTAAACTCCAACTCCATTGTTAAAAGATGTGTTGAGTCAATAATTCAGTTACCTTATGCTGATTGTGTGACAGTTTCCCCTTGTGGTCTCGTTATTTGGTCTCTGTTTTGCCTCCTTCTGTTATATTTAATTCTCTGCCTCCTGTACTTAAAAGTATCCAACAGACCTCTTGAGTTGAATGGTGTTTATGCAAGAGTATAAATGAAAGCACACTTTCACTTGAGTGTTGCTGCTGGTCAAAATCATCCCTACCATAGGCACGTTTTGTGTTCTTGGGTTTTCACAATTCAAGGAGGGACAGCTTGGCCTTTTGGGTTATCCACGAGAGTTGTCAGTGTTCAGAGCATGAGCAGTGAATGAATGAGCTATGAACTTCAGTCACACGTTATACACACATTGTTGTAAACCTGTTGTACCAGTTTGACTGTAACAGTTTGGGGGTTTTACTTATATTGACCAGCAGGAAAACAGGTGGCCAGCTAATTTTCTGGTGTTTAACAAAGATGATCTTCCCACATAATTGACTGGAAGCCCTGGTGTGCTGCTGAAGATTTGAGCTACTTAGAATTGAAGTTCCAAGTTCTTTCTCCAAATCAGTGATCTTCACTAATAGTGCACATCTTAGTAGGTGTCAGATTATTCTCAGTTGCTTCAGGATAAACTGAAAGGGATACCATGAAATAGGTGCAAGCTGGACTTACCTGGATGCAGCAGAGAGCAGGAACTGCTGCCTCAGTTATTAAGGACACCCAGAGTAAACAATATAAGCCATGAATCATCTTCTCATTTGGGAGGGTGGGAGAATTGTGTGAGTGCAGGGAAACTTCTGTGTGCTTGCTGTTTTAACCAGTGGTGGGCACAGATGGAACCAGAAACCAGAGCAGTGCTGTGTACCTGTTAATAACTGGACTTCTTGTCTTGCCTTTGCTTCTTCCCTGCCTTTATGTGGCTGATCTGCTCCCTGTACCTTCTTGCAGCTCAAAGGTGCCTTTCCCCACTTCAAGCTCTAAAGTGATATTGAATTCATTTTTCTTTACTGCTTGGTAAAAAGGTATTTTATTAATGATTCAGATATTGAATCATCTTATTTGGAGAGGCAGAAGTAGTCTTATAACTACTAATAACTAAGGAATGAGGAATTGAGACATGAAAATATTATATGATGGGGCAAAGTGCTATCCACTGATGTGCTCACAGATGGCACAGGCAGAGCTTGGGATATCCTGAGGCAGAGCTGGCTTTGGTGCCTCCTGGGTGTGGCAGAGACTCAAGCCTCGTTATGTTGATGCTGGTCCATGTCAGGTTTCCAAAAATCTCTTGCGAGGCTGGCTTCCAACACGTGGGATGAAATCCATCTACCTGGGAGGGCTGGCCATTGTTGTGAGCTGCACAGCTGCTCTCTGGCTAACCTGTGGAAAAAAGGGACTGGTTGAGAGCTCCTGGGTTTCACTGTAGCCAGTGGTTTGATCCAAAGCTGTGCCACCTTCACAGTACAGTGTTTGTGCTACTGGTACAGCTTTGCTCTGTCAAGTGCAGCTCCTCTCTGGAAGGAATGTGCCTGTTTTTAAAAGAGACAAAGCTGCTGTCCATTTGAGTGACAGACTGCAGGTATTCCCTCAGCTGTGAACCTGTGTGGTGAGCTTTGGAGCTTGCATCTCCCTCTAAGGGAGAATCATTTTTCCCCCATAGCAAGACAGCTCAACCTGACAGAAGCTCCTGACTTTCTTCTACTTGACCTGCCTTGTGGCATTATCTGACAGACAGAAGTAAATGACTGGAAAATCTGGAATTGTGCTGCTCTGGGGCTGCCAGGGTGACTCCTCATGACTCTGTAGTACCTGACTTGCCAGGAATGGGTCACTTTGTAAAGCTGTGCAGAAGACTCCCCACATAATGTGTCACCATCTCTGGAGGAGGAATTCAATGTGGTAGCTATCAAATCTTGCTCTACAAAATTAACAGCTATTGTGCAGTGACTTTGATAAGCAGGGACACAAAAGAGATGCTGGGATCAGATCACAAATGATCTCATGCTGTGTCTTCAGAACGCTGCGAGTCTGGTGGGCGGGAGCACCATAAATGGTGTGAGTGGTTGGATGAAATACTATTTTTGTTCATCCTCTCCTGCTGCAGTCAGTCCTTACAGTGAATCCGTAGGAGGTGAACCCCATATTTCAAGCTTCAGTTTGGGGTAGGAACAGCCAAGTATTCAAATTCAGGTGTTATTTATACATTGAGTTCTGGAGCTAGGAGTAGGAAGATCTTACTGAAATGAATAATTACATTTTGGAACCAGTCTAATGTTCTTATTTGGACTAAATCTCTTAACATTTTGACATGAGTCTTTGGCTACATTGAAGCTCTTTTGGATAAAGAAACGGAGTGAAGAGACACCTCTGTGTGGTGGAGACAGAGCCTAATCAGAATAAATTCTCAACAATTGTCTGTTTAGAGTAATTGACAGTTTCTGAAAATTTGAGTCCAATCAAGTCTAAAAATACTCAGAATGCTTGAAGTATTTCTGCATTTAAACCCCAGGAAATTCAGAATTCTGTCCATCGAGGCAGGGCCCTTCCACTGCTGTCTCAGCATGGGGATGGGTCAGAATGGCCCAGGTGTGTTTTGTTTCCTCCTGTGCTTTTCTCTGGACTCTAAAAACTGCAGCTGGATGGTGCTTCAGGGCTTGAACTTTCCAAAGCAAACAATTGTTTAGTGACTGAGATAAATATGTCCTTCAGTATTTCTCCACTGCTTTATGAAGATTTTTACACTTATTTTAATTCTGATAACTTCCCCTATGTATCAAAATTAGAAGGGAAGTAGACCAAGGTAACTGAAGCCTCCTTCGTGGTGTTGTAGCTTGGCTGGAAGCAGAAGAAACAGCGATGACTTTGGCAACTTTGAGAAGATACATGGATATCTTATATCACACTGTATCTGCTCTTGGAATTTATCATACCTGAAATGCAGATTCACAATCTTAAAAGCTTCGGTACTTCCCTGTCTCTGTGTCATTCTTTATATGAATTGAAGCTTTCTCCCCCCTTAGGAGTTTGCCCAAATTTTGGTATTAGAGTAGTCTGGCATCTCCAACTTTTTATCAAAACAGATGTCATGTCATGTGATTGTAGAAAAAAGGAACCATTTATTTCCTTTAAACTTCTCTTTTCTAGTCATAATAGATGTGATAGATTATGACTGGTTATGGGGACTTAATTGTGAAATACCAGAAATACATTCAGTAATGTGTTCAATTTGGAAATTTGAAATTTAATGTATTCAATTTACTTTGCTTCCATTGTAAGCAAACTTGTAAATCATTATTTCATTTTTGTGTGTACAGCTTCAGGAGCTTTTAAGTGATACGTGTTTTAGTTTCTAAGTCTTCACATGAAAGACCAAGATGAATCTTAAGTTTGTTTTCGTAACACTTTCAACATCCAAGGAGATAAAATGAATTATTTTTTAATACTAACTTGATAGGGTTTTTTTTTCCTGAACAGTGACAGGGAGAATGAATGATTAATTCTTCCTCCTGTTGCTGCAAAGTGCAAGAATGCCAAGAATTCCCAAATATGGGAAGCCTCACCTCTGAGACATCTCTTAAGCACGGTGTTGAAATGCTTTGCTAAATGCCTGTCCTGAGACAGCAGTGTGTCCCAGGTGAACAAACAAGGGGAACTGTTAAATCTTTGGAAATTGCTATGGCCAGGGTGCCTCAGTAGCAGAGTTGTCCTGTTTAGTGGGAAAACTCCATCTCCCAAGTATGCTCAAAGTCAAAAATACCAGTGTAACTTGCAAAGAATGCTGAATGAAAGTCCAAGGGATAGTTTGCATCTTCCATGTGTGCTGTTCCAGATTCTTGAAATTTAATTCATAGCTGTGAGTTGAGAGAGTTTATCCAGGTCCTGAAGGAGCAGCCTCTGCGAGGCATTTTGGGAGGGCACACTCACACTTGCATCTTGTCCTTTTTTGTCCCGTTTTCTGGAGATTCTCTTCGCTGGAACAGACCAGGGGGAAGATCTGTGCCTGCTGCAGGGAGGAGCAGGATTGGAGCAGGGAGCAGGGAGCAGGGAGGGGAAGCTGTGCAGCTCATGGCAGGATCTGCTGGCAGACTTGCAAGGGTGCAGCTCTGCACTGGAGTGGGGGTTCTGATGCAGCAGGATTGCAGGGCCTGCTTGGATACTGTGGACGTGTTGGTAGCATCCTTTGGGAGGCAAGAGAGTAAACGTGAATGCTGAATTTGGACAAGTTGGGAGGCTTTAGAGGCATTTTCCAGTTTTACTCAGTGTTGTGCTGGGTTTCTGGAGGTGGAGTGTGTGTTATGTGGGCTCACTGTGCTGCAATGCTGTGTGAACACATCCCCAGGCCCTTTATGCTGGATTTATCTCCCTACTGATGCAGTTTGAGGCTGACTTTAATAATCTTTGCTAGTTATAGTCTGCATAAATTGGTGGAGTCTTAGCAGATGTAAATAGGAAAAGGAGTGTTGTTCACTGTGTGTCCAGAAAGGGAGGAGTTTTGTGTACACTTCAGCTGTGACTGAATTTGGCATTCAATAATATGACAGTTGAATAACTTAAATCTGTAGAGTGCAGAGCTATGTGAATGGCTAAAAAAAGACTTTAGAGGGAAAGAATTGAAAAAGGAGGAAAAAACATTGGTGTCATATATACTAGCTGTGATTTTAAAAGCAAATGTGAGATGTGTGAATGTCTGAAGACACGATGATGTTCTTCCTGTGCTGCTGGAGTTCTTTGTGTGCAGCATTTGTCTCTGTGCCCTTGGCAGCTCTGGCTGCAGATTGCAGAACACATTCACTGCTGCTTGCACCAGTGATGTGTCTTGGAGTTTTGTGTTTGTGTCTCGTAGATAACATGATAGGAAGCCAGTAACTTCTGGATGAATCACTTCCTTTTACATGTTCTTTACATTATATTAATTAGCTGAAATAACAAGCTAATGAATAGATTGGTACTCAGCAGCCCCACCTTTCATGCACGGTTCAGTTTTGTAAACAGAATATTTTGGGTCATACAATACACAAATACTGATACTAAATAATGTAAAAATCAGACTGTGAATTTAAAAGAAAAGTCTACATAAAACCATCAAGATTTCTAGTGCATTGCATTCTTTGTCTTTACGTTGCAGCCATGAATGTGTTCAAGTTCATAACTTTGGCATAGAGCAATCTAATAATTCCTCAGGACACTTACAGAGAAGGTTTGGGAGTTTTTGATGTGTATATAAAGCCTGTCTGTAATTCTTTTTTTTTTCACAGACCAGCTGACTTACTTACATTTCCACACCAAATACAGAGGTCTTCTGATGGAGTAGGAATTCAGCACTGCAGCATGATTTATATAATGGAGAATTTTTTTTAAAAATACCTTCAGTGTTCCAGTCTGCTTCTGGCCTCTTGCATTGGTGTTGCCTAGTTGTGCAAAACTTTGAAAGTAGCTGTATTAACAAAATATGCAGGAGAAAAAGAACAAAAATAGTAGAATTATGAAGGAAAAAAAAAAAAAAGAGGAGAAAAGACAAAGGTGACAGTGTCATGACCAAATAGATCAGCACAGGAGTATTTTAGTCTGTTTGTGTGAAGGCCTGTAGCATTAAAAAGAAGGATCACAGAATCATAGCATTGTTTGGATTGGTAGTGACTTTTAAAAGGTCTTGTAGTCCAATTCCCCTGCAATAGGCAGGGACATCTTCAATTCTATCAGGTTTCTCAGAACCCCACCCTCAGTCTCACCTCAGATTTCCTGGGGTGGAGCATCTGCCAGGCTCTGGGCAACCTGTGCCAGTGTTTTATCACCCTCACTGTAAAAAACTCCTTCCTTATGTGTAATCTAAACTGACACTCATTACATTTCAACCATTGCTCCCTGTCCTATTGCTACAGACCTTGCTGAAAAGTTTGTCCCCATCTCCTTTATAATCCCCTTTAAGCACCAACAGGCTGCAGTCAGGTCTCCCTGGAGCCTTCCTCAGTCTCAAAAGCTGCAGCCTTTCTTCTCCTCCTCACAGGAGAGGTGCTCCTGCTCTCTGATCATCTCTGTGCCCCTCTGCAGCAGGTCTGTGTCTTTGCTGTGCTGAGGACCCCAGGGCTGGACACAACTCCAGGTGGGATTCACGAGGGCAGAGCAGAGGGATGGAAGCTCCCCTGAGCTGGTGGCCACAGTTCTGTTCCTGCAGCCCAGGGTGTGATTGGCTTTCTGGGCTGCAAGCACACATTGCAGCTCACATCATCATCTAAACTATCTTCCTGTGTCTGTCAGTAATTAACAATTCTTTGTGTGGTCACCGTTTCATTTTATCCAGTGAATTCTCCTCATTGCTTGCGCTTACAGTTTTTAGATGATGAGAAAAGAAATGGTGTGCCTTGAAAAAAAAAGAAAAACACATTTGGATCTGGGCCTCTGTAAAGGTGAGGTGATCCCACAGTGAGGCTGTAACAAGAAATGGCAGGTTTGATGTGGCAGGAATGCCAAACATTGTTTCCCAGGGCTTGTAAGGCAGGGTTGGCACCTTGGTTGGTTCCTGCTCTATTGTAAGCCTGCCTATTTTAAAATGCATCCAGTTCTCCTCCATCTGAGAAGCTGGTGACCCAGGCACTGGCAGAGTGACAAGTGGCTGTAATTATCCAAAATCTGGTAGTTATTAAATGCAGAACAGCAGAGTTGGAGTCAGTGTTGAGGAGAAGTGGGGAGTGGTTTGCTTGTGGAGCCTGTGGAATCTCCTTCCTTGAAGGTGTCCAAGACTCAGCTGGATGTGCTCCCACACAACCTGAACTAATTACATCTAATTAGACAATGCTTTGGGCTGGGGGTGAGCTCAATGGACTCCAGAGGTTCCTTCCAACTTGAATTATTATTTGATGCTGTGAAGGGGCAGTTTGTACCTAGGACTTGGTGTGCCCACAGAATCCAGGAGGTGTCTTCCTGCTGGCTGTGCCCACGGAGTATGGAACCTTCCAGGAGGAAATTTCTGCCCACCAAGGAGAAGACAAACTTCTTTTGGTGTTCCTGTTAGTCCCACAAACTCACAAATTACTGATTTTAATCTGAAACTTTAACACCCACATAATTAGTTCATTTCATAGGCAGCAAGAGGCTTTTGTTTGTGTGAGCTTTTAGATTTGTACTGAGAGAAAAACACATGTGCCATACCTTTTTATTCCCTGTCATTTCTGTTCTGTTTCACCCAGAGTGGCTGAGACTGGCTTGGAGTCTGGCAAATAACTGTAAAAAAACAAAAGTAGGAAATGGAGAGTATTTGTGCTTATCCTTTTCTCATTGTTGCAGTATGGAATCCATTTCTTTGGCAGATGAACTGAGAGGTGCCCCCCTTCACACACAGGAATTACCAGCTCTGAACTTCCGAGGAGTTCCTGTTTTCTTTGGCTCACATCATCCTCAGCAGTGGAGGTTTTGCAGTTATAATCCAAGTTTTGTCCTATCTGTGAGACAGAAGAGCACTTTCCTTGTTCTGCATTTTGATTTGTGTAACTCAGGTGGCAGTAACAGCTCACACAGGGTTATTAAAAACGCCACATAAAGTCACCTCTTAGGGAAGTGTGGGAGCCCAGCAGGACACCTGCAGCAGGAGGGGCCCTGTGTGGAATAAAAGATGGCTTGGGATTGCAGTGTCTTTGAGAGGGGACTTTTCAGACTAGAATAATTTTTAATGTTTTTTTGTTTTGTGGTTTTTTTTTTTGTTTTTTTTTTTTAATAATGATTAGTCTACTAGCCTTTCTTAATTTCTTGTTAGTAAGTTGTGCTCAGGACTGTATCCATAAATATCTATAAATGTAGATTAACTTTCTTTTGGTAATGGGGAAATTCTGAACAGCTCTAACCATATTGACAGAGGCATGAAACAGAATTGATGAGTATATCCATCTGTGTTGGCAGGCTGTTAATAAAAATGATAACCAGGCTGGGTTTATGACTACACTAAGCACTGTTTTTCAAAGCTGGTACCAAATCATAGTTATCTGAATATGTGGTATCTTGAATTGATTTTTATTGTGCTGTATAAATAATTGGCTCATTTTGCACCATTTCCTTAATAATGTTGTAAATTTTGGAGTTCTTTGAGATGAAATTTAAAAGTACATTACTTATTGTAGAGGGATAGGGAAGATGAAGGAGGCAACATAAATAGATTTAGATGTCTTCAGTCTTTCTCAGACACCTGCAAAAAACACAGCACTTGCTGCTTCCTTTGTGTTTAGTTTCTGCAGCCTAGAACTTGTTGGACTTTGGCCTTTTGAGGACTTCTACTAATTAAAGAGGAATAAACAAAATTAAAGCCAGATTTTGTGGCTTAAAGCAGCCATTCAAACCTTGCTGAGGGTTACTTCATGCAGAAACTGCAGCTGTGCAAGCTGTGCCAAGCAGAAGGTACCTGGAGGAATTTTTGGGGTGTTCTTTGCACGTCACCTGAGGCCAGTGAGGAGATGCTGCTGCCAGGCTGGTGCTGAGTGGATTTTGCACATTGAGGGAACCCACGGGGCCAGTGTCCAAAGGAGGGGATAAATCACAATTTTCCCTTAAGTCTTGTGTTCTTTTCTGGGTTTGAACCACAGGTGTCTGCTGGGGAAGGCAATTCCTCCCTCGGGATGGAGAATGCAAACCCCTTCCCCTGAATTATTGTCATCTTGAAATGAAGGGGCTCTCAGGCAAAGACATGGGAATATCAAGAGAACCTTGACTCTGAGTGTTTGAGATTCTCTGGTGCCTTTCTCCCTCAGGTGTAAAGCCTGGAGTGCAGAAATTGCTGATAAGGGAAGAATGAACAACCTGGAGAACGAGAATCCAGAGTCCTGTTTGTCTTTTTACACGAGATCTTTGTAAATTTTTTGTCAGCATTTAAAGAGTTAATTGCTGTTTGTGGTTTTTATCTCTGTAATTCATGATTAAGATGACAGTCAAGGTTCTATTTATTTTACTGACAAATTTCACATACAGGACACTCACAGGCTTAAACTTGTTCTCTCTCAGGTTTTTCTCCTCTCCCCCACCTCTTCCTCCACAAATTATTTGATACCTGTAGGTATAACTTGCCAGTGCTGGTAAGAAATCTTAAAATTCCTGCACAGAAAAGTTATGTAAATAATAAACAATGCTTTCTTAAATATATATTTATTGCCAAGTGTTTTCTTTCCCTATGAAAATACTGAGTGTGTTAAATTCTGAAAACAAAATGATGCTTTGTGACCTGCTGTAATTTGGACAAATAAAATATCCATTTTTCTCTCAATAGAAAATTTTTAAAGCTGGGGATACTAACCAGGATGGACAGCTGGATTTTGAAGAATTTATGCAGTATCTTAAAGAACATGAGAAAAAGATGAAACTGGCATTTAAGAGCCTGGACAAAAACAATGATGGTATACCTTGATTTATTTTATTTGTTCAAACTTTGTTGGAAGAAACTGCATTTGAAGTAGTGTAACTTATATTTGTCTGAGCTGGAACAAAAAGTTGTGAATATGGAATCCTTATTAGGATAGATATTTTCCTTAACATGATCATAATAAAAATTTGCTATAGATTAAAAAAAAGAAGATTGTCTTTATTCTTTCTCTTTTCTCCAAGTACACTGAACTGGGGCTCCTTGTTCCCCAGCTGGAGAAACTGTGAGGAAATTTCTGACTATTTCTAGCTATTAAAGATAAACCAGTTTTTAATTAACTGTATATTTGCATCCTATTTGCTTCATCCTTGTAGTAAACAATCAAAATATATCATCTGTGGTAAGCTGATTTTAAAATCATCTTTGCAATTATTCAGCTGTTACAATGAGCTCCAAGGTGCTGTATTTATTAAGATCCACATTTTAAGAATGTATCATCTTTGTTTTAATGTTTCAAGGGAAAATTGAAGCCTCAGAAGTTGTCCAGTCCCTCAAAATCCTGGGTATAAACATTTCAGAAAAACAGGCAGAAAAGATCCTGCAAAGGTCAGGAATTATTGTTTTTTTGAGTCAACTTAATTTTCCTTGTATTGTTAATTTTTATATTTTTCTGTTTCAGAGAGGGGTATAAATGGGATTATAGTTGATATTTACTGTTGGATTGTCTGGTTCTGGGAGGAGAATGTTCCTTTATTTCCCTGTGGATGTTGTGGATAGCAGCACTGTGTTCTGTTTTTAAATGGAGTAGCACAGATGCACTTGGGTACGAGAAGCATCCTACTGAAAGGCAAATTCAGATCTGGAATTCAGTCAGTTATTGATGGCATAACCCAAGTTTAAAAACAAGGGGAGGGACAGGAAGAAAAAGCAAAAATGCAGAACAAAACCCCACCATTACTATTTCCTTATAAAGTTTGTTCAATCTCTTTTCAGTATTGATGCTGATGGGACAATGACAGTAGACTGGAATGAGTGGAGAGATCATTTCATGTTTAATCCAGCCACAGACATTGAAGAGATAATTCGATATTGGAAACACTCCACTGTAAGTTCCACTTCTCTTTTAACCTGGTGCAGCTCTTGAGTTCATCTCTGCTGTGTTCATTTGTGATATTGAGTGTTAACAGATTCACACTTGTTATATTTCAAGCATGTCTGTATTGTTTGGTTTTCCTTTTTGCTTCATGCTCTCCCATTTCCAAGCAGGATTGTGTCAGATGAGTTCCTTCTGAACGAACAACTTCATCTAAACTTAGCAAATAATTATCAATAATTCTTAGAACAGAATCTTTTTCCTCTTTTGGAGATATTTCACAGGAAAATAATAACCACAATATTAATTTTATTTTTTTTTTTGCACAATACAGTGCAAAGATTTTGATTTGTTGAAACAACTTGTATAGACATTTTAACTGTTTCTTATGTTGAAATTAGTATTTGCAGTTATATAGTATCATAATTATCATAAAATCACTGGTGTCTTTGCTGGTGATTTTTTGTGCACATCGTGCTCTTCTGTGCCATAGAATTTAATTTAAGCATACAGAATATACAGCAATAGGTTCTCCACTGGGCAGAGACATTTTTAAACTTTTTATTGAATGGAGCTGCTGACACCTCAGTGACTGATTTTTAAGAACAATAGTAAAGTAAATAAACCAACAAAAATCCTATTTGCTAAATATCCTTCCTGTAGATTATTGGAGGGAATAAATTAAGGTTAGATGCCTTTGAATATAGTGAGACCATTATATCTGCAGGGATTAGTCAGCATTTCCATAATAAAAACCAGTTTATGAGATGTGGGAGCTTTGGGTGTTTGACACTGCCCAAGCTCAGAGGAGGAAGGGAGTTTGCTGGGGAAATCACTTGAAGCACTGCCCTGAGATCAAATAATCCTGCTCCCAGATTACTGGGCAGGAAAAGCTTTTGCTTTAATGAAATGCTCCTTACTGTTATTAAACGTAAGCTCTGTATTTTTTATTTTATTTTTTTTGTTATGGAATGTCATAAGGGAAGAGCTGAGGGAGTCTCCAGTGCTGCAGTGAGCTGATGGCCCAGTTATCAGAGCAGGCAAACCCAGCAGCACATCTGGCCTGGCAGATAAGGGCAGAGGTGAGAACTGCCTGCCAGCCCTTGCAGTTCTGGTTTTGCTCTAGAAAATAGAATTGGTGCACAGTTGCTGTGGCCTTTCTTTAGAAACACCCTCACATTTCAATTTTTCTCAGTTGTGTTCAGGTCTCAGTACACACAAGGTTTAAACCCTGCTAGATGTGCATAATATCCCTTGGAACACTGAATTTTGAGTTTTGGTTGATATTTTGATGTTTCCATGTAGCTGAGCAACTGACGACACCTTGCTTTGAAATCTCAAATGTGAGAAAGATGAAAGGATTTTCCAATAAATCTGTTCTGTGCTCAATATCCAAAATAATTGGTGCTTATCCTTTTTGTCCACTGGCTGTGTTTACACCCTGCATTTTTTGTTCCAAAAGACCAGGGCAGTATTTTACTAACAGAGCAAGAATGCAGCATAAATTAATTAATAATAAATATTTAATACTTAATTATATAATTAATAATCATATGGTTTATATTATAATTATTTCATGTATAATATAATAGTTATAGATATAGATAATTTAATATATAATTAAAATAGTTCTAGATAATTCTATATAATAATAAATTAATTTATTATGCCAATAAATCATTACCATAATATATTAATTGAATCATTAGCATAAATCAAATTACTGTTGATTTTTACAATTAAAATCAATGGTAGTTCAAAGGTGTATCAGTTAACACTTTCTGATCAGTACTTATCAGTCATTAATGCATTTTTGTTTGTTTTATAAATTTAATTAATGTGTAATAGCAGATTTGCATTATCTACAGTGTGCTTTTTCTCTTGTGTCATGATTATAGGTTATGCTTAAGAGCAAAAGTGATATGTGAGATTTCAGAGTGTTATGTTTTGGTTTTATCATTAAAACCTATATTAATGTTGTTCTTGGATCAAATCCAATGGCAAAATAAACTTAGTGAAATTTCAAATTTTTAGCGGAAAAAAAGTAATTGAATATGACTGAGTATAACTGATTATAAGAAAATCTCCAAGGTATTTGTCAAACCTTTAATTTTGTGGGATAATACACAGCAGTTACCAGAAATAGAATATTCTGATGCATCAGCTGTTAAAATGCTGCTTTGGAACGTTGGGCAGTGTGGGGGAAGGAGAGACATCCCACATGTGTGAACAAATTCCCGTGAGAGAAATCTCCTGTTAGCAACCTCGGGAGATTACCAAGCTAATCCCACAGGACTGTCTGGAGAAAGGTTAGCTGCATTCGAGCTGCAGTGCTGACTTTGAGGGCTGCTGATGATGACACAATGGCTTTGCTCGGGCCGTACTCAAGGAGGAAATTCGTTGTAATTTTTAATGACGATGGCGCAGTCTTTGAAATGGTGGGTCCGTGGTGTTATTGCTCAGTATCTGCATAGGAGTCACTTAAATTTGCTTTTCATTGAATAGCAATGCATAGGAGGTTAATTATAGAATGTAAATTAGAGGTATTTTTTAATTTGTATTTGAATGTGCACTTTATTTGTATATTACTTTGGAATTATTTGTGAGTTGGTGGAACGAGATAATTATTTGCACATCTTTGCTTTGGATCCATGAAGGTGCTGGATATTGGAGACAGTCTGACTGTTCCAGATGAGTTCACAGAGGAAGAGAAGAAGACTGGGCAGTGGTGGAAGCAGCTGCTGGCAGGAGGAGTGGCTGGGGCCGTGTCTCGGACAGGGACAGCGCCCTTAGACCGCCTCAAAGTCATGATGCAGGTACAATGGTCAGGGCTCCCTTGGCTCCCAGGGCATCCCTTCCCTTTTTAGAGATGGGGGAAAAAAACCTGAGGGCCAAGGCCAGTGTGTGAATTGCAGAGCTCTGGCTATGCTTTGACAATTTCCATATTTTGTGTTCATCAAAATGGTATTTTATAGTCACAGGGGGGGAAATGTAAGCAAAGTGTTGAAGTACTGGCGTTGCTAAAATTTGATTTTTTTCAATAGTGCATACGGTTTCACTAGTATTTAATCAATTTAATACTGATGAGTTTTATAATCTGATCAGAGCAGTGTTCTCTACTGTGACTTTGGTTTTGGATTTTTTTAGGTTCATGGCTCAAAGTCTAACAAAATGAACATTGCCAGCGGTTTTAAGCAAATGTTGAAGGAAGGTGGGGTCCGATCCCTTTGGAGGGGGAATGGTGTCAACGTGGTGAAAATTGCTCCTGAAACAGCTATTAAGTTCTGGGCTTATGAACAGGTAGGATGATAAATCAAGAGTGAAAACAATGCTGAATAAAGTTCTAAATCACTCTCACTGTTCATCATCGGCACTGTTGGGTTATACAGGACCTGTTGTCCTGATTGGGCATTTTGTCACAGTAATTTGAGAGACTTTCAGATTTAAAATAGTCTATAGAATATTTTTAGGCAGATTTTACTGTTGTATTATAAGCAGTGTAAATAAATTATGTCTGTGTCCTGGTTTACATGTTTAAACTGTCCCTGATTCTGCATGGCTTTGTGTGGATTCTGCATTAATATTTAAATTGTTGCTGCAAAGTGACAGGCAAAAAGCTGGCACAAGATGCTAGCTAACCTTACAGGGGATTCATTTAAAGTCAAATATCACAGTGCTATGTATGATGCCCTCATCCTGGATTTCAGAGTTATATTTACCTCTGAATCAGCTTTGGGCATCATGTCAAGGCCTAATCCTCCTTTGGAAAATGAACTCCCATTCTGGTGTATTTAAATGAGCTTTATTTTTGCTCTCTGGGGCTTGCTAGTGCCCCAAGTGAGACCAAAGGAGGATACTGCACATCTCTGTGCAAGGGAGATAAAAACAACAGAATATCAAATAAACTTGGGGCTGTTGCAAGACTGAAGAGCAGATTTTGGTGCCACAGAGTAACCTTGGGCACTTTATCCTTTACCCTTGGAATGACACAGTGCTCAAAGTGCTTCTGTGAAATTCTTTCATTCTTGGGCTGGACAATTGGATCAGCAAGGGAATTTGGCTCTCTTTGTTTTCTGGAGCTCTCAGTGTAGCTGCCCCTTGAGCTGGCTGCTTGCAGAACACCTGATGGTCCTGTGGGTGGCTCAGGCACTTAATCCAAGAATTCCTGCAGGCTGGAATGATGACTGTGATGTGGAGAATATTTTTGGCTTAGCAAATGTAACTGTAAATGCATGAAAAACTAGGAACAGCTTGAAAAGACATTTTGCACTATACTCTTGCCTTTTATAATAACTCTGGCCACTCCTAAAAAACGTGTGTTTGTGTTTTAACTATGCAGTATAAGAAGATACTCACTAGGGATGATGGGAAGTTAGGCACTGTTGAAAGATTTGTGTCTGGTTCTTTGGCTGGAGCAACAGCACAAACTTCTATTTATCCCATGGAGGTAAGAGAATCTGCTTCCATTGGAGCCTGCAAAACGGTTTGTTTCCTAAGTAAACCCCATTTCGCTCTTGAAAATATTGTAAAAATTCCTCTTTAGTCTGATATCCTAATTTGTTTTTACTTCAGACTTCCTTTCAGACTTCCAGTGCTAGGCATTTTAGAATATGCTATGTTCTAATTGATTCTTACAATTTTTCCATATATTTTGCTGTACGATATTTTTTTAAACAATATTTAAATAAAACCCAGTGCAAGGAAGAAGATCACCTAAGAACATTTGAAATCCAGTATTCTCTCATTTTGTAAATCAGGCAGGAATCCTTTTCCTGCTGTGTGTAAGCAGGGAATGGTGGTGTCTGGGCAGAGCTGGGGTTCTGTTGTGCTGTGGTGGGAAGCTGTCTCTGATAAGCAGAGCAGTGTGGAGAAGGATGTAACAGCTCCAGCTCAGGCTGCTCTTCCACAGGACATACCTGTAGGTGCTGCTGCACATTGCAATTTAATGTTAGTGTGTGAGCTGATCCAGGGTAGCTGTCACACACCATTTTACAGCTACAGGGTGTATTTTCCTCACTGCTGCTTCCCCAGGAGGATTGGCACTTGTGCAGATCCTTGTTGGAATAGATGCTGGGGCTGGGACTAAAGCAATGCCAGCATCAGGGTAGGTAGGAATGGCAAATGTAACCTAAATAGCTTTGTCATGGGTGTGGATGTCAGTAGGAATGGAGCTGTTTCCATGCTGCAGTGAGAATTCTCTTTAAAGAGCATCCTTGCTGCTCCAGAGGGTGAATCCCAGCTGGCCTGGGAACAGGGATGGGTTCAGTCAGGGAAGAACTGAGATGTGTGTGTTGGATTACACTGATCAGTGCAGACAAGGGGACTGCTCTACAATATCCCCTGCTCTTCCTCACAAACATGTGGTACTGTCCTCAAAGTGTTTTTAGGGTGTTTCTAAGTCCTTGAGAAAAAAACAACAGCCAGGAAATTCCTGAGGAAGATGCAGTCTTAGGAGGCTTCAAAGAAAACCAAATTGCTGCTCAGCAAACTCCCCCTGTGGTTTCTTTTGGATGCTGCTATTAATTTCTTTTTCCTAAGATGCAGTACAGACTTGCATTATTAATCAGGTGCTGGGTTTCACAATCCTTCTATTCCTCAACTACCTCTCTAATGTCATACTTTTTGAAATATCATTTTCCTGATATGCTTTAGTGTTCCCAGACCAGAAGTGTCATCTGCTAGCACATCAGTACTCTCACTTGTGCCTTAGCTAGCGTTTCTATTGAATATTGTCTACACTGCTGCCTTCAAGTTGATCAAATAACTGCCTGTTTTAATCAAGAGAATAAAGCTAAAATGCAATTTTAAAAGGCTAAGAATTTGTAGACTAGTATATAGTAATGTGTGGTGCTCTGCACTGAGGACAGAGCTTGAAGAAGCTTGCTGCTAACACTGCCTTAGCAGCAATCAAAGATTTGCAGCACCAAAGTGCAAAGCAGTTCTGGAGAACTGAATAAGCAGAGATATACTGTGTATCTAGAATAGATTAATAAAGAGGTTTGTAATTAAGACTGCTATTTTTTTTTTCCTTTTAGGTTTTAAAGACCAGATTGGCTGTGGGTAAAACAGGGCAATATTCTGGGATGTTTGACTGTGCTAAGAAGATTTTAAAAAGAGAAGGTCCAAAGGCCTTCTACAAAGGCTATATTCCTAATATTCTGGGTATAATTCCTTATGCTGGCATTGACCTTGCAGTGTATGAGGTGAGTTTAGATCACTGAATGCTCGTAGCTGTCATTAATATTTTTTAGAATTTGGTATTCTTGGACTCTTACAGCTGGTTCAATTTTAAAAGGACAAAGGAGGCTTTCCAGTAATGTCACTGGAGCTCAGTGTTTGTTTGCCCTTTTTGAGGAGGGCAGAGGGGCCCTTCCAGGCAGGAGCACCCAGCAGGGAATGTGCTGTGGGGAGGATTTTACAGACCTTGGCAGCACCACAGGCTTTGGTACTTACCTAGCCTTGTTAGACTGGAGCTTACCCATTTTAGAGGAAATATGTGCCTTTAAAAGGACATTCCCATTATGATAGTTTATACTTTTGCCAGTTGTTAGGTGTATGAGTGGATGATATTAACCTGAATTCCTTGTGGGTCTGTGCATGTCACCAGAATGCTTTGTGGCTGACACTGCTTTTCTGAGGAGCTTCAAACCCTGCTGCCTTTGCTTTCCAGAGAAACTGGCACCTATTTCACCCACCAGTAATGCTGAAAGTCTTTTATCTGCCTTAGATAATAAGTGTTGCTTCAAAGTGTGTTAAATAACTGATACACAGACTAACTTTTTTCCTAACCTAAACAAATCTTTTTTTTTGACACTGCATTAATAATCACCAGAGCTGCTTGAACAAACATTTTCAAAGCTGGATGGAATTTCTTTTCTGCAGCTTGCATCCCTGTTTCTGCATGGGATGATGTGCACAGCTTCCCTTGCACCCTGTGGATGCTGAGATGTTTCCCTCCTCCTCTTCCCAAAGTATTGCAGGTGCATGGGCATTTGCTGCTGGATTTTTGAAGGATTTCTCTTCCAGGTGCTAACTAGAAGTGCTCTGGTTGGAGCTGTGTGCTAAGGGGTGCACTTCAGGCATGTAGAACTGACCCAGGGAAATTGGTGCTTTTCCAGTATCGAGCCCTTAGGATTTGTTATGAATAAAGAAGTATTTATTTCCCTCCTTGAGTGCAGATTTCTTGTCTCAGAGTTCGGTTTTGTACCTTGGCAGCTCCTGAAGAGTACCTGGCTGGAGCACTACGCCTCGAGCTCTGCAAACCCCGGGGTGTTTGTGCTGCTGGGCTGTGGCACTGCTTCCAGCACGTGTGGCCAGCTGGCCAGCTACCCCCTGGCCCTCATCAGGACACGCATGCAGGCTCAGGGTGAGTCCTCTTGCCCTGGAAATGCTTCTGTGTGAGTCCTCTTGCCCTGGAAATGCTTCTGTGTGAGTCCTCTTGCCCTGAAAATGCTTCTGTGTGAGTTTTCTTGCCCTGGAAATGCTTCTGTATGAGTCCTCTAGCCCTGGAAACGCTTCTGTGTGAGTTCTCTTGCCCTGGAAATGCTTCTGTGTGAGTCCTCTTGCCCTGGAAATGCTTCTGTGTGAGTTCTCTTGCCCTGGAAATGCTTCTGTGTGAGTCCTCTTGCCCTGGAAATGCTTCTGTGTGAGTCCTCTTGCCCTGGAAATGCTTCTGTATGGTCACATGAAAATTGTGTCAAGTGGGATGGCTCTAGCAGAGGCATAGGAATGGGAAAAAAACCCAGCTTGGAAAAACTAAGGACGTGTCTGGAGAATTCTTCTTAATGTTGGTCCCTTCTCCCTCCTACCCCACCACTGCTGTTCTTCATACTCAGTTTAAAAAGTAACATTTCAAGCAGTGGTGCTTTGTATATTCTGAGATCCTTTTCCACACAAGGCTTCCAGACCCAGCCCCTGTCATAGTCTGGAAGCACTCTTCTAACCTTGACAGTGTTTTATAAATTTCAGAGATTAAATGGTAGGGCTTCAATTGTCCTGTGAGGGTAGACAGCAGTGTGTGCTCTGTCAGACATTCACAAGGATAGTTTCATAGCTGAGATTTCTGTTTGATGGGTTTCTGCACAGACTTAAGGATGGGAGCCTGCATTTCCAAAGGAACATAGGTGGATAATGCTTTCCCCTGGGATTTAGACACCTGTATACCCCCCAAATGTCTGGGATTAAAGGATCTCTTTTCAGTGGACCTGATAGTAGGCTCCTGATCCAGGTGTTTGATACCTGCTCATGATTTTTAATATTACTAGAACTGTTTTATAACCCATTATCTTTTTGTTCTAGCCTCAGTGGAAGGAGCTCCCCAGCTGAACATGGTTGGTCTCTTTCAAAGAATTGTTGCTACAGAGGGACTCCGAGGACTTTATAGGGGCATAGCCCCTAATTTTATGAAAGTGCTTCCAGCTGTCAGCATCAGCTATGTTGTATATGAAAAAATGAAACAGAATTTGGGAATAGCATGAAATGAAGGAAAAAGGTGAGATACTGCTAATGCTGTTGGAAACACCAGAACAATAATGTTTTCTCAAGTAATCTGCTCTCACAATTAGAGGCAGATCTTTATAGAGAGATGCTGCAACTTCCATATTTGCCCTGAAGTGGGAAGAAACTTTCTTAAATTTCAGTTCACCATTTTTAAACAGATACCTATATTGCACTTTAATATGTCACTGAGTCGAAAAAAAAAAAACAAACCAAGAAACTGTCTTTAAATCTGCAGGATGTTTTTATTTTTAGGAAATCATGCATATTTTACTCATTTTCAATTTGTCCTTTGTAAATGTGTATTTGTCTTGGATCAAACCAAAGGTAGGAGAAGTTTATACTGCCTTGATACTGAATTATGAAAGTGACTTTTTGTTTTGTCACACTGCCTATACTCAATCAATTCACAGGTGACATTTTGCATGCCTAGAAGTGAGCACTTTTGTTATTTTTGAAGACTGAATGTTAAGTTCATAAGAAATAGTCTTGGATACACACAATGATGGAATAACACATTAAAATGTAGCCCATCACCTTTGTCTTCAGGCAAATCTCTTTTACTTTTCATTATTGAAAGAGCCTGAGGAACTGCTGCTCTGCAGTATTGGAATACCTCAAATGGATTTTCATGGTATCTTTGTAATACAATCAGCAATTTTCATAACTTGCTTCACTGGACCTGCTTTTCATTGCACTTGTAAGTGTCAGCACCATTAACCATGGCAAATTTGGGTTACAGCTGCATGTTTTATAGGATCATAATACAAAGGAACAGAAGAAGCTGGGATATTAAATCCATTGCATACAAGTGCAAGTTGCAGTTTCTAAACAGGATGGGGGAGGATGGAGCTGGCAGTAACTGCAGCACAGGCAGTGGCAGAGCTGTTGGGAGCTGCCTTGGGAACAGGAATGCTGCTCAGTTTGGACTCTCCATTCCTTCCCTTAATCAGGGGGCTACACCCACTACGGGCTTTTAGCCCATAGAGGATTGCATTGTTATGTAAAAGGTTTTTACAGTTTTGTCATTCGAGATCAGTCTTCTGTGCACCCCGGCTGTGAAATTGGGATAATCAAATCCTGGAGTGCTTTGTCTAGGTGACAGTGGCAGTGCTGACCTCAGGTGCCCATCAGAGGGGTGGTGATGCAGCATGCAAAGCATGCAGCATGCAAAGCATGCACCCAGACCTGTCAGTGCTTCAGAAACAGCTCCTCAAAAAACAAAGCAGAAAGTTATTTCCATATACAAAGTCCTTCCAAAGTGACTTCCTTCTTTTTCTTTTTTTTTTTTTTTTCTGTGAGTGTATGGAGGGACACACGGTTTCCTTCAGGCCTGAACACTGAAATAAATTAATAATTTTTACCAGACTCATTTGTTAGGCTTTTTCTGCTTTCCATAATGTGTTGTGTCTTAATCTTGGTAAATTCGAGATTATACTTACCTTGACCTTCTAAAAGCAACTGCTCTTAGACCACTTTCTGAAATTGGATTACTGAAGGAAGAACTTTATTCTGTTAAGGTCATTGAGGGTCTTCTTTCTAATTCTTTCTTTTTTTGGGCAGGCATGAGGGGTGCATGCTTTTTTTGGTGTTTTTTTTTTTTAAGCAGACAAATAAGCAAGCAGAACTAACTGCCTGACTCTCCCTTTAACACATGCTTTGGGCCATATTTTTCAAAGAGCAATCATATGTAAATTTGTGTTCAGTGCTTCCATGGCTGCTGTTTATTCTCCATAAACTGATCTATAGCAATTCCATACAATCTGTATTATACAATTTTTTATCACATTTCAGAAAATGGCAGCTCTAGCTGTATTTTGGCCTTCCCTTTAGGGAAACGTTGGACTTTGCACTTTAAAAGAAAAACAAAAAGAAAAAAAGTCATTCTATCCAAATCATTTATATGTATAATGCCTTTCTGATCTGAGTTTTCTTGTTTTTGCCAATATCTTTGTACTTTTGTGAGATTTGTGAGATCAGTTGCTGATAATTTTGTTTGACTGTGACCAATGAGCAAATGCATCGTGTGTGTGATGTGAAGATGACTTTAGCATTTCTATCTTCCAGACTTGTTTTGTTTATGGTGTGCAAGTGCCATTACGAGTATTGAAATTATGGTGACTTTTTCAAATGTTGAAAAGATGAGCTGTTTGAGATTTGATTTTTCATTATGTGCCTTCTTGATGACTGTGTTCAGTTGTGTATTCTTTGTCTCTTAAATGTATGTTTACCTTTCTAGCTCTATAAAACTACCAATTTCTAATAAATCTTTGTTTCCTTATCTGGAGTGTGTTGATGTGGTTTTTTCAAGGTCTGATAGATGACACTTCTTTACTGCATTGTATGCATAATGCTCAATGTAAAAAATGAAGGCAATTGATCTAAAAATAGGTTTCAGACTAGACTAAGCTTTGCTGTGCTTGAAAACAGCTTGAGGTTAAGTCGATTGTCATCCTGTTTAAAACTCATTGCTTAACATGTTTAATATTTTTGCTTGTTCATTGAACAGTATTAGCTGATAATTTGCTTCTGTGTATGTTGCATGACAGAACTCTTAACAATGAGGGACAAACGTGCTTGTGTTACTGCTGATCTTGCTTTGTTGTTAATCTTACTTGTTAGTCAAAGGATCAATATAAAATCTTTTCAAGGTAATTGCCTTAATTTACTCTGCATGTGTAGCATGGCTATGCTACTCAAAGCTTGTTAGCTTTGACAACTCCTTTTGAGTTTTTCACACCAATGTTTCCAATGTTAAAGATAATTGTAAACAAATTAGGGGAAGCTTTTCTTGTCTCTGCTGCAAATACAGTTCTTGTAATGTAAGATTTAGAAGTTTTCTTGTAAGTAATGGAAGAGGTAAGTGCACAGTAGATGATTCCTGACTAAGTGAACAATTTGACATTCAATTTGACTTGAAGCAAGAATGCTTTTAACTGCAAATGCTCTGCAAGAAGAGGCCAGAAGGGAAAGATTATTTGTTTTCCCTTCAAGATGTATGTGGAGTGTGCCAGCCATTCAGTACTATTAACACTAGAAAACACTGCAGCAATGGCATGAAATCTAAAATAATGCTGCCAGTGTGTCTTTCCCTCTTGACTAAACAAGATACTGATCTTGAACTGTACATTGTGGAGAACATAATTGATAAGAACTGGCTATTTAACACAGTGATTTTGGAATATTTTCTGTCTTGGTGTATAACTTAGGTCTAGCTTCTAAGCCCTCTTGGTGTCTGAAAATGTGTAGAAGTATTACTTTTTTTGTCAATATTTGTCTAGGGTAAAAATGGTCTGTGTTTTGGCACGAGTATTGTGCCCCTGAACTCTGACACACCACATCTGCTTTGCTAAAGGGCTGACAAAGAGGTCTCCTGTGTATTGTGTAAGTTTTAGAAAACACCCATAGTGTTTCTAATATGGATATACACATCTATTTATGTATATACACCTATAAAACCTTTTCTTCTTTGCACCAAGTTTGTGCATCTCCTTTGTGCAGCAGCTGGAAGCTTCTAGAATGGCCTTGGATGCTCTTGGAGCCCTGAAGCTGCTGTCAGCACAGAGCTTCCCCTGCGAGCTCAAAGCAGGAGACTGAGAAGTAAGCTCTCCTAAATAATGTGTCAGTGGTACTCACACTAAAATTCACGAGTTTGTCCCCCCATGGCTCCTGTGAACTGCAATATCTAGTGCCCATCCCCTTGAAGGAGGTGTTGGCAAATTGGTTTGCAAGGCAGGGTACTTTCGGGTGGCTTCTGCCATTTCAGACTGAGCCTTTTGTTACCGTGCTTGACCTGGAGTTCAGCTCTTGCTGAGGCTCTGATATGGGAGCACTCACATTGTCCCTAAAGCAAATGCCATGAGTTTTACGAATTAGAGACCCGGGTGGGAGTTCCAGGCCCTGTGTGGGGGTTCCAGGCCCTGGGTGATGGTTCCAGGCCCTGGGTGATGGTTCCAGACCCTGGGTGGGGGTTCCAGACCCTGGGTGGGGGTTCCAGGCCCTGTGTGGGTGTTCCAGACCCTGTGTGGGTGTTCCAGACCCCGGTGTGAGCAGCTCTCTCCTCATCCATCCCGAGCACCCCTCTCCTCCGGGCTGTGTTTGCAGGAATGTGCAGCTCAGACTGCATTCCTGCATTCCTGCATTCCTGCATTCCTGCATTCCAGCAGTGCCATCTGCTGTCACACCAGAGCACCCATTCTGTGAGGGGATGGCTGTCAGGCTCAACGTTCGAGCTCATTCCCCGCACTTATCTTCACAGCAGAGGAACAGCAGTTTATAACGGCATAGGATGAGCCCAGCTTAGCCTTGTTTTTATCACAGAACTGTAGCAGTTCCACCTCTCCCACATCTCTCCCCTGATAGGGGAGGCTTTTTTCATTAAGTCCTTGTTAAGTAAAAAGACAAACGGGACTCTTGGTTGTTCTCGTTCTCCAGGTTGTTCATTCTTCCCTTATCAGCAATTTCTGCACTCCAGGCTTTACACCAGCCTGGCCTGAGGGAGAAAGGCACCAAAGAGCCTCAAACACACAGAGTCAAGGTTCTCTGAAAGATAATTCACCCAATTAGCACCAGGAACGTGCATTATTTCTACTTTTCTACCAATGACTGACTAAACTTCTGTTCACTGACACTGCACTAATTCTGACCAATGGTCCCCAGCACTGCAGAGTGTGGAGGAGATGAAGGAGGAGGAAGAAGCCCAAAAACCACAAGGATCCTCCAGCTTGTCTCCATCTCCTCACCATCCTAACAAACCCAAAAATCTCCATTTCTCACCCTGTGATAAATTACATATTATGCTACTGTCTAATTGACATTCCTGAAAATTCTGTCTTATCCCAAAGAGAATATTCTCTGCACTCTTGATTCCAGCACAGAGCCATGGAATCTGTTGCCTTTGGAGGGACCTGTTGAGTTCCTGTTGTCCCTAGCAGTGGCTCTCTGTGATGGGATGTCCCTGCAGCCTTCCCCTTGCCCCTGTACCATGTGTGTTGCAGTTTGGTAATGGGGCCATTTTGCTTTCCCCAGTTAAACAAATTCCTTAACTTTAACTGGTTTACTGTGTAGGTGCAACAGCCTCTGCCTTTTCCAGCAGTTCCATTCATTGCACTGATACCACGTTTACAGGGGATTTGTGGATGTTTGCTCTGTCTAACCTTGCTAGGCTAACACAGCATAGCTTCATGGATTTTTAAGTCCATACTTTTATCAGCTTTTATGGCCTCTTCTGATAACTGCAGGCCTATTAGCTTCATTAAATTGCTTCAATGTGTGTTGGTATCTGTCATTTTCATTCCTTCCAGTGTAAAAAAGTAAGCAAGCCTTTCAAATAGTTGGGCCTGGCCAAGAACTGACTAAAGGAGAAGTTCAGAGGCTGGGGTGTTTTAATAGGGCTTGGTTTACAAATAGGATTTCTGAGTAATCTTGGTGGTACAGATTACTGTCTCAATCCTAGCAGTAGCTCTGAAGCATCCTTCTGAAAATAGATGCATATAAAAAAAGTCACCTTTGCACCTTTAAATTCTAAAATTAGCAATTCCGATTCTGTATGTATCTCAAATGTAAAGGTTTTTACTGTCAGCTCAAAGGTTGCTTGCAGTATACAGGAAAGAGCTACATTTTAGAATTCCTTTGCCAAGTTTGTTGCTTCTTATTTCTCACTAGCTGGACAGATTTTGCAGAGGTTTCAGTAGGTAAGAAGGATTGAGATGTAATTGCAAATTTTGCTGGTGATGAGGAAGGATATGAAATTCTGACTCATGCATACCACAGTGATCTTATTCATAACAGATGTTCTGAAATTACTCTTTATGGCTTAGGAAAAGTGTGGGTGGAAAACTCCAGGGCTCCCCAAAACTCCATGACTTGCTCATACAAAGCCTTCAGCCTCTGTAACCCAACCTCGTGGAGTGTCTGTACTAATGAATGAGTGACAGTGCACACATCTGATCCATCTGCCACATAAATGTTTAATTTTCCTTTTGCCAATCAGCCCAAGTTTGGCAGATGCCGCGCAGCTGAAAAAAGATGTGAGTGGTGTTGCATTTCTCCCCAGGGAGCTGGTGCTGGAGTAGGAGCACTTCTGAATCAGCCACGACACTGCCATCCTCTCGAAGCTGATTTGGCTTAGACATCAAATATTGCTCGCTGGTCCCTTAAGGAGTATCTCATTTTAGTTTACTTCTCCAGTTGCTTTCTCTGTCCTAGAGAAAAAACAGATAAAGATTTTTATTCAGTGTTCTCACTTGCTCCTGCAGGCTTGTACTCAGTGTCCTTGCCTTGCTGTGAGGCATTTGCTGGGCTGTAATCTAATGGCACTCATTTCCACGGTATGACATTTTGATGGGAAACAGTATGATCCTGCAGATAAGAGTGACTTGCAGATGGAGATTTTCATCTCAGTTCTAACACTCTTTGTACACGTCCTTCCCCAGCATCTCTGCTCCTGGTATTTTCTTGTCTTGTAGGTGTTAAGCTCCTTGTGATGGTTCAGTGTGTAGCCTGAGGTTGTGCTATGATACAAATAATATTCTGATTAAAAATTAAGCCCTTGGCCTACAGCAGTGCTTGTTAAAGTATCATGCACTTTGTTGGCAGAGATTTTTCTCTTGGTTTGATGATTAAGATAATGCCACAGTGTAAGAAGAAACTTAATGGAAGCAGGAAATCAATCATATTCTAAAAAAAGTTGATTGCCAAAGCTGCCTGCTGGGATAAATTAATATTAATCTTAAAGATAGTCTTTAATCTCTAAAAAGAATTTTTTTTCCTTCTTGATTGTTTTTAGCCTTTTCTCCTAGTTTATTTTTAATTGGCAGTAGCATCTCGCACCCTAATACAGCAATCTCTAACACTGCCAGTAAAGAGTGTATCTATCTCTCTCTCTGAGAACCCACTGAGCTGCAGTGGTAAATTCTGGTTTAAAAGAAGAAGAAAAGTGCCAAACTACAGGGCCCGGTGTTTTAGCTGCCTTCTCTCACTGCAAGTACTCGTGGATTGAGGGGGTCTTGTGCTCTCGGAATTGCAGGTAACAGTATTCGTGCTTTTCGCAGGGCTCTGTCCTGCTGGGGCGGGGAGGGCAGTGCCGCCAGCAGCCGCTTTTCGGCTCCTTTTCCTCGGTTTTTTTCCCCATTTTCGCTCGCGATTTTCGCTCGCGTTTCGGCCGGCCCGGCTGGAGCTCCGCGCGGCCCGGCAGGGGGCGCTGCAGCCCGGCCCCGCGCCCTCACGGCTGAGGGGAGAGAGGCCGGGGCCTCATGGAGAGAGAAGAGAGAGGCCAGGGCCTCATGGAGAGAGAAGAGAGAGA
>VZTB01017509.1:440661-455710 GCA_013397245.1 Thryothorus ludovicianus
TGGTTGGAGAAGACAGAGAGGCGATGGCTCCATGGTGGGAGAAGACAGAGAGGCGATGGCCTCATGGTGGGAGAAGAGAAAGAGACGATGGCCTCATGGCCTCAGGGCGGGAGAAGAGAGACAGGTGATGGCTTCACACCCTCATGGTGGGGCTGAGGGAGAAGGGAGAGAGGCAATGGCCCCGCGCCCTCATGGTGGGGCTGAGGGGGAGAGGCGATGGCCCTGCGCCCTCATGGCGGGAGAAGGGAGAGAGGCGATGGCCTGGGAGTAAAGGTCATTAATTTGCATTCTTGAAGCACTTTGTCTCCCATTGCAGGCTGCTACATCACTCTCCCACTTTTTTGAGGCATTTGTGAAGTGGTATATACGGGGTTANCAGGAGAGGGGAGAGAGGCCATGGCAGCTCTCCCTCATGGCGGGGCTGAGGGGAGAGAGGCGATGGCATCGCTCCCTCATGGCGGGGCTGAGGGGAGAGAGGCGATGGCGTCACTCCCTCATGGCGGAGCTGGGGGAGAAGGGAGAGAGGCAATGCCCTCATGCCGTCATGGCGGGAGAAAAGAGAGAGGTAATGGCCCCGCACCCTCATGGCAGGAGAAGGGAGAGGGGTGATGGCCTGGGAGTAAAGGTCATTAATTTGCATTCTTGAAGCACTTTGTCTCCCATTGCAGGCTGCTACATCACTCTCCCACTTTTTTGAGGCATTTGTGAAGTGGTATATACGGGGTTAAAGTGTCCTGCGTGTATTTGGGACCTTATCAGAAGGGATCAGTGCTTAATGTGCATAAACAGTGATCAATTCAGTGCAAAATAACAAAAACAGTTCGTAAGGGGATTTTATTTTTTTGTCAGTTGTACCTTTAAAGCTATTGATCTGCTGGAGAGTGTTTTGGAGGTTTTTTCCATTTTTAGGGATTGCATATTTTGATGCGTCACCAGATAATTATAGAATTAAGACTCAAATGTAGTTCAGCTTTAAGAGTTTAAATCAGTAATAAACATTTCATTAAGATGTCTTAAACTGTCAGGGTGAGGAAATACACAGTGTTCATGATTAAACTCATGGATTGTGCTGTTGAACCTCAGTTTACAGTTATATATCAGAAGCTAAATATAAAGTGTAAGGTCTTAAAGTCCTGTTAGAAAAACCAGAAAAGTGTGATGGAGAAGAGATGTAAAAATTTGGGGCTTTTTGACAAACATCTTGTGTTTAATTTCAGTTTGGTTCTATAGGCAATCTCCTTTCAGAAGTGCTCCTTTTAAGACAGAAATTAACATCTGCCAGCAGGTATCAAAGCTGAGAGGATAAAGCAGTCTTTCTCTTCTGTGTACATACAGACATTTCAATGTTTTTTATTTAAACTGCTTATCTCCTGATAATTTCTCATCGCTTGTTTCCTAAGAACATGTCAGACGTTTTTCCTTTCTAGTAAAACAGGCAATTTTTATTCACCTTTTTTTTTAAAATTTACTAGGGACCTTGGGAAAAGATGTTACACTGAAGCAGAATGAGTTCAGCAGCTGGTTTGTCCTTCAGTAGGCACTGGCCTCGTGAATCAGTGCAGCCTAAGCCAACTAAAACTCCTTTTCTTGTTCCTGCAGTGTCTCTCTGGGGGTGAGTCTGAGGGCTGAAAACTCCTTCCTTTACTGACTGGCTCCAGTCAGATTGAGTCACTTGGGGAGAGTCTGGATGGCATTTGCATGCAGATTGTTTTCATGGATGAAAAAGTGCATGAATATTCCCTCAGGTGTTAATTAATGCAGTTTTTAGTTATTGAGAACTTGAAGCAAAGAAATCAAGAGTGTTCTCAGACTATTCAAATGGGCTCCCTACACCTAATTATTCGGACACACTCCTTAGGAATGTCTGGCAGACAAACTTCTCCTTCCTCCTGTATTCCTGTGACTACACTGGTACCTCTCTGTGCCTTGTCACCGTAGACAATATTTAAAGATACTGTATCTGATGAAAATTTTACTCAGAGAGAACTGAAATGCCACTAAATAATATCACCATGAGAATAATAATATTTTTAACTCTTACACTGCTTCCTGTCTGTGCCAAGCTATTACATTTTCCAAAGGTATTTCCATTAAAGGGCAAAATTGATTTGTTATGTTGTATAGCAGGCAAACATTTTGGTGGGTGGAGAAGTTTGATAACTGCCCCAAAGTCACAAGAGAAGTTGGTGACCTCCAGGAATAGAAGTCACCCATGCTGAGAGCCGAGTCCCTGTGAGCCACAAGACTGTCCTTCCTCCTGCACAGGGAGAAGCTCGAAAGGGAAGTGATTTCTGTGGCTTTGGAGAGCCCTTTCCTGTGACTCTGCCTGCGTCAGCAGAAGGACACACGGTTTGGGTGGGAAGGACTGTCTGCAAGGCTCAAATTATTCTGTAATGTTGGCTGCTTTCAAACTGGGCTCTTTTTATGAGGGTTGGTCAAATATTCCCCGTGCAGGTAGAAGGCCAAAGATGAATTTATCATTTTTGTTGATGATGTTAGTGAGTGGGGGGTAAAAAAATGCATATAAAGCCTGTCCATCCTGTGAAGCCCTTTGGTCTGTGCTGTAGCAGCACATGTGCCAAGGAAGAGCTTGTAAAACTGGTGAGAAGAACTGTTCTTTATTGCCAGCTCTTAGATCCAGCTCTGGCATAAGTAATGGAAAATATGTATAAGTTATATTCAGCTACCTGTTTTATTAGCAGTTCTCATATACTCTCACCTTTTCAATGATTAGCACCACTCCCCAGTTTTTTGTGTCCCTCCACTCTCTTTTCAGGCTGTAATTCCAGCAGGAGCCCACAATGTGGGTACCAACACCGTGTAAAGGCCAGGGAGACAGCAATTAGCACTCCAGAGCAGCAGTCAGAGTCAGCTGCTCGCTGGCCTGGGTCACTCTGGTGGATGCAGCTGAGCTGTTTGTGGTGGGGAGGGAGCAGGCAGGGAACACAGCCCTGCCTGCCCACACCGAGGGATGGCTGCTGCCTCGGGGGGTGGTTAATTGTGGAGAAACATCTTTTCCTTCCTCTGATGTTTTTACCCAGAGTGGGTTAGGCTGTAGAAGAATCAGGATGGCTTTCACAGAGCTTGGCCCTGCCCATATGCTAGGTTTTGTCAGTATTAAAAATTGGTGCATGTTTCTGTAATTACTGGAAAGACAACTTGTGGAATAGTTTTCTCCAGAAGCCTTTGTTTATCCTCATGTTTTGGGAAATGAAGGAGGTTATTTGCCATCTTGTAGTACATTAAATAAACAGTGGGATTCTGCAGTTACACTATACTGTCATCTTGGAATGGGGATGACAAAAAGAATCTGACATGTGACAATCAGTATGAATACACATTTTCATAGGCAACAGAAAGCAAAAGGATTAGAAATTTAAAGTCATTATGTAATGTTAATGTTGCAGTAGTGGCCAAAGACTTCTACAGATTGGCAGTCCAATATCTTTAGGTGTTGTGCAAACAGTAAGTAAATATTTCTACCTTAAAAAGCTTACAAATGCTGACAGCCTTTTTTTAGGCAAGACTTGCTGTGAGTGCAAAGGGGGGTTCTTGTTCAGTCATGACTTAGAGCAGTCATCTTGAAATTGTGAAGGAAGCACAAGGTAGAGTAAGTGCTAATGAAAATGAAAGTTGTGGAAACTGAAAGAGAAAATGCATTTGTGAAATGAAAAGGTTCTCATCACAACTTGTTTCAGTGGAAATTTATCTTATGTAGCAACTGGTAAGATCCAGAGACATTTGGATTCCCAAATGTACATCATGCTCTGGTTGGCACTGCAGCCTCAGGTGTGGTATTCTCCTTGAAATAGGCTGAGCACTAAGGCACATAACTCCCCCCTGAGCTCCACTGTGGCTTTATTGCCATGAGAGAGAGAGAAGAGACTCTTCTAAGTACTTAGGCCCAGATTTTTTGTATGTTTAGACCCCTGGGTCTTAACTCTGCAGTTTTTTAATAGTGAGTTTTCAATATCTTACTACATTTAAAGAAAATAGCACTTTGCTGCATTCAATTGGATTGATATTTACATTTGCTCCCTTCTGGCAGCTTTCCTCCTGTTAATGTCGCTCTGATTAGCTGTAAAAGATTGAGCAGATATTCTTGAAATAGGTTGTTCCTAAGGGCCACTCTGATGTTTATCCTCTTATAGTATGGCACAGCTGGGAATGGCAATTTGCTCTTGTAACAGGTTGACCAAGGATCAGCTGCAGTATTAAAAGATTAGTACCCAATAATTTCCAGCGAGCTGTTCTGTAATAAACTCAGCATGTTGATGTGGATTTTCAGTGTTTGAATGTCTGCCTCCCTTATGGAACATTTTATTTCAAGTCAGCAAAAAACCCCAAAACCTAAAAAACACCCTGCCAAATAAAACTCCCAAAAAATTACCACCACCCCACCCTCCATATTCTTTGAATTTACACTCTGATGTTAACAAACACTTTGGTTTTAAATTTGTAATTTATGTAATGATATATGTGTTTAGACATCTGGACCACAGCTCTGACAAAGCAAACAAGCCACTCTTAACTAATAGGTTGCTATGCTGCCAGCCAGAACAAATGAGAAATATGTGTACTCAGTAAGAAGAAAATCAACCAGTTAATTTGTTTTCAAGGTTTATTATCATTGTTGAATCTTACTTATTTATGACTTCTGTATATATACAAAGTTGAAGACATCTGTTGTGTTTGTATTTATCTCATGACCCTGCTGTAAGCAGCTATCACTGTAGTGTTACATATCTTACATATCTCATTTTCCAAAGTGCATAGCTGCTACATGATGAAGCAACAAAACAGTATTTAAATTATTATCATTTAGAGGTGTTAGCAGCACTCTCATTCCATGCTGCCCTCTTAATTCTTCAGAGTTAGAGATGAGGTCTTGTGTGGGTCTTACAACAAAATTTCTGTATGGGAATTGGTAGGAAAGAGCCTTGGCAGTCTGGTGCCTTGAATGCTGATGGATCTTTTTCCACTGCCCTGGATACAAGAGCTTTGATGTTACTTTGGATTTTAGCCACGCTAGATGCTGCAACTCTCCTTTTCTCCAGAGAAAACATGGTGCTCTCTGACCAGTTTTAGTCAGATGTTTAATGTTAACTTTTATATGTAGAATCAGCTATGCAACAAAATGGAAAAATGCCTTTGCCCTCAGAGTGACACTGTGCTTCTTTAGCCTGTGAGCAACACAAGCAGGAATTACAGAGTTTGGCTCTTGGCCTTGGGAGCTGTCATAATGTCAACAAGAGTTATGAGATGCTTGTGCTGACTTTGTACTGTGTTCACAGCATCTCCGTGCCCAGGACACTGGAGTGAGCGATTGCAGATCTTCCAGGGCTGCTGTGGCAGGTTCTTTTGAACTGCAAAAAGGTTGTGCCAGATCTGCTCAAAATAATTGAAAGCGTGCTGGATCTGCTCGCTTGAGCTGTGTGTGGTGAAGCTGAGTGCATGCCTTTGTTGCAAAATGTAGATGTGTTGGTAATTTAGCAGGTTTTGAAGCACTGGATGTTGTGCTCACGAGAGCCAATTTTTTCATCCTTTAAAAAGCAGCATCTCTGGTTCACATATGATAAGAGGCGATGCTGTTTGTAACAATGTGCATTTGCTTGTTTTGCTATGGGTTGTTTGAAAAAATCTGTTCCTGAAGGGTTGTTTTCCTCGTTTGCATGGCTGGCTTGTGAGGGCTTTAGTCGCTTAGTTCAGGTTTGCTGCTGCTCCACTTAGCATCTAAAACGTCTTGGCAAGGAGTATGAAGTGTTTTTCCTCTCCTTCCCGGAGGCTCTGCAGAAGCTTCTGAACTGGCTGAGCCTGCCCCTTCACTGTGTGTTTCAAGAAGAAAAAGCAATTTGCCCTGTTGTCAGGCAGCCTGTGAGTAATGTGCCCCCTTGCCTCCAGAAGGATCCCAGCAGCTCTGATTCTCCATGTGTAAGGAAGAGGGGCTCATAACACTGCAGAATAAAATCTGGGATGGTGCTCTGAGCCTGTGGTTGCTTTGGAGGTTGAAAAAGCAGGGAATTTAACAGAAGGTGGTCTGAAGCCAATAAAAGGCTGTTTTGCCCTTGCTAGACTTGGCTTGAGATAAAAGTGATGGTGGATGATGTATTTGATTGGTAGGAATCACACACAGTGGAAAACATATTAGCATTTCAGATTTATAGTATTTTGAGTTCAACACTACGTATCAAACAATAGCCAGCAATTTCAGCAGCAAAAGTAAATCCCATGTGAAAACTGATCAAGCAACAATATGTCCAGAGGGCAAGATATTTAGAGTGAATATTGGCCTTTGTTCTTGCTTAAATATTTTTACCTTTCCTTCCAGGTATATTCATAAAGTGCATTGGTGTTTGCAGTCAAACAGAAATCTCAAGCTAATGTTAGAGTTTAATAAATAGAAGATGCAGGAAGAGGTACGTTACAATGGATATATTTTTAACATGTAAAATAGTCTTTGTTCACTGTATTTTAGATGGGAAAAATCCCCACATATTGCTAAGATAAATAGATCAAATTCAGAGTTGAGTTACATAGAACTTAACTTCACATCAATACTTTTTAGTCACGTTGTAATCAGAGGACTACTAAAATGCCAAGCACCCTTGACAGTCACCACTACTTGAGCCTTACACTGAAATGTGAAATTCAACCTCTCTATTTCCTGTGCTGAGCTGCAGTTGTTGAAGATATTTGCTGTATTAAATTTTACAATAACTTCATGTACCTACTGGTTAATTATATTTTGTCACCCTGCTATACAAGGCCTTGGAACTGAATGTCAGGCTTCAGGAGCTTTTACTTGGCTCAGCAGAAACTCCTCTCCCAGCCTGTTTTAGTTGCAGCAGCTGCTTTTCTGACAAAAGTGTTGTTGAGGGGATGGCTTCACAAAGGCATTTCTGTCACCCTCCCAGGAGAGTACCTGGCAAACTGAGCCCGAGGTAGGGATCCCCAAAGGACCAGCACATTGTAATGCAGAAAGAAATGAGACTTCTCAAGCTGCTGTCAAACCTGTGCCTCTGAGAATCACATTGTGCCTCTGAGTTTTGTAATCTGGGAGTGAGAGGAGAGGAATGGCCTCCTTGCTCTCAGCTGGGTCAAACAAGTGCAGCAGAGCCTGGCTGTGCTGCTTCCTGAATCACCCACCTGCCTGAGGGCTGCTGTCTCCAGGCTCAAGAGTCTGTGGCTGTCTTAGGTCATCTTTGCCTCCCACTGAATCTTGTGTCTGCCAACACACATCCACAGCACCAGGGCTGAAGGTGTTTCTGTAACACTCAAAAAAAGTTCTGCAGATTTTTGGAGATAAATGGAATCCTTCTCTCTTCTCAGCCTTTTCAACTTCTGTGTTGCTTCTGTCTCATAATCTTTCTTTTGTACAACGATGTTGAGAAGTTAAAAATTTTGTCCAGGATGAGAACTGTTGTATGAAGACTTACTAAGAAAGAGGTCTATGGAGTGTTATCTTTTTTCCTTCCTAAAATCATTGTGTGTTTACCCACCTCTGCTACTACTGAAGTAATTAAAAAAAAGAAAGAACCAAAACTAAGTTTGCTGGCTCAGGTGGAGAAGTGAAAAAAGAGAGTTGAGAAAATGCTGCCCGGTGCACCTGGAACTACAGTATCATACAAGATAATAGGATAGAAATAAATACTGTTATATACTTGAATTGTAAATTGTTTGCAAATATCAACCAAATGCTTGATTGTAATTGAAATTGAGGAATTCCTGGTCTTTCTGTATAAGCAGCAAGTGATTTAGGTCCACAGGTGGAAGCCACTGATGGCTCTTAGGAGTTGCACCTGGCTTCCTCAGTGGAGCTATGTGGACAGCTGCTCTGAGGAAGCATCTTCCCAAGTTATTTTAGTTACTGTCTCAGCTTTCCAGGCTGTGTCTTTACCATCTTTCTTTGCTGGAATTATAACAGTAGCATAAGGCAGAGGTGCAGGCTGTTACTGAGCAGCCAGCCCTACAAAGCTCAGGCTGTCCCTTCCTTTGGATCAGGAGATCTGCCTGAATGCAAAACCAGCCTTCTCACTCAGCTGTACCACAACTGTCCTCATTTCTCACAGAAGTTTGTTAGAAATTAATGCCAAGAAAATTAGTCATGAAATTGTAGTGTATAAGGCCCGCAATGTTGCTCTCGATTCCTGCCTGCCTTAAGCTGTGTGCTGCTGTTTTTACAGGTGCAGAGCAAGATATAGGAGTGGAAATTGCCACCAACTCAAAACCACAACACTTTGCATATTGGAAATGACTAATCAAGGTGCAAAGCAACAGCTTTCACAATGTAGTCTTGAGTTATTAATAGAGGTGGAGTTTTGCTAGGTCAGGAATTGGACAGCTGTTTGGTTGGGGGTTTTTCTGTTTTGGTTTTTTTGGGGTTTTTTTTATGTTCCAGTGGACCAGTGGAAATAAATTCACTATATTTTTTAATCTTTCTCATAGCCTTGTTAATTTTTCACTAGCTAGCATGCATCTCTGTGCTGAATCCTGGGCTCTGCTTTGATGCAGCTAATTAAAAAATTGCCACTCCTATCTGCATCATTAGCCTGATGTTAGTTAATAATACTTAGTATTTTGCAGAGTCACTTGTATCTTCAAAGCACTTAACAGTTATTAACTAATTAATCCTCACAACATGCCTGTGAGTTGGAAGGTAAATAAATATTAACATTCCCCTTTTAGCAAAGGGGTAACCAAATAGGAAGATTAAGTAATTTGCATGGACTTAGTGGCAAGAGCTGGCAAGAGAAGTCCTGTGCTTTAATGCTTGTGCTTATCCTTCCAGCCACACTGGCTCAGTGTGAATTAAACCCTTCACCATTATCCTGTGGAGCTTTTCTGAATACTTCAGTGCTTTTTTCAGATCTAAAGTTTATGTCTCTGGTCACAGCCTGTCCTGCTGAAGGGTGGCTGCTGCCCTGGGGTACAGATCTTCCCATGTCCCATTACAAAAATTGTGGGCAATATTGGAAGGGAGGCTGCAACTCCCTTTTGCTTTCCACTGAAAATCCACACCAGGCCTGTATTTAGAAAGTTCAGAAGAAAAATACTGAGCCTTCTCATCAGGCCTGATTAAAATATATGTAATTTCTGGCCATTGCTTTTACAGAACAATATTAATTATTTATACTTCTGTTTCACTCAGTGCTGAATCCAAGCTGGAGCACCTGAAAATGGTAAGTCTTTCTCTTGAGACCAGATTGTCAGTCACTGTACTCAAGAAGCATTTGTGAAGCTATGGGAATTCTGTCTGATATGCTTAAACATAGTGAATATTTTAAAATTATGTAAATTATTTTAAACAGCATAAATTATTTTTAACCAAGGCCTCATGCTTTCCTCAAACCTTCTCTGTTCTGTGAGGAGATCATATCCTGAGTGACTCCAGAAGGCTCTGGGTAAGTTTTTGCATTGACAAAGCCTACAAACAAAAATGTGGTCTAAATACTAGAAAAATGTTTATGTAAATGAACATAGAGAACGTAATTTTTAACAGATATGTGGGTGAAAGCTCAGCTTCCACCTTGTCAGTCTCCAGCAGGGGGTCACAGTAAGGGGAAATGCTTTGGCCCCAAAGGTGGAGCATGGGTTTGTGCCCTGGGATCCCCTGCAGCAGCTGCAATGGCCCCACATGGCTCAGTCGTGGCCCTTCCTGCCCTGAGGATCCTGCTCTGCATTCCCTGCTCTGCATTCCCTGCTCTGCATTCCCTGCTCTGCATTCCCTGCTCTGCAGGTTGGAGGTGGGGAAGCTCCCAGGCATGCAGGGGAAGCCCTGCTGGGGTAAAGCTGGGGGTGGATGCCCTTTGCCCTTTGCTGGCAGTGAGCTAACGTGGGTACAGCCAGGGAGGAAATGTGGCCCTGCCAACCTTCCACTGGGACAGTGTTTGAGCTTTTCAGTCTACTCTCAGACGTATCTGAGGGGCTCTTTCACATTTAAGAGAGTTAATGCCGTAATGCTGCTGATCTTCTAAAGCTGGAGGCTGAGATATTTGTGTCCTCTCTTCCCTGCAGCCTCCCTGATCTGTGGTGTGCAGGCTGAAATGTTAACAGTTGCCATGATGTAGAACAGCAGGCTTTGGGACAGGGATGTGCCAGGGAGCAGATTCTCATTCCTCCTGCATCACCTTCTCCTGATCCTCACAGCCTGTCTTTATCCAAATTGCTCCTGCTTCTCATTTTGACATCTGTCAAAATGGGCCAGAACTGGGCTCAGTATTTTGTTGAGCTGTCTCCTGTTTCAGGGGAGTTACTGAGTTATCCCTGTTTCATATTTGTTAATTTCTCATTAGAGCTGGGTGATCTGCTAGAGAACACAGTACATCTTCCTTTGACTTGGTGAAGTAGAAGTATTTGGCAGGGGCAGCTACAGAGCTGCCAGCAGGCTCGAGGTCAGAGCTGGAGCTGTGGACTGCTGCAACACTGCATGAGGCAAGTTGAAATTTTTGATGAAAAGGAATTTTCAAACACATGCTTTTTTTTTCTGCAGATTTCTAGGTATGAGAAAGAGGGTAGGAAGGAAATGATCCTTGTGACAGACAGGTACGCTGTGGTGTTCAGGTACCTCTCACTTTCTGGAATGAAGGCTTGTGTGTTCTTGTTTTTCAATTTCACATAAAGGTGAAGTCCTCCTCTGGCTGCCTCAGCACCAGTCATGGGTAATACACAATGCTAGCAAATTTAGCAAGTGTGCCATTTGTACTCAGCATGACACACTGAGTCGTGCATCCTGTTTGCTATAGATGTTGCAAAACTGTATTTAAAATGTCAGCTGGAAAAAGGGGGCTTTCCAAATTGTTTTTTACACTTTTTCTGCTTTGATCTTTGGCTTCCTCCAGAAGGGGGCTGGGAAGATGGCCTCAGCATGTTGTGTCTTCATTTCCCACGTGTTGCACCTGAAAGGGTGGGCACAGCTAATGCTGTCTTACTGTTTCCCTCACACGAGCAGCAGTGGCAGTCTTTCCTTCCCTCTGTCCAAACCCAGCTGTTTTCCTTGTGCTGCTTGGCCAGGTCTCTGCACCATTGATCCAGCTTTCCCCAGTTACTGGGGATGTTTGGAACAAACACGGATGAGGGGAAGTATGAGACACCAGGTTAAAATGCTTCCTGCACAGTCCCCCAAAGAAAGGTCCTTCTGCAAATGCTTGACATACAGATCATATTCGACCTTTGATCATCTGTCATTTTATTGTAAGAAAGCATGCCATCATTTGCCACCGTTTAAAATAGCCCCAGAGGAAGTCAGGGCTTAATCTTAACCTCAAACACATTGAGCCCTGTATTTCCTATCCAGCCATACCCTGTGCTATCTGGTTTCCTACACCTCAGGCCTGCTAAGTTTAGTTCCTCTCAGCCAGCTGCTAAGAAGGAAGGGAAACTGTGTTTGCTGTGGATAAAGCATTTGCTGTCCACAGCTCTCCCAGCCTTGTGGACTAAGTGCTAGACAGAGACACAGTTTTGAGGTTTCCCAGTTTTTCTAAAAAAATGTATTTTGAATTCTTTTCTCTCTTAATTTGTTCTGTGGGTTCGTACATTTAAACCTTCAATGCCATGCTTTCTTGGGCTTCTCTAGGAAGAATTTGTATGCTTAGGAATAATCATTTAGCATTTATGACTATCATGTGATTAGACCACTGCTAAATTAAACACTGGAGTGTTATGCATTAATTAATATTCTATCAAACCCAGTGCAGTCACTCAGGTCTTTCATCTTAGAAAGTAGATGAATGAGTGGAATATATAATGTACCATACAGAAATTGAGATTGCCTCACTAGAAATCTTTATTTATCATAGAAAGTAGCTGCATAAAATAGCTAAGATAAAACTGACCTATTTTTCCTCTGTATCAGTATCATTCCTTGTCTGTTTGCTTCAGGCAAACAGATTGGATGCACTGACTGATTTCCTTCTTGTGGGTATTCTCAGGCCCTGCTATGAAAGCCATGGACCTGTTTCAGTAGTGTGTCTTCTGAGGACCTTAAATATTTATTAACTTTATTGCTTTCTTTCCCCCCTAGTGTTTTGTAGAGCTATGATAATTTTGACATAACTGTACCTGCTGGGCTGCTGGGCCACATCTGGCAGCCACATCTCACAGAGCACACACGGGTGGTTCAGCACCCACAAGCTGGAGCTGGCTTTTTGGGGAGGATTTGGGAAGCCTGTATCCCTGCTGCACAGTGATGTATCTTCTCAGTGGTAGCACACACTTCCTGGCAGAATTTTGGGTTTGGATCATTTCCAAAGCAGCATTGATATCTCTGTGAAACCTACAGGACTGGGAAAATTCACTCTTTGTCCCTCATGATTCTGCTAAACCTTGGTTAAATTCCTTCCTTCTGTTGTGCCACACATCTCCAGCATTTCAAATCAAAGGGGAAAATCCTCCTGGTGGAAAGGATTTATGCCACCATTACAAGGGTCAGAAGGGGGGCTGAAGGCCTTATTTCAATGTTTGTATAAAGCTGCTGTTTTGCTTTCCTACTGTTGCACCCAGTTTTATCTGAGTTGTTTTGATGTTCCCGTAGTCTTATATCTTCCACCCCTGATTGGTTCTTGCTTTTGAGTGGCAGCCTCACAAATTCAATTTCAAATTTGGTATCAGGATCCACTTCTCTTAATGGCAAGGTGAATAAAAACATCCAGTTGGACCTAAAATACAGTAGACTAAAGCAGAATATTGATATAGGACAAAAAAAGGAAAGGTTAACTTCATCAAATGTAAAACAGGATAGGGAATGCTACTCTGCATTTTTATTTTAATACATGGATGTATCTTATTTTTCCCCATCACCCATCACGTAATTACACAATTTTAAAATGGCATAATTTGTGAGCTTCAACATTCTTATTTTTAATTAGAGGCAGATGGGTCCTGATGTCTGCATACATTTTAAAAATTAATTATTTAAATGTGGGATGGAAAAAGCAAACCATGAAGTTAGTACAGAGCATTGTCCTGCAGAGAAGGACATAAAATGCACAGAACGGGGATGTAAAGGAAATGCTTCAGAAAAAATTGTCTGGACTGTGTAATTGAATTTCTATAATCCAGTCATGGAGACAGAAGAATCTGTTGGTACTGCTGTATTACTCTGCTCACAGATGGCTGAAAATATGCTGTGAAAATACTTAGATGGTAATGGCTCCAGAAAACTCCTACAACACATCTTGGGCCAGTCAGGACTGGTTAATAGAAAATTCAAAGCTGAAAGCGAGGGAGGCTTTTGTGATGGGGAAGTTCCAAATACATGGGATAACCTTGGCAAATAATTGCCAAACTTACTGTGATACCAAATGAGAGCGGGGATATATTTGTCTAATTATTCTTGCAAGGGCAGGGCTTCATAATCTTCCCTCTCTCCTTCAGCTAGTGTGTGTATCTAGCTCATCCCTCTGGGGTTAACACAATGTGCAGGAACACTCAGCCTCAGTAAGGATGGCTAAGTAGCCCAGATTAAGGAGCTTTAATAAATGCTTGCTCCAGGCCCAGCTGTGTTGGTAGAAGCATCTCAGTGATGCTTCCCAATTACAGATGACTCAGAGAGCCATTTATTATACTTATGTAATTATGAAGGTTTTGTGTTGTAGGTTTGCAGTAACAACTTCGGTTTATATCAGTGATCTTAACCCTACACCTGTGTTTCACTTAATAGATTCAGGAACAGATTCTCCATTCTCTGGAGAAAAAAAGATCAGCAGGAAAGCCTAAACCCATCCTTTTGTTTGTCATGTGTTGAGCAAATGGTGCTGACACCAGGAAATGTGCAGCACTTGACACGTGCATTCTGTAAGTGCTTGGCTGCAGCTCGAAGGCATCGCTGCCGTCAGCGCTCTGCAGTGCTGACAGCACCCTGGCAGCTCCTCATGCTGGACTCAAAGGAGGATAAATCACTATATAAAGCATATCATTGCATTTTCATGTGCATAAATGTGTGCATTAGTGAAGGCTTCAAAAAATTAGCAGCTATCACAGACTAATGTATTATTTAAGCGACTTTTTGAGGTGTAAATGTATTTTAAACTAATTTAAGTATGCAGTATTTTTTTAGGATGATAGCTCAGACTTTGAAGGTACCTGTGGTGGGTCAGAGGAGCTGTGCAGGTTGAGTGGCAAGTTATTGTTCTTCCAGCTGCTGTTCCTTTTGTAACAGGAGATGACCGTGGTGTCTCTTGCCTGTGAACAGAGGGGCAGTTTGGCAAGTGGGAACAGCAAGAGCTGTTTTGTGATTGCCTGGAGAGGTGGGGTGAGGTGAGAGAGTAAAGGAGAGAAGAGGCTGGTGATTCACAGCCCTCTAAGGACACATACTGATGGCAGACCAAGTCTTGGAGGGAAATGCTTGGAGTAGTCACATATGTCTGCAAGCTTAGCCTTATCCAGCTCAAGTATGGATGCACAGACAGGCTGTGCACACCCTTGGCAGTCAGAACCAGGCTGCATTTGCACAAATGCTGTGTTTCTTAGGTTCTCCTGCAGTGAAAATACAGGCAGAGGCTGTAAATCCCCAGCACAGTGTCCTGCAGCCACCCGTGAGGCAGAGCAGCCTGACCAGCTGGTGACCCCAGTGCTGGCAAAGCACTGGTGTCAGTCTGAAGGAAGGTGAGCAGGCAGCAAGCTGGTATAACTACAGCTCTGGCTGGCAGGCTCTGGGTGAGAGGACAGATTTCCAAAACAGAGTTTGAGAAAAATCTCTGTGTGAGATCAGTCTTTTCAGGAGCTTTAGGAGAATGCTGAACTTGGGGTTTACAGGAACATCAGCTCCTGCTTCTGCTCGTAGCCCAATTCTCACTCTTCTACCCAGGTCCTTCAGCCATTGGTTAACGGTATGAGTAGAAGAAAATGTCATGCCAAGATGCCTTAACCATCATCCTACTATTTACACCTCCCTGGAAACTTGCCCTGATTGTCTAATGAAGCAGCAGGTATGCTACAGTGAGCTGAGGCCTCTGCCCCGGTGTCCCACCTTCCAGTTTTACCCCTTCCTGCAGCATTCGTGCTTTGGTTTGGTTGGGTTGGGTTTGGTTGGGTTGGGTTTGGTTGGGTTGGG
>VZTB01017509.1:459168-470798 GCA_013397245.1 Thryothorus ludovicianus
CCTGCCTCATGCCCCCCTCCCCACCCTCCAGCTCCCCCAGGTAGGGTTGGAAGGCTGGTGCAGATGTCAGGAGTGGGAAGCAGGAGATGGCAGCACGGTGAGAGGGCACAGTGGCAGTGGCAGCACTCGTGGAGGAACTGAAAATAAAAGGCTCAGCTGCACACTGACAGCCTATACAGCCGAGCTGAAGGCATTGCTGTGTTAGTGCAAGGTTTACAGTCATATTTCATCTCTTTATTCACTGTCTGTGCTATGTTTTTCTCCCAAGGGTTATTACAGTGTGTGAAACATAGGTGTGATGCTATTAATGTCTTTCCTTTGAGTTCATCCCAAGTAAGACATGACAAGACATGGAATTAGGCTAAAATTAAAATCTTACCATATGAATTTAAGTTTTTAGCATAGGCTTGCCCATCTGAGATTTCACCAGCTTTATTCTTAATGCTGTACCTAATACAAAATAAGATGTAATACCTGCTCTGTGAGCTGATAATCTAATAGGCAGGGCCTTTAGAAAGAAAAGGCAGTATTTTTAGCTATAGGTGAGGAACTGGGACACAGAAAATCAAATTACTCCCATGTCATGCAGACTAGGAATTAACATGTGTTTTGAATTTCCAGTTTCATCTTAACCACAAAAACAAATTTTCTCTTTGAGTAGAGATAATATGTTCTGGATTTTAAAACATTTATTTTATGGAGTGCTAAAATAATTTAAAGTTCTTGCTGTGCTATGGTTGCTCTCTTGACACTTGGAAAACTCCTTTTATATCTGCAGCATTTTCTTCTCCCACTGTGGATCAAAATATAAATTTTCTTACCTCATGCAAGGCAGCCTTTGCTACGAGTACTTCTTTTCTTCACTGCAGCTTAAAGAATAGTTGTGTGCATCATCCAACACGAGCTTTGAAGTGTTTCCTGGTGTTAAAACAACAACAATAAAACCTCCTGGTGCTCTTTTCCCACAGCTAAACAGTGTGGTAATTAATGAGAATACAGTTATTCGTAAACTGCCACTCAATTGGCTTTATGGGTCATTCTTTTATTTCTCTTTAATTACATGGTAGAGAAACAAGAAGCTGAGTTTGTGCATGGGGCAGGGCTGCTTGTTGCCATCTAACAGGGATGAGCTTTGGGCTCCTGTTTTCCTGCAAACACACACAGAGTCAGTGAGCTAGCAGCCAGGGTGGGTCTGCCAGGTTGGTTCTCACCTCCACGTTGCTGCTGCAGCTGAGTTTTGTTCTGAGCTGCTGCTGAGCCGTTTGGATTGCTGTGATCATGTTCTGCTGGGAGCCTGATTTGCCTTCAAATTTAGGCCTTGCACCTCGAGAATTGAAGGCAGCATCCCGGGCGGATTTTCTTAGGGCAGCTGTTTCTACCAGCAGAAGGCAGTGGGTTGGACTGCCTGAATCCCAGTGCCCTTCAGCAATTTGTTTCTCATTTCTTAATGCAACAGTATTATTCCAGATGCCTGAACTTCTCACAGGAAAAACAGTGGGAGGAAGATGCTAAAATTAAATTAGGGGGATAACAAGTTTATACTTGTTTCTTCTGCTCTTTCCCCTGCATGGCTGGAAGAGGCAGGAAATTGAGGGAGAGCAGCCTTCAGGCTGGGCTGCAAAGGTCACTCACCCCTTCACATCTGACAAAAACCGAGCTCCCCACACCCCGAGCAGCCCTCACCCTCCACCTCTCGCCCGTGTGGTGTCTGGGTTTGCTTTCCTTCCTGAGCTGAACGTGTGAGTTCAACAAGAGCTCACACACCAAAGGCCAGAAGAGGACGGGAAACCTGCCTGTTGGGTTGCAGCTGGTTTCACCGGTTTGCAGCCACACCGAGAAGAGTTTTCAGCCCGAAACAGCTCCTTCTAGCACAGGAGTTGCTTTTTGGTGCCACTGAACACAAAATGGATGCAGGTCTTCAGCATCACATCTCCTCCAGCTCTGGTCTTCCCTGGCACCACTGGGAAGATGGACCTGCTTTAGATCTCCTGGGCTTTGGCCAAAACTGTCTGTGTCTGAAAGGGAAATACTGCCAGAGCAGTTAAATTTAGCCTTATTAATTATTCCTGGCAGCTCATGCAGCACCAATTAAACAAGGATTTAAATTCCCCAATGATTTTTTGCAAAATTTTCACTTTCAATCTGTTTTAAGTCCTAAATATGCAATCTGTCTATTAGATGATGGTCACTTCCCCAAATAGTTTAAATTCAGGTTATTTCATGAATGGAAAGAAAGAGTTTCTTCACTGTCAGAAATCATTAGTATATGTGCTTTTAACTTGTCTTTTTTATTAGCTGTACCATCCTACGTCTTATCTCTGAGCTCATTAGCTGGCCTTGCATTTAAATATTTTCAATTTTCATTTATTTCCTTTTTGTTAGAATAATTGTTTTAGTTTTTGACTATCAGAATGGCATTTTGCTTGAATGGCATGCACTTGTGTGACCCTTCAAAGACTTCTTCCTCCATTGCCATATGCAGTGGTTTCTGTGCCTTTTGATTTTTGAGAAGTGCTGGGCTGGTCCTTGCTCTTTCATTTTTAAATAAGTACCAGGTTGTTGTCATCCATTGTGTTTAGACCTCAAGCTGAAGGCAAAAAATCTATAAGAAATACTCAGAGTTTCTGCAAGGCTGAGACAGCTTGTTTACAGCAGCATTCTTCAGAGTCAACTCTGTCAGATGTCTTTTATTTGCCTTGCTGGGTCTTACAAGGGGCTGCAGATTGTCAGCTTTGGGATTTCTCTTGAAAGAGTTTGCTGTGATCGTAGGGCATCAGGAAACCTCTCTTTTTCTGTAGAAAGATGAGGGGATTTGGCAAATACTGAATAGCATGATCAAATAATTTACAAGTGTGACTTTGAGTTTGTTTCCTTTCCCTGAGCTATTTATGCAGCCCACGTTTGAAGGCAAGCTGTGAGTATTATACAAAGAAATCTGCTAGCATGCAATTTCCAAGAGGAGATTTAAGATTTAATTTCAGGCAGGATCTGGATCACAGGAGCTAATAGGAAGAGCTGTTTACACTACTCTGACAGCCACTAAACATTCAGTGTGCTCAATGCCTGTATTTCTGTGCTCCATTCCTGCTGTGGTGAAGGGCATTTGCATGCAAGGCCTGACTGAATGAAACGCCCTCTGATGTGAAATCGTGTTCTGTCATTAATTTAAAAAGTAAGGTGGATGTAAGAGGGAACATGGAAGCTTCATCTCACCCACCAGTGTTTATTGCCCTAAACCAGTGATGGTGTTCTGCTCCTGTCCCCCTGTGGCACCAATGCCTCAGGACTTTGGGGTCTTGCCCCAAAGCTGAGAGGCAGCAGAGAGAGGAGTGAAGGTCTGGTTTCCATCTGCCCACCCTGTGTGAACATGAATGAACTAACTTTTCTTTCTCTAGCTATAAACCTTTAATGCAGCAGGAGCACGAGCTCAGTGCAGTATCCTGGGCTACAGCACCGAGTTCAGGCAGTCCAGCCAGAAGTGAGTAATTGTGGCTCTTGCCTTCTTTTCTGTTTTGGCACTGTAATGGCTCCTTCCCTGCAGTACCACAGCCATCCCTTACTGGTGAGGAAGAGCATTTTTAAAAAGAGATGACTTTGCACTGAAACACGCCTTAGTTGTGATCTCAGCATCATGAGGAAATGCAAACAGTCCACAGCACTCCATTCTCACCCATCAGCAATTTCATCCTTTCCCAGAAAGCAGCTAGATTCCCTGACATCCTGGGGGCTGTAGCTGACAGGGGTGCAAGCCTTTTTACCATCTGCTTAAAACGTAACTGTCTCCTAACAACTATTATCCACATGGGCTTTTGCTCCTTTTTTTAGAGCAATCATTATGCTGAACTTCCAGATTGTTTAAAGTAGCTGAGGTCCAACTATGAGCATGCTGTTACAAACAGCTGATACTTAAAATTGCTCTTCATTTTCATACATTTGGCTGGCAGCTCATTAGTACATTTGTTTTTCTCAGTTGTAATTGTGATCCAGCAGTGGCCTTGATCTTGCTGTTACATCTGAGCTTAACTGCAGTCCTGTAATCCCAACAGGCTCATTTTAAAAGGACACAGTAAGTCAAATTCATGCCTAGTATAATTATTGAAATTAGCATTTTTCACCAGGGATAAATTTATCTCAGTATCTACAAGTGCCATGGACACATAGAGAGGGTTGATATCAGTGGGCTCTGAACATTAAATGAGCAACCAGACCCCAACTGCATACACGATTTTTTTTTGTCTGTTCCCCTCAGGTGTCCCACCTCCACTCCTAGGAAAAAACCCCAAACCCCTCCAAAAAACTACATGTGCTGGCTGGGGTCTTTGACAGGAAACAGATTTATGCTAAACTCCATGAGCAAAGCATACCAAAAATGGAAAGGAAATTCAAATGTTTGCTTTCATGTGTACCTGAATTTCAAAACAAATACAAACAAACACTCAGAAATATTTAAAAGGTAGTTAATGGCAAATTGAACAGAAATTTGTGGCCCTTGTATGGTGAGTGCTGAGAAATGTGACACCCAAAGAGGCAGGATGGCTCATTCATCTCTCTGAATGCCATCCCACAGTGGGAGGCTGTCTTTGGAACTCAATCCTGCACCCCTGGAGGCTGATTCCTGCTGCTCTCAGTCCCTGGGAGCTGTGACCCTGCCTGGGCACCTGGGCAGGCTCTGAGGAGCTGTGCTGGCTGCCTGGGCACCCGAGGCAGGCTCTGAGGAGCTGTGCTGGCTGCCTGGGCACCCGAGGCAGGCTCTGAGGAGCTGTGCTGGCTGCCTGGGCACCCGAGGCAGGCTCTGAGGAGCTGTGCTGGCTGCCTGGGCACCCGAGGCAGGCTCTGAGGAGCTGTGCTGGCTGCCTGGGCACCCGAGGCAGGCTCTGAGGAGCTGTGCTGGCTGCCTGGGCACCCGAGGCAGGCTCTGAGGAGCTGTGCTGGCTGCCTGGGCACCCGAGGCAGGCTCTGAGGAGCTGTGCTGGCTGCCTGGGCACCCGAGGCAGGCTCTGAGGAGCTGTGCTGGCTGCCTGGGCACCCGAGGCAGGCTCTGAGGAGCTGTGCTGGCTGCCTGGGCACCCGAGGCAGGCTCTGAGGAGCTGTGCTGGCTGCCTGGGCACCCGAGGCAGGCTCTGAGGAGCTGTGCTGGCTGCCTGGGCACCCGAGGCAGGCTCTGAGGAGCTGTGCTGGCTGCCTGGGCACCCGAGGCAGGCTCTGAGGAGCTGTGCTGGCTGCCTGGGCACCCGAGGCAGGCTCTGAGGAGCTGTGCTGGCTGCCTGGGCACCCGAGGCAGGCTCTGAGGAGCTGTGCTGGCTGCCTGGGCACCCGAGGCAGGCTCTGAGGAGCTGTGCTGGCTGCCTGGGCACCCGAGGCAGGCTCTGAGGAGCTGTGCTGGCTGCCTGGGCACCCGAGGCAGGCTCTGAGGAGCTGTGCTGGCTGCCTGGGCACCCGAGGCAGGCTCTGAGGAGCTGTGCTGGCTGCCTGGGCACCCGAGGCAGGCTCTGAGGAGCTGTGCTGGCTGCCTGGGCACCCGAGGCAGGCTCTGAGGAGCTGTGCTGGCTGCCTGGGCACCCGAGGCAGGCTCTGAGGAGCTGTGCTGGCTGCCTGGGCACCCGAGGCAGGCTCTGAGGAGCTGTGCTGGCTGCCTGGGCACCCGAGGCAGGCTCTGAGGAGCTGTGCTGGCTGCCTGGGCACCCGAGGCAGGCTCTGAGGAGCTGTGCTGGCTGCCTGGGCACCCGAGGCAGGCTCTGAGGAGCTGTGCTGGCTGCCTGGGCACCCGAGGCAGGCTCTGAGGAGCTGTGCTGGCTGCCTGGGCACCCGAGGCAGGCTCTGAGGAGCTGTGCTGGCTGCCTGGGCACCCGAGGCAGGCTCTGAGGAGCTGTGCTGGCTGCCTGGGCACCCGAGGCAGGCTCTGAGGAGCTGTGCTGGCTGCCTGGGCACCCGAGGCAGGCTCTGAGGAGCTGTGCTGGCTGCCTGGGCACCCGAGGCAGGCTCTGAGGAGCTGTGCTGGCTGCCTGGGCACCCGAGGCAGGCTCTGAGGAGCTGTGCTGGCTGCCTGGGCACCCGAGGCAGGCTCTGAGGAGCTGTGACCCTGCCTGTTCCAGCTCAGCCTCCAGAAGGCAACAGTAGTAGATGGGTCATACAATTGGAAAGATTTATTTAATTTTTAATTGTAGAGAAAAAGGACTCTGTAATCTTTTATTGTGCAAATACTTTTGTATCAATTTTGTGTCGTTTAAAACTCCATTTTGCATTCTTTCCTGTTATGGTAGTGGATTTGTAAGTTCTCTCTCATCCTTGCAGACTGGGCTGGAATTCTGAGCTAGGGGTTGGGACCTCATTATCAGACATTGCCATGCGAGGCAGTGCTTACTTAGCCAGCCAAACAGCAGCTGAATTGCACCTTATCAGCTGTGCTCAAACACAGCGCATTTCAGCACCGGCTGCCTGAAACGTGCTTCTTTTCAGATGCCTTTTCAGATTCATGGCAGGCTCTTTGCATATGCAGCACCTGCAAGCAAGAGCTCCCGAGTGTCTGCTGCCCACAGTTCTGCTGTCTCCAGCGGCAGGGAATGAATGCCACAGCTGGTGGAGTTAAAGGCATCGATTACAAGTGTAGTACCAATAATTCTCCATGATTCTGGATCACTACAAATCCTCCTATTATTGTATTTATAACACATAAAGCGTTTGAGGAAAAGAAAAATCAAACCCCTTTATTTCCACGAGGACGATGTTGACAAACTAGCAGGGCAGTTAAATTTGTAGAAAACCTGCCAATCAGAAAACACTCCAAGAACAGCTTTCAGACGAGTTTAAGCTGTCTTGTATTCACCTAGACACCCAACAGGGAGCTCCAAAAGGCCACAGGAATTCTTTTCGAGGTTTGCTTAGCATAACTGGGGGCCAGATAAGCTGTGCCCGAGACACCTGGGAGCCATCGGTTTCCCCGGGGACTAAAGCCTGGCTTTTGGCAATGCTGATGATTTGCCTTGCATCCCTTCCTCAGGTGTTCTGCATTGCTCCGGGGCTTCTCAGTGGCCAGCGCGGTGCTCGGGCTCTGCTCAGCATTGCTCCTGCTCCAGGCTCTGCGTGCCACAGCAGCTTCCCTGCTCCCAGACCTTTGCCTGCTCCTTGCCCGTGCTTCATCTGCCCCTTGGTGCCTCCCCGGGAACAACAGAAGTAAGAGCCAATGTTATAAATGCAAATTATAAAGTTGGCTTGTTGCAAATATTCAGATGGGTGTTGTACATATAAGGTTGTTATAAATATGTGTTATGGTATTGTTTTGTTTTATTTTTGCATCAGTATAGGGTGAATTTTCTATGTGTGGTATGGAAATGGTTTTAAAGACAGAATTTTCTATAGCAGTAAAGTAAGTTAATAAAGTGTCTCTGCAGTGAGTGAGCTCTGCCTGGTCAGGATCACACCCAGGGCAGACCCTGCTCTGATATGGAGAATCTGCTGCTGATATCCCAGCTCCAGCACTGACCATCTGTAGGAATTACAGACCAAGGCCCAAATTATGACTGATAAGAATTAGTTAAAACCACAGCCAAGAAACATGAGTGCTTTAAAAAGGTGGGATCAAGGAGTGCCTATGCAAAGCAGCTCCCAGAAACATGGAAATAAGTTCTTAGAAAAGTTTAAATGTCCATATTTAAGGGAGGGGTTCTCTGGGACAGGTGTGCTCTTGGCCAGAGACACCCCAGCTGTGTATTTTGCTTTATTGCCTTGCCCTTATTGTCTTTTATTAAACCTTTTCAGTCCCAGCAAAAAGGTGAACTTCATTTTGCACAGCCAACAAATCCAACTCTGTCATTCCACCTGCATTCATTTGTACATCCTACTAAACCCAGTGAAGGAGGCAATATAACACAGCAATTTGGGAGTGGAACTGGTAGGAACAGCTCTCCCTTGGAGCAAAGGAAAATATCTTTTTTTGTGATTGCAGCATATCTAAAACTGAGCCTGCAGAAATGGAAGTATGCAACATTCAGAAGACATCTGAGAATTCCTGAGCTTGTGATGGTTTATTTTTCTGAAGGTGAAGGTTCCATGGCACCAATTGCTTTTATTTAGCATGGTTGTCCATGCTGCTGCAAAATCCTAACAGCCTGAATAAGGAACCCCTGATCTTTCAAATCTCTGCTGGTTTGCAGTCTAGTGTTGGCCCAGCCTCATTAGACAAATAATAACCAGGCACACTCACTTAAAAAAGGTTAAAAAAAAGTAGGTAGCAGAATGTTCTGAAATATTTATGTTCTTTATTCTTGAGGTGAGACAAGTATGGGTTATTTTAGAGATGAAACTTCACTGCCTACTGAGTATTTAGAAATATTTTGCCTGCTGAGTTCTCTAAAAATAAATTCGAATGTTCTGTTGTTAAAATTTATTAATACTTTTGACTCGTAAGCATAAAAGGCAACTTTTATTTACTGAACTTAGATTAGTATGTAAATACAGATTTTCCATTGTAAATGGAAAACTGGAACAGTTCTCAGATTCTGTGTGACTGCCCTATTTATTCTAGCAGTTAACACAACATGAGACCAAAGGCTGCTACTAAATTGTGCCTGTAGGATATGAAAAATTCAATTGCCTAGTAGCAGTAATTTTAAAATAAATATTCTATTAGTAAAAGTTAGAAACATTACTCCAGATGTTCTTTCACTGTTTGAGTATGTATTTCACGAATGGGACTTTTCAATTTTTCCAAACTTTAGGTAGATACTTTATTTTAATGTGAAGTTTTTTCAATCCAGATACCTCTATGGAGTATGGGGAGAAGAACAGGATGGAAATAGGATCCAGTATATCTTCAGCAGCTGGTTAATTTAAAGGACTTCATATTTGAGGTATAGATTTTTTTTTTTCCTTTTCTCTCTTTTTCTTTAAAAATCTATTAATAGCAAGAAAAAAAAAAAAAGCCTCAGGAAAACTCCCCAAATATTTAAAAGTAGCTTTTGAGCAGAAACAAATTTAGGATTGAAAGAAAAGTTGAACCCCTTCCAATCAATGACTGAGGACAGTATAGAAGGCTGAAGAATGTTGTTAGGAGTACTCTGAGAGGAGGAAAGTGAATGTGCAAATATTTCTGCCTTCTGCTGTGGCAAGGCACTGCTGACCATGAATTTCAGCTTTGAACCCATTTGCCCCTTCTCTCAAGCATGTAATTCTTTCAGAGAGCTATTTTTCTGGAATTTGTATGGTTATATGGATTCTTCTCCATTTGGAAGAGTGTTGCTCAGTTGATTACCTGAGACACAGGACAGAAACCAGTGTGTTTGCAATGGAATTTGGGTCTAATATTGCACTACAACATCCTATGACTTAGAAACAATTGAAAACTGCAGTGTATGTTCTTCAGGTATTTAGAACTTCAACCATCACCTTTAAAGCAAGTTTATTGTTTGGATGTAAATTTTGGATTAAGGAGCATTGGATTGCTCCTAATAACCATGTAAAAAAGATTGGATCGATTTGAGCAAGCAGCCCCAAGTGTTTTTCTTGCTGTTTATGAATCAGAACAGTGCTCGTTTTTCTGTATCTCTGCAAAGGCATCCCAGCTCCTCACGTTGCTGTGCCACCAATCCTGGCTGGAGGCAGCTGGAGTGGGGATGTGGATAACATAGTGGAGATGGGTTTCTGCTTTTTATCTATTTTGTTTTTCTGCTTTCTGCATTTGCTTCAGTGTTATGCTTGTTGTCAGCCTGAGTGGATAGCTTGTGGGTGCAACTGAATTCTTACTTATCAGTTCATACATGCCACAGATACAAATGTATTTCTATGAGAAAATGTTTATTCTAGTCTTGATCAAACTGCTCTATGTTCATTTTGATGGGTGATGATATCCAAATGATCACAGTACAGACTGTTAGTTTCAGTCTCTTTTCATTTAAATTAGGAATGAAATTCTCTCTAATTCTGCTTCGTTGCAAGCAGTCTGACACTTTGATAGCACGTTTGTGTTGGAGCTTGCCCTCTCCTCCAGCTGCTCAGGCATAAAACAACCCAATGTCAGTCTGAGGAGGCAGATCACCTCTTCCTGGTGATCCAGGGCTGGGGCTGAGGTTGTTAAACAGCAAATTCACCTTTCCTGAGAACTGGGAGCTGCGTGGCTGTGATGGAGCAGGAGGGACCTGATGAGGAGACACTCCTGAGGCAACTCAACCATGAGCCAGTCTCCCATGTAAGATTATTTTACAAGATTTAAAGCTCAGCTGCACTGTCCCCAGCCCTTTGGGATGAGGATCTCTCTTTTGATTCATGCTTGCTGGAGTCTGCATTCTGTCAAAATGTCTTTGACACCCAGGGAGGCTTTGTGAGCTCCCCCTGCACTGGTCAGAGCCTGGAGCTCTTTGGTTTGCCAGCCCCCACAATTCCTGCAGAGGCTGGGAACTAAGCCAGGTGTTTGCAACTTTGTGCATCTTTAAGAGTGCACACAATGCCCTTCCCAGCTGATCCTCATCAGCTGATTTGTGCTCATTTGTGCCTTCTAACGAGGTAAAACGTCCCACCTGTCTCATCCCATCCCTGCTGGGCACTGGCACAGGTGTTACAGATCATGGAGCTGGATCCTACAATTTGGAACACGATGCTCTTTGTCTTTTTTGGTGCATTCAGTGTGAAATGGTGAGCTGTCCTGTGGTGTGTTGTGCAGCCAGTGGCTGCTCAGGAAAATGCCTGGAATCGCAGACATCCTGCCTGCCTACAGAAAGGAAAAAAGTGAGTGAGCACATTGACCTTACTGAAACATGCAAATTACTCGCTAGGCCTCAATTTCTGAAATGACTTCTCATAGTGTCAGTATGAATTCTTTCAGAAATGATTAAAAGGATTTGTGGGATTATTCTGAGCTCAGACAGCAGTAAATGTCATGGTTTTAACTGAGGAGGTGTGGAAAGCAGCAGTAGTTGTGGACTATCTTCAATAACCATGTTAGTGTTTTGCTCTTGGATTGTGTATTGTGGAGTGGCCTTTTTTCCTCCCATAAATGTTAATTTTACTTTTAAAGGGTTCCCTGGTTTAAAAAAAAAAAAAAAAGCAGCGTGTTTTGATAGAGAAAAACACAGCTTTTGTATCCTTTTAAGTGATTTTTTTTTTTAAGAAATTAATTTTCCAGCACTGCTTTAAAAATAGGAAAGAATAGCTTTTGAATTTTAGAGGATATTGTAAGCTCTGGTGTTTGTGTTGTCTGGTTCTGGAGTTTATCACGCTTGGTAACTTAAAATGACTTGTATTTTCTCAAATTTTAAGTTGTCTGAATGCTTGTTGGACGTCATTGCATATTTTAAAATATTATTTCAAGTGCGAATAACATTGAAGTCATTGCAAAGCACTTTAGGGGAGAACAGATGGGAAAACAATGCTGTGCCGTGATGTGTTCTCTCTGGTTTCTAGAAGTATTCTGCTCGAACCTCATCTGAGCGCTCTGAAAGGACAAAGCACCGACAACAGGAACGCGGCACTGCTCTGCCGCACGCACCTGGCGGACAGAGCCGCGTTAATGCCATCGGCGGGCGGGCGGGGACAGCCCCGGCCCGGACCGCCCGGCGGGGGTGACACCGGGAGCCGGGGAGAGGAGAGGGGCGGTGGGAGCTGAGGAGGGGCGGTGGGAGCTGAGGAGGGCAGAGGAGAGG
>VZTB01017509.1:471482-508794 GCA_013397245.1 Thryothorus ludovicianus
GGTGCGTCGGGCCCGGGGCAGTCCCCGCCGGGCACCTTCCCTGCGCGGTGCCGCCGCCCAGCCCGGGCTCGCCGCGTCCCGTCGCGGCCGCTGGGACAGGGCGCAGCTGCAGCGCCGGGCTGGCGGCTCCCGGACCCTCCGGCAGGGCTCGTCCGCCGCAGCCGGGCCGGGTTCGTGCGGGAGCCCCGCGGGGCTCTCCGGGGTGGCCGGGCTGAGGAGAAGTTCCCGCAGTAGTCGCGGGGTCAGCGGTTTGACATCCGTGCGCGTTACTGTTTAATGCGAGAGGGTTACAAATCAAACGGGCTCGCTTCTGGTGTTTCTGAGCGCTCCCGGGGTGTTGGTGGGGAGGGAGGGCGGCCGAGGGCTGAGCCCGCCCGGCGGCCAAGGCCGGGGATTCGGGAAGCCCTGGCAGCGCCAGTCAGCTCTTCCCAGCTTTGTGTGACTTACGGACTTGAACAGAGAACGCTGATTAGTAATGAGAAATCGTGATCTTGGTAGCTGGTTGCCTGTGTAGTGATATTTTTATTTATTTTTATTTTTTAATCAGGCCCTTTTCTTTTTGGCTTTTTAAGTTGATATTTGAAATCGCTATTTAATGCCGAGGTGTAATTCCTAATTAAGCCCTGTTTTAAATGCAGTTTTTAGTTTGGACTGATGTTTTGTTACTGTGACTCAAAGTTGGTTTCAGATATCGAGATAAGATTTTATTAATAATTCAAGAAGAGACTATATATACTTGACTTCCTGTCACTGCTTCTTGCACACCTATGCCTCAGCAGAGATGGTAGCAGCCAAGCAGATGTTTTCTGGGAGGAAACTAACTTCTGAGCCTGTCATGTGTTTGAAAACATTGAGAAACAGATACACTAACGTTTCAGTGTTGTGGTTCTCGTTTTGATTTATAGCCATAAAAATTGCCATTCTCATTTAGGATGCTGGCAAAAAGCAGTAGCGTGAATTACACTTCTTTGTCCATGTCTCTGTTAATGTTTGCTTACAAATCTTGGTAGATGTGAACGGTACAAAGGCTCTCTCTGTGTACTGAGAGCTCGACTGCCTGCTTGGACTATGTCTGCAGAGGCAATACTTAACTTAATCTGAGAGATGGAGCACAAAGGGTGGGCTTCTCTCAGTGGTCAAAATCTAGTTCGGTTTCTTCTCTGCACCATTACAACTTGTGACTTTCAGCACTTGCTAAATCAAAGCCTTGGTTTATATTTAGTATTTTTTAATGAGCTAGAAATGTGCCACCATGGTGTTACACGGTATTTTTGAGATGGCTAACCCATTGCACCAACTTGAATTCCAGATTTTCTGTTGATTTTCTGGACCACTATTACTTAATATTGTTTTGGATGAATTAAAACCATGGTGGTCTCCTTCTGTCTAAAGTTATCAAAATGCTGTTGTCTTCTTTGTAAGAGCAGTTTTGAGAATCAAGATTAATATTTATTTCTCTAAGTGTGTTTGAACTACGGATTATAATTGTAGATCTTGGATTATTTACAAGAGTTGTCTTTGTCAGCTGAGGTACCTGCTGACAGTGCTGCAGGCTGCTCTCTCCAGAGCTGCATTTCTCTGCCCTGCACTGATTTCACCCTTTAAACAAAGGGAACTGTTGCTGGATCAAAATCTGTAATGGATAACTCCACATAGTGTTGAATTTCTGGGGATGTTACCTTTGTGTTCTCTGAGTTCAAGATTGGGTGATCTTAGTGAGATTCTGTGGGGTTTTTGAGAAGCAGACACCCTTTCTGCTGTGTCAGTTTCAAAAATTGTTGAGATTGGAACTCTGCCAGTTGCTTTTAATTTGTGGCTGAGATTGTGAAGAGCTTGTGGTGATAACTTCTGGAGAAGTCTCAATGGCTTGAAGATTGTTCAGTTGGTGAGAGCTGCTTGGAGTTGTGCCCTAAGCTGTGAGTTTTGTCAGAATAGTACTTGTCAGTAAACTAACACTGCATCATGGCAGATTTGCATCATGAAGTTGTGTCATAGGATCCTGGGGTCTCTAGCTAGCTCACCTTTCCTTGCTGGCAGGTGAGTTATAGTGCTGGAGGCACAGCAGGGTTGTCATTAGGATGGAAATTGCCTTGGCCACTGACTCCAGAGTCCGTCTGAAGCTGCTGCTGTGCCTGTGCTGCTTAGCTGGGCTCTTTGAACTTCACATGGCCCTTATCCCTCCTCTAGAGCTGAGCTGCAGCTCCTGTGCTCCCTGGTCTGATGTTGTGTTCTTCCACTAAGTCTCAGAATGGGCCAGGGGACTCTTACTGCAGTTTTTAATCAGTACAGAGACTGAGAAGGGTGGATGAAGGCTTCATGAACGGGCCTCATTGAGGGCAGAGGGTTTGATTTTGGCCTTGTCTCTCTGCAGTTGGTGTTTGTCAGGCCTTCCTCTATGAACCAAGTTTTCATGGCTACTTACAAATGCAGCAGCTCTAAAGAACAGGAAGGTCAGAGGTGGTGCCTCAGGCAGACCTGGGAGTAGGTGTCAGTCATCTAATATGAGTATTAAGTCTTTTCCATTTTGTTGCATGTTTATTTTTTCAGACTAAATGCAGCAGATCACACATCAGTGGTGCTTGCCAGCTTTGCCCAGCAGTCCTTGGTAACCCCTCATAAGCCACAGCAAAGTGCAGAGGGGCTGTGACTGATGTTGTGGTGGCAGGTGCTGCTTTTTGGTGGATTCAAACAGGAGCACTGTTGCTTTGCCAGGAGTGAAAATGGAGATTGGTGATTCTCAGCATTGCAACACGAATATGCTTGGCCAAATATCCAATATTTTGGGGTGTGTTTTGTGGGCTGGCTAGCACAGGGAGCCACGTGCCTTTGTCCCATCACCAGCCATCACCTGGTGTCACAGCTCTTCTCCTGAGTGGGCTGTTTGATGTGTTTGAGATCAGTGGATCCTGCCCCTTTACCTTTTTGGAGATAATGCCTGTGCAAGAGAAATGTCTCAGTGGCTTTAGGCTGTAAAGCACTGGGGTTTGAACCTTTTGAGTGCTGGCTGTTTTCATCTGCATTACTGTGTGTTTATGAAAATATGTACGTTTGGTTAGTGGAAGCTGTCCTTTGAAGAACAGAAGCTGATTCAGTCACTTACACTTTCTAGAAAGCGAGCCTCAGATGTTAAAAGTATAAACCTTGCATATATAAAAGCTGAGCAGCATTGAGTCTTTCTCTTCTGCATTGCCAGCTCAGCCCTGTCTGAGCAGCTTGTGTGTCTTGGTGTGAGATCCCCTGTGAAAAATCACACCTGGGCTTTGCAAGAGGTTGGAAATTCAGGTTCAGGGACATGCCTGCCCAGGGTTTTTTTCACTTTGAACAGCAAAGTGTTGGTTGTGTTTGGAGCTCTTGTGTCAAGGCCCAAACTGACTTTGCTGTTTGAACTCCCTCGAGCTCACCCTGTGTGTGGGTGCCATCAGAAAAGGAAATGTAAGAGATGGATCCAGTGATACCTTTTGATGGATCCAGTGATACCTTTTGATGGATCCAGTGATACCTTTTGATGGATCCAGTGATACCTTTTGATGGATCCAGTGATACCTTTTGATGGATCCAGTGATACCTTTTGATGGATCCAGTGATACCTTTTGATGGATCCAGTGATACCTTTTGGCCTTTGGCTGTAGGGGAGCCTGCCTGGTTCAGCTGGTGTTGTCAAGGTGGTCTTACAGCAACCACCAGCAGTGCAGGTGCTGGGGATGGGGCTGGCAGAGGCAGTGTGCTAATGTGAGCAGGGGGGTGTGACTGGTGTGTCCCAGGGCTCCCCTCAGGTGGAGCATCGGTCCCAGAGGATGGAGCCCTGGAGCTCCGTCTGTGTCTTCAGAGCTGTTCTCTGTTGTCATTCACTTGCCTCAGATGCTGCCTCCTGGCTAATGCAGGCTGAAGAAAGTAACAAAAATAAAGTGATCCGTAACTGAAAGTACTAATCCTAATGTGTAATCATCATCAGACAAGAACTTAAGTAATTTATCACCAGAAAGGTAAAACCTAAACCAATGGATTATGTTGGATTTGCAGAAGATGTCATCTGTTTAATGCTTATCTTTTATCTTTAATACTTTACAAGCTAGTTTTGAAATGGTTTTTGCAAGGCATTCAGTTAACTTGTGAGAGATTGCTAAACAGGAAAACAGCACTTCATGCAATACTGGCATGGGAGTTTACCTAAAGGGGATGTTGACATAGATTAAATATTAAAAATAACCATTTCCTATTATTCTAATAAAAATAAACAAAATATCCCTCACTTAGTATTAAAAGTTCAAATGCTTTCTAATTTTAGGGAGTTACTTTTTTTGGTGTGGCATATTGTCCAAAGGAAGTTGGCTGTCTTTATCTTTGTCATCCATGTCACATTTTGGTGTGGTGACATTGTGCTCCCCTCTGTGAGCTCCTCACAAGAGTGTGTGCTGTCTTTTCTTATGTTAGGTGCTAGAAGTATCACAGAGACACATTTAGATTAATAATGTTTTTGTGAAACTGTGAAACTTCTTGGGCTCGAACAAGAGTTTAGAAACTGGTTCAGTTTTTGTCAGTGTAGAAAAAAAGAGATGTGTTTAACTGCCCCCTATTCTTGAATTCTTTGAATCGTACTGTATATTCACATACATTTAAAAGAGTTCAGTTATTTAAAAATATTATTTAACTTTTCAAATGTTTTCAATCTCTGCTTACTTGCTGGTACTTCGGTCCATTTAACATCCTAACCACATTTAACTTTATTTCCATGATTCATTTAAATGAAAACTATATTGACCATAAGATAAATTTTCCAGAAAAGGTGTATTTATCTCTGTGTAAGTTATGTGCATAACATATGCATATCTTATATGTATTGGAATTGATAAAATATTTTGAACAAATATTTGTTCAAAGCAAAACCTTAATATGACCTCTGTCTTGTTCTAAGACTGATGAAGAAGAAGTGACCTGGTTTTTCTAGGTAATTTTTCCTACCTTAAGCTGAAAAAAATAGCTCTTGAAAAAGGATGTAATGATTTTAATTGATTCACATTGATTCTTTTTTTTTGTCGGGGGAAGGGAAAGCTGTAGTTGTACTCTTTGGTAAAGCTTATTTTACATGTTATGTTTATCATGCAGTTATTAAATGCAGCATATGCATCTTGCCAAGAGGCCTCTCAAATGTTCCTTTCTGCACAAAATTTTGGTGTGCTGGCAGCTATGTAATGCATGAATAGAAAAAATATTTGTGCTGGTTTCTCACAGAGGCTGTAGTGTCTGCCAGCAGTGGATGATGTAAATTAATGTCTGTGTATGGCACACTGCTGTGTCATGTGGGAAAAGCCAAGGTTTTTATTTCTGAGCCTTGTGTGACAGAGGTGGAAGATCTGTGACAGTGCCAAGTTGAAGGACTGCTTATGAAAAGAAACAAATCAAAAGGGTTAAAGAAGAGAGATGTGCATATAAAAAATAGGAGGATACAATCAAGGGAAAAATTATGAGCTAGAGAGAATTGACAAGAAGTTAGGAAGCTGATTTGAAAAGGGTATCAGCAAGCAAGACACTTAAGAATTTTGATATTTTGCAAGATAAGCACAGAAACCAATCTTGGCCATGCTCTGTTACTCTGTAATGACAGTGGACAGTGGCTCTGTCTCTGCTGGCGTGCCAGTCTCTGTTGTGAGGGGCTGCCTTAGGTGTGTGAGGGGCTGGAGGTGCCAGGCTGCAGCCCTGCTCTTGAGGCTGGCTTAGCAAAAACCAGCAGAGCAGTTTGTGCTCGGGGAGAGGGAGGGTCTTGGGTTTCTCACACACATTTCTCCTTCCGCTCTCCTCTGAAGGTCAAAGGAGATGATGAAGTCATAGCTGAAAAGAAGGAAATGCAGAGGGTAAGGAGAGAAAGGGCTTGGGGTGAGGGGCAGACCCTGCAGGGATTTGGGGTGCCCCCGTCCTGGCATGGCTGGGCCTGGCTCTCACTGCTGTGGGTACCAGGGAGCAGCAGCTGGGGAGAGCCACGGGCACTAAAGGCTTCCAGAGCACGTTTTGGTGATGGTGAGAGAGGACACCCTTGTGCCCAGGTGCTGCTGGTCCCTGGCCCAGAGGGGAACAGCTCAGGTGTGCGTGGCTGCAGAGAGCCCTGGGGTGCACTGCCACACGCTGGGGACTGTCCAGACAGAGCGTGTCACTACCTGGAGCAGGCAGGGAAATCCTGGCTTCAGCCCTGGCTCTGTGGGGGTCTGAGTACACAGGAATATTGGAATATTATGTTTTATTAGACCACCGACAGTTTTATCTTCGAGTTTTGCTTTATAGAGGTGTCAGTTTTTGAACTCGTTCCCCCAATACTGAAATTGTACCTCTAGTTCTACAAAGTCCCCCATCAAAAACCTTTGATTTTTCCCTTCTCCTTCCTGTTGCTGTGAAACAGCATTGCAGTACTTCCATCTCATTCCATAATACTTCATAGCAATGTTTAGTGCTTCCTTACATTGTATTATTTCAGTATTTCAAAAATTCAATTTCACAGAGGAGTATGAATTGATGTGCAGTTTATCAAATGACTATTAATTCCTTCCCTTTTTAGTGTACTTGGCATCATCTGCAGCTACCTTTTCTTTCCTCTTATTTTGCTTTGACAAGTCATGTTTAAGGCTTGAGGCATTGTGAGATACCAGCTGTTTGCTAAGACTTATGATGTGTAAAATGCAATCTGAACTGACATCTGTATAGTAAGGCTTTGGATTTTTATATTTAAGAAAAAGATGTTCTCTCAAAGCTCAGTGAATGCTTTTGGCCTCAGTTCACCACGTTGTCAAGTGAGAATATATCTTTTGGAAAAATATCAGTCAGTAACCCCTTCTGCCTCCTGTCCTAAATGTCAATAGTGAATGTTTTGGTAACGTGAAACACTGCAGGACTATTAGGAGGATATTTGTTTCTTTGTATATTCATAACATGAAACATTAGACACAAATTGCATGGAGGTACTGTAGCAATTTGTATAAAAGCCACTCCTGTACTGTTTAAAATGCTCTTGCAGACCTATAGGTATGGCCCACCTGTCTTATGTTACAGTCCAAAATATTTTCAGCCTTTATTTTCATTCAGCATTTTATTTTATAATTGGTTATTAGGTATTCAGTTAGTCTGTCATTGCTTATTTTTTTGCTCATTCTATCCCTGAAACTTATTTTAAATCCTATAGACATTACAGTATGCTTGCCTTACAGAAACAAACAAGACATAAAACAAATAAAAAAGACATTGTTGCTATAATCAAATATTTTCTTAAAAAAACCTCCAACCAACCCAAACCAAAAACACCCAAGGCAAGGCATTTTTTAAAGCATATTTTTAACTGTTAAAGCTTAGCAGAACAAGATTACTTGTATTTCCAAAATCCTTAGGTCTGCCCTTTAATCCTTGGTGCTCTCAAATGTACCTGTTTGTTCCTGAGTTGTATGATGTACGTGCTGTATAATCTATTTTAGGGTATTTTGTGCCACTGCTTGTTCCTTCATTCACTCTGTTTCTATGTGGAAAGAAGCCTGAGAGTCAACTAAAACAGAAGGATTAAAACTTGCCCCTTAAAAATGTTAATTTTCAAAGCAGTCTGACTTCACTGTTGTGCGGGAAATTTGGCATTAAGAAATAAATGTTATTTTGCTTGCACACACTCGGAATGAAGACACTGTAATAATTACAGCCTCATCCTAGCTTGTGTGATTCCTTGTGCTCTGCTTGCCTGCTGGCAGCCAAGATTCGAGTTGTGGTGCCTTGTATCAGCTGATCAAAGGCCACGAGGGCCATGGCATTTTTCCCTTTGAATTCCTCAGGGTTTGTGAATAAGGATGATTCCAGCACAGAGGGGGTTAAAGGCAGGTGGAGAGCCACACCTTGTGTGCATCAATGTCCCCTCAGATTTTAGGGCTCTCTGGATGGAGGCACGGTGATGACACAGTGCTTCCTTGTGAATTGTAGCTTGAAGCCAACACTCATTAATCCCACTTATCTCTGTAGGATTTAGATCAAGATTTGAATTTCTTTTTGCTGGAAAATAAGTAGAGTGTAGGAAACACCAGAGAGAATGTTCAAACTGTTGCTGTTGCCTGCAGCATCTTTTACTCTCAAAATAGAAAGAGTGAGGCTCCCTGAAGTGCCCTTGCAGGCTGCCTGTGGTCAGTTCTGTGTGCTTGGTTGAAAAGGGATTTCTGCCAAGCTTTTAAAACCTAACCTATATTGAGGCAGCTATTTTGAAAACCTCTTCGTGCTACTTTGTGGCTCAAGTTTTGCATTTCACAGTGGTACGAGTTTAGCTAGATTGTGTGAAGTTGTGCATGGAAATGTTTAGGTTTCACTTTGTCTTAATGGTTTACCCTCCACGTATGAGCACAAAGTGATGCAGGATGTCAGGCTGGATCACCTCTCCTGAATTGGGAAGTTCTTATTTTTAAACATTGTTGAAAACTCCGGCTGAGCTTTGATTTCCCACTTTCCTTTTCTCTCTCTTTTTTTTTGTGTATGGATCTCGCTTTGCTTTTTGGATGCTTGATGTCAAGTACCAATATTTGGGCTGTACCCCAGAGGGCTTGTTTGGGATGTGTGTCCTCTTGGTGGTGTTTGGTTTGACTGAGTTTATAAAGCATTTTTAAAAGTGCAGAACTCACTTAAATCTCAGGTGGTCTTTAACAGGTGTGTGATGTCCTGAGGTTTTATGGGAGTCCTTGGCAGGGTTAACTTGAGCCGTTTTGTTTTGAGTTCTGCCTGTCCTGATCTTTTTTTTCTCCTTCACAAAGAGGGCAATACACATCCACCCACCGTGCCTGGATGTTAATCACTACAAGCAGTCAGGAGAAAGTTATCCAGGGTCTGTTCCTTCATTTTCTATTTGTGGTTGGCAGCACTGAGCATGGTGATGCATCTTCTCTGTGGATTGTGCTGGTTTCACTGCAGATATGCTGAACAGATGGCATTCTTGGTAAAGCTGAGGTTTAATTCTCAGTGATGCCTTCAGGCAATGTTGCTGCTTAGAAGGACCGTACCTCAAAGTGCTGGTAGCACTAAAAACTGCAGGTTTTAGGAGGCTCTGTGGAAGTGACTCCTGTAATCCTGTTGGAATGTTCCATAGTTCTGCCATAGCCCTGTGGTCTCCCTTTGTGCTGAAGACCCTGGTGAAGTGATTAGCTGAGGCTGAAGGCTCTGCTGCCTGGAGGATTCCTCTGTCAGTGCAGAGGGTGATGGAGTGTGGATGTTGGGATGGCTGGGCCATGCTGGGGTGGGTGAGCTGCTCTTCATGAGGAGCTCCTGAGAATCACACTGGGACATGCCTCAGATTTGTGTCTTCCCAGCTATAATTGCTCAGATCCATAGACCCCTGGGGAGTCTGCTTAATTTAAACTATCTGCTTTCTATTTTCTGAGAATGTAGGTTTTTGTAGCTTGGAAGCCTCATAGCACATCACATTATTTCGAGAGTGCAAGCTCTACCAATATTAATGTAATGTGAATTATTCTCTAGTGTTAAAAATATCTACTATGAAGTAACAAAAAATATACAATTAAAAAAAAAAATAATAAAACTGTTTACCTTGACCAATAGGAGAAACATGGGAAAATAACAACTAATTACAAAGTCCTGAAACAAGAGGGGGAGCTTGTTATGTAACCCTGGCTTTTAGCACACCTCATAGAAATAGGCCCGAGGAGTGGATCCTTCCATCAGCAGTGTTACAGTAATTGTGGCTGCATGTGGCAGGGAAGAAAGGCTTAGATATTCTTTTTTGGAGCAGGTTTGCTGTCTTGGTGGGGTTTGTTAGGTCTTCTAAAGGCAGTTGTTATTTAAGGACTTGTTCTTTCTGGCACAGAACCTGTATTCATTTCCATGCAAAGGAATGGCTTTCTAAAAATGCTTGTCCAAATTTGTGGCCCAAAATGCAGGATCACAAATAGATTTTGCTAAATGTTTAGGTTTGGAAATAACTCTTAAGTGATGTACCTTTTAATTCCAGTGAAATACCAGTGATTTCATCCAGTGTTGTGTCTAATCTAAAATTCGTGGTGAAGCAGTTCAGCAGGAAAATTAGCCCTGAAAATGCTATTCTTGGGAGATCTTCTTAAAACTATTTGGAAAAGAAATGAGTTGGTATTCAGCTTTTCCTGTTTTGTGCTGAAGAGTATTAGAGTTTGACCTCAAAATCCAGTGTTTCAATAAAGTCATGTTAAAGTTTAATGAACTTAAAATGCCTTTCATCTTGATTTGAAAGAACAGCAGAATTTGAAGTGTTAGGGTTTCTGTAGAATATTTCACTTTCCTGACAGGTCTGCTAGTGTTTCATGTTACCAATCTTCCCTGTTTGTCATATTTTTCTACCTTGACTCAGGTACCTGAGTTCACCTATCAGAACCCTGCTCTGTGATTAATAAGAAGCACTTCTGTGATGAGTCTGGGGTTTTTTAAATTATTATTATTATTTTTCCCACCTTTCCTCCTTGTCTGTAATTCCCACTTGTTTTGACTCATCTGTTCGGCAGCTTGTTTGTGCTTGTTCTCTGTCCTCTCAAACTGCTCTGTGTTACTTTCACCTTCTACATTTGCCTTCCCCTCCCACTTGTGTTTTCTTTTCCTGCCAGTGCATCTGTTTCCTCTTTCACTTCTTTCCTGATGCTCTTTTTTTCTGTTTAGCTGTTTCCCCTGCCCTGTTGTCTCTGCTGTTCCTGTTGGCTCCATCCCTCTGCAGATTGTCTGGGATCTGTTTCCTCCATGGATAAGAGCGCGTCTCCTGCGGAAGCGGCGTGGATGAGTGTGTTGGGCATGGTTGTGTTTGTTGCTGGCAGGGTGTTCACCTGACAGGCTTTAGGAGATCTTTGGGTACCTTGTGTCACCTCCAGAGAGAGCTCCTTTCTGCCCTTGGACTCTCAAAGCACGTGGGAATGATGCCTTAGGGTTAAGCTTTTATATTTTATAGATCCTGTGCTGGTTTAGTGGGCAGCTTTAGGTTTCATATTCAGTGCTACTGAGCTCTCTTCACAGAGCAGAGACAAAACAATTCCTGCTCCAGCTCCACACCAAGGACAACTTTCAGGCCCAAGAACAAAAACAGCGCTGAAGGGAGAAGGACAAACCAGGAGGATGGAGCTTCATAACCTGGAGCTGTGCTTGGACAATTGATTCTGATCTGCTGATGGAGCAGAACTTATCAAAGTGTGGGGCCTCGTGATCAGGTGCCCATTCTGTGCCCATTTTGGGGCACCTTGGCTGTGGCCTGGCTGGACTCTTGTGTGCCCAGGTGTGCCCAGTGAGGCCTTTAATAAATCCCTGCTTTATCCTCCTGCTCTGCCTGCTCTCTGTGCCAGCTCAGCCCCCAGAAGGGATCACCAGGAGCAGAGGCTGGGGGAGTTTGAGGCTTTGTGTGGAGCTGTCTGTGCCCTGCTGGGGTGGCTCCTGCTGGCAGCAGAGCTGGGCAGGTTTTGGGGGGCCGTGAGTCAGTTCAGAGGGTCAGCGGGGTCACTCGTGCATGGAGCAATGAGTCACAAACCCGTGAGTTTCCAGGCCTTGCTCAAGAAAATACCCACGCAGCTGCTCCTGTGGTTTCGTTTAGAAATAAGTGAGCGGTGCAAGAGTTAAATCATTGGGCTGGCTGGGTCAAGTACTTGCTGTATACTGATTTCTGGGGTTTTTGTAAGAACACGTATTGAGAAGTGGCATGTTATTGTCGCAAGTGGAAAAATGCTTAAAAATGCACTTCTTAAAAAAGTGAACAGGATCTGAATACAAATATTTCCTGAATCCTACAGCCAGAAAATTAATTGCAAGGGTGTATTCTAATTGTTTTGCCTAATACTCTCCTGTCCTTGTTTCACATAACCTCACTTATTCTGATCTATTAAAAGGCTGTTGCTGGATTTGCTTTCTGCCTGGTTGTTTGTACTAAATATCATCTTGCAACAAATCAAACAAATTTGTCTTCTGCTACATTGCTCTACTCCACGCTGCTATTCTGCTTATCTGACTCACAGGCCAGAAGCAGCCTTGCAGTAATGTTGTGTTCATTTTTCTAGAAATCACTGTTGCTTCTGCAGTGCTGAGAACCATCTCCATAGAGAGGCAGAGGAAGATCTGTCATTATTATAAATACCCAGTTACAAATTGCATATATATTGATTTTGTTATTCTTTCTAATCTTGTCTCAATAAGCTATTATGCCTTTTAGAAGATAGTCACTAGTGCAGGATCATACTGTGCTTTATTTAGATTTTATTTAGCTGATAAGTCTGTAGAACAAAACAATACTTAACAAAACCAGAACTAGGTTTTCTAGACAAAATTTAGGCTTCCCAGACATTCTTAAAGCTTAGCTCCAAGGTTTGCATTCAAGATGTTATTTAAAAACACACCTAAGGAACCATTTGTGTTGAAGTGATGTTCTGTTGGGCAATTAGTAAGCTGATGCTTGTTCAGGGGTCTGGGAGTAAGTTACAGCAGCTGCTTTTACTGCTTTTGTGTGTGTTCTTTTGTATAATAGATTTTAAAAATATTTGCCTACAGCTTGCAGGCAGCTTTCACTGTCCCTGTGTCAGGTTGTGTGTTTTCCTTTATGCATGCATCAGTGCCATAACCACTTCTGGGTTACTGCTCATGCAGAAATTTCTAGCTGTGACAAGAGTGACTGTTGATTTTTATGCAGATTTGTGTAAATAGCCAGTATCAGCTGTGATTTTGGTGTGCCTTTTTAAACTGGATGTTATTGATACTACATGTAAGATGACAGGGATGTATTTATACCAACTTAAATTGTGTTATCACACACTGCTGCTAAATTACTAAATATTTAATTAGTTTGTTCTACATGCACGACTATCTTAGATTTTAATAGGATTTATTTAATTAATAAAACAGGATCTAACTCTTCACTAAGTTCAGAGGACTGGCAGAGCACTGAATGAGGATTTCCCAAGTTAGTGGTTCTCAGGTTGCCTTGGTAGATTAGTTTTTCTGGCACTATTGCCAGTGTTCCTTGTAAACTTAAGAGATATGAAAATACAAGCATGAAAAGGAATCCCACAGCCCTTCTTTCAAGAATGAGGAATACCTTTTACAGGTGCTTTTAAAACGCTTCAGGAAATTTACTTTTCATGAGGTCACCAATGTGCTCTGAAATCATCCAGCTGTGAGTCAGTGGTGTGAAGGCTGGGATGAATTCTTCCCTTTAACATGATCCTTAACACAGTTTGTCATCTACAGACACTTGGAATAATGTGCCAAAACTCAGAGCACGTTGCACTTTGATAGTTATTATTATTTGGGTGCAATGTTCTGCAGTTCCCTTCCCAAGGGGATTTTATAGAGAGAGAGTGGAAACATCTGGTGGCAAGAGTGTGCTTGACAAGGGCTTGGTGTCAGAGTGCCCTGGGTGGGGATTGCAGTGGGGCTTTCACCTGTGTGACATCTGCCCCCTGCTCTGAGCAGCTACTCCTGGGCCCCCTCAGCACCCCACAGGTTTTGCAGGAACTATTTTATATTATAAGAATATTCTTAAATAATTTAAAAATGTTAGTAAGACTATTTTATATAAATATATTAACAAGAATATTTTATATGAATATATTAACAAGATTATTCTCTATAAATATATTACAAGAATATTTTTATATAAATATATCAATAAGAATATTTATATAAGATTATTCNTCTGCCCCCTGCTCTGAGCAGCTACTCCTGGGCCCCCTCAGCACCCCACAGGTTTTGCAGGAACTATTTTATAATATAAGAATATTCTTAAATAATTTAAAAATGTTAGTAAGACTATTTTATATAAATATATTAACAAGAATATTTTATATGAATATATTAACAAGATTATTCTCTATAAATATATTACAAGAATATTTTTATATAAATATATCAATAAGAATATTTATATAAGATTATTCTATATTGCAGGAACTGCCAGGATATATTAACAGTAAAGCTTCTGCCAGTGTGGCTGGGGGCATTTTGCACTCCTGAAGGGTTTGGTCCTTGTGGGATCTGAGGCCTGGGGCTCAGACACTGAACTTGCTCTGCATCTTGGGCTTTGTGCTGCTCTCTTGTTGAAGAAGCAGCTTTCCTGTGTCATCTTTTATGATCTCCCATGGACTTCACAATTATGTTGGGTTCTTTTCTGAACCTGCCTTCATGTTGTCTATAATGAGCTGTTTGAAACAGCCATCTGTGTTGCTGTTATCTAAGAACAACTTCCTTAATTGGATTGTAGAAGAATATGATATTAGTATCTTAAGACTCAGCACACAGTGTGGTTCAGTAATGCAGACTTCTCACTGGTGCTCACAGACTGCATTTGAAACCCTGATTGTACTGCATCAAATTGCTCAGCAGACTCAGTCCAGAGGATGATAAATTATACTCTGCTGCTCAGCTTTCAAAGTATTTGGTTTATTCACAATTTGATTATTTTACGCTATGAACAAATACTCACTTTCCCCTAGGATTTTAATTTTTTTCTTCTTTTCACGTTTTGATAAATCTTCATTCTCATGAGACCATGCTCATGATTGTTTTACTCTGTGAGATGCCAGATGGACATCCTTTGAAATGAAGTTTTGGACAATTTCTTGGTGTACCCCAACTGTTCCTGTGAGACAAGGTATCAATGTGATTTAGCTGTCACCTGAAATGGGACATATACAGAGTTGACAGATGAATTTCTATCAGCATCCACGTACTCACCTCTGCTGGGATGATCACAGCTGTTAACTCACACTAGTGGAAGGAGGTATTTCTGCAATTTTGACACATCTCCCACACAAATTTGGGTTGCCTTCAATGGTGTGTTTCATTTTGGCAGCCAGCTTGGAGTGAGTGAATGCAGCCTTTTAGGCAGCAAGTGATGGTGTACAGCTGGAATGCTTTGTGTCAGCTTAACCTTTCACTGTTTGCCTGCTCCTTGAGGAAGGAAGCCAACTGCAGCCTCACAGAGATTCATCTGATTTTGAGCTGCTGGTGTAAATGAAGGTTCTAAAGCTGACCAACTCTTGCATTTACAGATGGTTCACTTGAATCCCTTTATTGGGAGGGTTATGTGTCACTGAAAAAATGAAGGGCTGGATTTCAGAGTGACATGGTGGAAAACAGTAGTGGGTAAAAAGATGTTAGTTTCTACATTTTGATTTGTATTTGCACTGCCTTTTTCCTGAGAATTTTTGGAAGCTGAGAACTCTTTGTTTTTGTGTCCTGTTTATCACAGGAATTGCAGCTGTGGATAAACCACAGTTTCATCTACCTCACTACCTTATTATTGACATCCAGACCAGATCCTTCAGAACAGTAGTTTGTTCCCACAGGTAGCAGTGACGGATGGAGGACCCAAGGAATTTTGCAAAATGCTTGGGCTGAGGCTTGTTTTGTGCCCAAACATTCACTATGCTGGTGTGCATTATGGCTCATTCTGCCATTACAGTCTGCTGCAGAAGCCACAGTGCTGCAGGAACTTGTAGTTGTGGTCTTCAGTTTTAAAAAGGATGTAATAAAATAAGAAAAGTTCAGACAAGGGCAGCAGAGGTTTTTGAATGTATTAAAAAAGCAATAGAAAATGAAGAATTTGTCAGCTTTTGGCAAGAGGCAACACAGGGGGAGACTGAGAGGCCTGAGAAAAGTGAAAATTATTTCCTATCCTTTCCAGCGTGGAAACAGAGGGAGGAGGTGTCCCATGGAAGTGCTAGGGAGCCCTTTTGGGAGGGCAGCTGTGTGGCACTCAGGGCAGCAAGGATGGCATTTGGTGGCAGGTCAGTGTGTTGGAGCTGCAGAGAACATTGCAGGGTGTAAAAAGCACACAAAAGGTGTTGTCAGTGCACTCTACAGCCATTCAGCTTTTGCCTGCAATCCTTGCAAGTTTGTTTTACACTCATGACTATTCCCACTGGTTGGTGGTTTGGCTTCTGGACTTTTCTGTTCTACTTAACTTGACTTGCAATCCTTGAGAAGTATTCTCTGAATATATTGGGATCCCCTGTCCTTGCCACGGAGAGCATGGTCTAATAAACTGCAAACCTGAAGTGACACACCAGCAAAAATAGAACAGTGGATTTTTGAAGTAGGTAACTAGAGGACAGCCAGATTCACCCTGGGAAATTTGTAGAGAGCTGCACTTGCATCCTTAAGGTCTTGCTAGGAATTTATTCCATGACCTTAAGGGTTTGGAAAAGAATACACACATGCAATTCAAGACAGCATTTTAAGTATTTAATAACTCATGCATGTTAACACTAATGACTGTTAATATGAATATTGCTCCTTCCTCCTAGAAATCAAAGAGCTAGAACATGATCTGTATCTGCTGATAAGAAATGGAGAAGCACAGGAGTTATTTGGACTAGATTTATCTTTAACAGGAGCTGACAACCCTGTGTAGGTCACCACCAACCCCTTCCCCTCCTCAGCTGTGTTGGATTTCCATGCAGGATTCAGTGCTGACAGCTTTTGAGAATTTTTTAAGTGCTTGGAACAGGTTGGTACGTGCTGTTTGTAAAGGGATTTCATGGTGGAGGTCCAGGTGTGGCTTGTAGGGCCTGTGCTCAGGAGTTATCCATGGAGGAGATGCACTTCAGGTGGTGGATTCAGTGATGCTCACTTCTAGGTGTGGGGCAGAAATTAGTGAAAGGGATTGTGTTTCTGTAATGGAGCTGAGGTCAGGTGTGGCTCCCCCAGAGAATTCTCTGCCTTCAGCCTGTGTGGCAGCTTTTTGTCACACTTTCATAGGGCTCCTTCAGGGCTCACCCCTTATTTAATTTCCCTTGCCATGGCTATAGGGAAAGTAGGAGATCTTCTCATGTTATTGTGCCAACATTAGAGACTTGGAAAGAGCCAAGCAGTCATGAATAAAAGACACCAAGATCCAATGGAAGCAGCTTTTCAGTGTGCCAAGCTGACAGTGTGCAGATGTGTTGGGTGTTCTCCTTTGCACAGATGTGCAGATCTGTGTTTCATACTGTCGCTAGAAGTTTTTCATGGTTTCAGTGTGAATATAATTTTTGTTTTCTCTGACTGTAAAAGTGGTGAGAGCGAATTAGTTTGAAGCTTCCCACTCCTTTTGCTGTTTAAATGTATCAGTTAAGCTGGAGGCTTTAGGGTTCTCTTCTGACCTACAATTAGTTTAAATCCTTTAGGTTCGTATAGGTTCTGAAGTTTCTGACAACTGCTAATATTTAATGAAATAAGTTGAAATGTGAGGTGATTAGAAAGCCTGTGTTGGGACTAATGACAATACATCCCAGTAGGAAATCAGTGTCCTTAACAGTTTTTGCCATTTGCTGAAGCAGTTTTTGCCATTTGCTGAAGCAGTTTTCCATGTCACAATTGTAAATACACCTGATGGCACAGAGGCTGCTGTCTAGACTGCTGTCTACTACTCTTTAAATGGCAGTTTCATAAACAGTTTTGCCTGCAGCACTTTAACACCAACATTTCAACACTTTATTTTCTTGTGTTTGGCTTTTATTTCATGTCTCACACAATGTAATCATTAATGAGCCAAGTATTTTATTATTTCAGTGCTTTTTGCTCCTGGATCTCTCTTTTAGTCTATTTTGATTTTCTTTTTTAAGCTTTTGTTTTAGTGTGTCTGTCCCTTTCCTGTTCCTTTTCCTGGGGTCCTCTTTTCATTTCCTTGTTGCTGTCTTCCTCCTATTCATGTTCTCCTTTGGACTATTTTCCATGTTCCCTTTGCCTTCCTTCTTTTTGCATTTGCTTGTGAAACACTCAGCTCTTTCTCGAAAGACACTGGGATATGAGGCAGAGAGGGCTCCTTATTTGGAGAGGTGAGCACAGGAACTCCCTGGCTCATCTCTTTGTGATTTACATTTTTGGTGCTGGGTTCCAGTTGCTGTTTTTTTTTGACAAGATACTGCAGAATGGGTTTAATGAAGTCTTGCTAGTGGGGGACAAAGGGCTACTCTAAAAATTGCTGTCCTGAGTTTTCCCACCCCTGTCTCTTGCCTGTGATGCTCAGGGAATTCCTGTATTTGGGGCTTTTTGGGGGCTCAATCCCATGTGTTGGCAGTTTCATGGCTTGTGGGAGCTCTTGGCTTCAGGGGCACAGAGAATTTTGATGTTTCTTTGCCCTCACTTGCTCAGCCACTGCTGTAATGCCAAGGAGAGAGTCAGTGATGCATAACAAATCCTCAACTTCTTTCCCTGCCCTCTATTCACTCTGGATCTGTATTAATAGAAGTGGAGCATCCCTTGTGCTCCCTCAGCTGTTTTTCAAGTTTCAATTTCCATTTTCTTTCTTTGAAGCACAGAGAAGAGCAAATGTACATAAACAAAACTTCATACTCAAGCCAAAATGCAATAGACACAATTGAATAGTAGTCAGTTAGGAATTTTAAGAGCTTTCCTATGAATATTTAATTACTACATTAACTGAGCAAATAAAGAACACACTATTAATATTCATGCAGTGGTTCAGAGGAATTTAATATATTTTATAGTTCATACAGCATCTTGTGTTGTGCAGGCCTTCAAAGAATGCCCACATCTGGAAAGGTAATAACACTCCAGGTCTCCCTAGCTGCTCCTTAATCCTATGAATTAAGGAGTGTCTGTTGTTGTCTGCACATTTCCCAGTAAAATTCTTCTGTTATGTAATGGTATCAGAACCTTAAACAACTCTACAAAGAGCTCAGTGTGGTGTCTCCTCCATATTTATTAGTTTACCTGCCTTGTGGCTTTTTGAGAGCAGAGTTTGGGGGGGTATTTAACATTGGCCTGATTTGCTTCTGCTTAGAGCTTTAGAAATATTGATGCCCTGAATGATTGAGGTGGTTTGCAGAACAAGAGGTCAAAAGCAGAATGTAAAACTGAATTCCTTTGATGTGAGTGATGTGTTCTTCCTGTGTGTGTTAGTTTCTTTTAAAATGTAATTTGCAAGTTAATGGGTTTTTATCTAAGAGTGAGAAAAAGAATGATGCTTACTTGCCTGGTAGCTTCCATTTGCTTATTGAAAATAGGAGCCCTCATCCTCTTGTGATGACTTGGTCTTTAAATTCCTTTTGGCCCTTTTGCCTTCATTTAGTGAGACTCTGTCTTTAAAGATTTTTCCAAGAAAAACTGCACACATAGGAACAAGAAAAATGTTACAAATGCCATTTCTGAGTTTGATACTGCTCTTTTCTCTCTTGCTGGCTTATGAAAAGACATTAATAGATGTTGAATTAAGACTTCATCAGTGGGTCCACACTTCATTCCCTTACAAATCCTTACAGCTATGTTTTACTGCATGTAGTGATAATTACTCCTTTTGGCAGAGCAGAACTAATCTAATGTACTTTGGCTGCTGAAATGTGTGAAGAGCCAGGAATGGTTTCTGTGTTGGATTGTTAACCCTGACTGTACAACTCTGTCAGTACTACAGTGGGGCTTTGTGTGATTATCTAGTAATCTGGTGTTAATTGACATATAGATAGTAAAAAAAAAATAAAAATAGGGACATCTAGTAGAAGTGTAATGTGCTCCTCTTTTGATAACCCTCCTCTTGGGATTGTCCTATCCAAGATGGCATTTGTTGGGGAACTGTCCAGCCTGGCTTGTGGCAGGAGCTCTTGATACATGAGCAGCTGATTTTCTGCCTTTATTGGATGTGGCTGAAAGAATTGAGGAAGCTGGAAGTTTCCTGTGCAGGAGCTGATGGAACCCTTGGATCTTTAGTTCTGTTGCTCTCTTGTGTGTGTAGGTCCAAGGTACAGTTCTGGTCTTGCTGCTGTGTGCCTTTGCTCTGCTCGCAGGATCTTCACTCAGTGACAGAGGTGATGGAGCTGTTTGCTGACTGCAGCCAGTTCTGGGATCTCTCAAATTTAGACTCAGCAGTTTCATGAAGTTTATGCTTTTCCTATCAGCACAATTGCTGCAACAAATACTGAAACAAGTGAGAAGTCAAGAATCTCCAACCCTCAGGGCATTAATCAGCCTCTTAAAGGAAATTTCAAGGTGACGAGTTCTGTTTCCGTGCTTCTTTCACTGAAACAACTTGCACTTATCAATCTTGGCTGCAGAATGTGAAAAAGCAATTCTGCCACTTAAATCCATTATGGAAATTTTCACAATTCTCCTCTTGCTTAACAGGTATAAGTGCAGCATTTTCCTTTTTGCATCTGTTCTCGGGAACAGAGTGGAAATGAGAATGAGAGATTCCCAACTAATCTGTTCCAATCATCATTCCAAGAGCAGATAGAAAAGGTCAGGAGCTCATGTTTTGTCATAAGCACTGAGGGTGTGGAAGGAGCATTTAAGTGTTTTGGCTATAGTCTTCTGTTCTTCTGACTTCTATTCTTGTATAATTCTGCTTTTCTAAGAACACAAATAACCAGTAGAAGAATCTTAGATATTCACACATGTGAATATACTTCCTTGCATGCAACATCAGTATTTCCCAAATTAAAAAACCAGAGCAAACCTACCTTCTGAGATGTGTGAATTGAAGCCAGTTTTACTCCTCTCATTGCTTCTTTTATTTACTTGTCTTGAAAGTCTGGCCTTCCCTCAGCTATTGCTGCTATAACATGCTTGCTGTAATGTAAAATGCTGTTAATTTTTGGTTTTGCAAAGACAAGGCAAAGGCAGATAGCTGCAGCTGTGTAGTTCATCAAGAGCTGCCATTTAGAGGAGGAATAGGAGGGGAAGATTTCAGGACTTTCCATGATTGACATGGCGTATTCTGCAGGAGAGCAAGTGGATTCAGTGGGCCAAGTAGGGCCCCTTTTCTATGGTTTTACTCTTTTATCACAGATTCTGCATGATGGTGCCTAGGAGCTGCTGGGCTCAGCCCTTATGCAGTTTTTGGGAGGCTCCTGAAGTCTGGGGCTGGGAGCACAAGGTGCAGAAAGGGCAGTGATGAAGGGATGGATATCCCATGTCTGCAGAAGGGAATCACAGTGGGGGAACACAGCACCTTCCCTGCCACCAAGTGACAGTGAAACAGTCTGGTTTAGTGCCCCTTGTGACACTGGCATCTGTTTAGGCTGCCGTAGGTAAGTCAGGCTTGGGTTTGTTCCTGGTTTTCCTCAGGGCAGTGTGGATGTCTGACCCAGACCCAGGGGAGCTGCCAACTCCCCAGGCTTGTGACTCAGTATCTGTGCCTGTGACTCAGTCCTCACAAGAAAAAGGAGCTGGAAGCTGAAACAAATACAAATAGCTTTTTCTTCCCCCCGTCCCACTATTGGTGATTAAAATAATAAACAAAGTGACTCAGAGCTGTCTTTGCTGAATCCTTGTCATTTCTTGGCCTTTCAGTTTTCCCTCGCCTGGCTGGTGTTGCTGTGTTGGAATTTCATTGAATGTCTCGTGGCACAATGTGATGTTCAGAGCTCTTTGTGTTGGTTTCTGCACGCCTGTAGAAGTGCTTTTAGTACAAAGGATACCTCTAGATACTGAATATTATGGGCTGTATCAAACAGACCATTATTCCATTGAAATACTTTAGTGCCAAAATATGTTTCTTGAGAAATATATCTTAGATTATGGGAATAGAGGTTATATGATTCTTTCCCTCCCTTTTTTCTTTTGCATTTCATCTTTCACTTCATGAAAGGTCTGGTTAGAGAAATCTTTCTTCCCTGTGGGCAGCTTCGGCCCTGCCTGTGCTTTTAGTATCTAATTAGTCATTTCTATTCAGTTCCCTTTGTAAAATATTTCTATGCATTGCTGTCAGAGCACACAACCATGTTCTGTGTGGAAAAAGCCCCAAATAAACGTTTTTGTGTGAAGTGGCAAATATTGTGGGAGACAACAGCATACTACTTCTGTGGAACCTGGTATAATTTGATTTGTCTTGTCTTTAAAGTTCAGACAAATACACTCCTATTATATAAACCATACCTGCTTTTTTAAGGTGGTAGATGTATTTTTCAAAGTTCTTGGCTGTCATTTCAATAAATGTTGTGTCAGTGCCTCTTGCAAAATTAAATTCAGTGCAGAATGGAGCAGAGGCCCCTGGAATCTATTCCATAAAACCAGAGTGGGTGATCACAGGAGTCAGGCCATCTCAGCAGCCCTGACAATGGCTGCGTGCTGGGTTTGTAGTAGTGGAACGTTAGGATGCTTCAGAAATGCCTTCATAATCTGCAGCTGTTAATATTAATATATCTAAGTGTTTTCAGGCTCCTGGGCCCCAGTCACAGAATCACAGAGTGGGGATGGGTTGTGATTTCTGTCTCTGGTGCTGGATGTGGTCTCCCCTCATGGCACGTCTGTGCATCAGCAGCAGAGAAGTTGTACAAGTTGTGTTTTCACTGGTGTTAACTTTGCACTTGTGGCTTGTACCACCCTACTGGACTGCTGTCCCCAAATATAGCCATGCAGTTTAAAAAGGGTGGAAAAATGCATAATTAACTATTCCAAGGGAATGTTTTTAAGGTTTTTTTTTTTTTTTTTAAATGAAGAGCAGCCAGTTCTTGTACTGACAGTCAGGGTTTGCTGAGGGGGAGGCTCTGAGTGGCTTTGAGTGAGGTTGAGCTCTGGTTGCATCTCTGGGCTCTGGGTACCCAGCTGCTCTAAAGATCCCCCTTGCAGTGTGCTGAGCCATGATGTTTGCTTTTGAAAAGGAAACACAATCATGCAGTAGGTTTCCAAATATCCTGAGGATTGTGCTTGCTAATGAGAGCCTGCACACTGATGGTGCCTTTTTCCTGCTGCCAGAGAGGAGGGTTGTCTTTTATAGAACTGCTGAGATTTGAGCAGTATGCTCTTTTTTAATTTGGAGGCTTTTCTTACTAATTTGTATGTCTTCATACAATAACCACAGCGATAAAAATCTGTTTTCAATGAGGGAAACTGTTTCTTTAGAAGATTGCAGTATAAAGTTTTGGAGATAATTCTGAAAGTTTTCTGGGTAATATAATCACGTAACTTTTCTGAAACATTAGTAGCTTATAACAAGGGCTTTTTCAAGACTTTTTTTCATATATTGTACTGCAAAAAGAATTCATTTAAATATGAACAGCTTTTGGTTTTAGTAGTTTTGCAGCTTCATCCTTGTAGCTGCTGTGGTTAGCTTAATAGTTAGCAATGAGAATTTAATTTTCATTTCCAAGAGAAAACTGATGGATAGTGAATCATTACAGAGCCAGCTCAAACTCACTGAGCAGCCTTTGAACCTGCAGAGGGTTGGACTGTAATGTCAGGATGGTAATGCCAGGATTATTTCCTGTCCTGCTGAAGGAAGGCCTGGCACACTCTCCCATCCCAAGCACAGATCTGACAGATGCTTACCATGGGGTTTCTAGAGCCTACAATAATCTATTATTCAATAACCGTGTGTTATATGGTTATTGAATTATAGATCATAATTAGGTCAAACCTCTTTAACATAATGATACATGTTAATGAATTGGTATTTAAAAAATGAAAAAATGGGGCAGAGGAAGATGGAGGGGATTAGATTCTTCTTTGGTCTTACTGTTAAAATATTCCAAAGAATTTAATTTACTACTTAGAGTGTAGGTGCTTTAACATTTCCTTGTGGGCTTGTAATTTCTGGTAATATGCTTTCTACTCTGCTCAGATATGATTCATAGCAACAATAATTGAAACAAAAGGCTGATGTCAGAAAATTGCCTCCAAATTTAAAGAAATTTGAGGTAACTAATGCATCTTGTTGGAAAAATGCTGCCATTTTATCTTTTATTGTAGGAGATGTCTGTTAAGAATAGCTGGAGATATTTTGCAGAAGGGAGAGGATGTCTTGTTTGTGAGAAACTGCTGAGCCATTAAATGGTTTTTAACCATATTGAGAAGCTAAATGCAACTCACTGAAATGCTCTTCAGCAAATCTAGGTCGGATTTTAGGCCTGTGACAGCTCCTGCCTCTCCCTTAACTTCTTGCTCCCTTTAGAGGTAAACAATTTAATGCAGCTGTTAAATTTCTTTGCACTGAGAGACTTCAGCACTAACTAATACAAACTCAAAACGTAGGTTTCTGAAAGGCAGCTGAATTTTCCAGTGAGAATCACATCATGGTTTTGAGAATTTCAACATAAGAAAACAGATGGGTATTCAAGTTGAATCAGTATTGTGCATTGGACAAACCTAGTGGCCATCGATAGCTTTTACAAAGAAGAATAAAAAATCTGGGGAAAAATACTGCAGAAAACAAGAATGACTTTGTATGTGCCATCTTGTTTTTAAAGCTCATTTTCTGATTCTTTCTGCCAATGTGATGGAGGAAGAAGCACATATGTTGAACATCTGTTTGCCTTCTAACCTCGCAATTTTGACTTCGAAATTATAATCTTTGCAAAACAGATAAGCTTGCCACATTGACTAGGCAAGCTAGACTAATTCTTAAAATTCCTCTTGGCATAAAAGCAGTCTGGCATGAAGGCAGTTCTGTCCTTGAGCAGCTCAGGGCAGTGCCTGCCCCAAGTGAGCTGGGAGGCTGAAGAGGCTCTTTGGAAATGATGCCTGGGGTTTTAGCTTTTATATTTTATAGATCCTGTGCTGGTTTGGTGGGCAGCTTTAGGTTTCATATCCAGTGCTACTGAGCTCTCTTCACAGAGCAGAGACAAAACAATTCCTGCTCCAGCTCCACACCAAGGACAACTTTCAGGCCCAAGAACAAAAACAGCGCTGAAGGGAGAAGGACAAACCAGGAGGATGGAGCTTCATAACCTGGAGCTGTGCTTGGACAATTGATTCTGATCTGCTGATGGAGCAGAACTTATCAAAGTGTGGGGCCTCGTGATCAGGTGCCCATTCTGTGCCCATTTTGGGGCACCTTGGCTGTGGCCTGGCTGGGCTCTTGTGTGCCCAGGTGTCTCCAGTGAGGCCTTTAATAAATCTCTGCTTTATCCTCCTGCTCTGGCTGCTCTCTGTTCCAGCTCAGCCTCCAGAAAGGAACAGAAGGGGAAACTGGTGGGGCCTGCCAGTGCCCCCAGTACAGCTGGGAATCCCTTCTATTGCTGGGGCCCTGCTCAGGCACAGGTGCCTTCCTGGGAGCTTTGGGCTGCACTGGGATGGTTTTTGTGATGCTTTGTGATGAGTTTGGCTGCCCTGATGTCCACACCCATCTGCTGGAGCTGTCTGAGTGAATCTGTGCTTTCATGGTGTGCCCTTGCTGGAAATGGGGTCTCTCAGGTGCTCTGCTTTCCCTGGGGAGTTCTGTAAGGTGGGATGTAGGGCTGCCTGTTGAATTGGTATGGCTGTGACACTCAGTATCAGAAATACTGCTTTGATCAAAACAGGGAGGTGTAACACAGCAATTCTATAATCCATCCTAATAGGAGTGATCCCCATGAATCCACTGAAACATGCACAACTGTTTAATACTGAGTTGCTGTGTCAGTGCTTTTAAAATGCATATTCAAAGCATGGTGCAGGGTCCTTTGAAATGCTGCTGCTTATAAATATTGTATTTGCTTTTCAACTGTGGCTCATGAGGCTACAACAGCCTCTTTAGCTGATGTCCTCACAAGGTGCTGGTACCTCCTGAAGCTAATTGTCATCAGGAGTGCATGTTGTCCTTTTTAGCTATCCCCCTGAAGTTACCAATGCTCCTGACAGTTGCTGCCTTTTAGCCTGGCAAGGTCTGGCAAACAAAATAATCCACAGGAAAATGCATTAAAAGCCTTTTAAGGAGATCTTTGTGGCAGAAACTTTATTCTTTTTCAGACTCATATGATCACTGATGCATGTGGATAATTTAAATGGAAATGGCCTTTGATTCAGTACAGAAATCAAGGTGATCTTAAATCCCTGCCAGGTAAATTTAAATGACTTCACTGCAAGCTTCATCTGCTCCTGTCTGCCAGATGGAGAATATGTATTCATAGTCTTTAGTGTCTGAAAACAGTGCACATGCATTTGTTAAACATTCAAACTAACAGATGAAATTCTTGATTTATACATGAATAATAACTTCCACATATTAATACAATTTGTGAAAGGTGGCTTCTTTGTTTCGTTCTGTGCTGTCTGTAAGGAGCTGAAAAATAAGTCTGTCTTTAGACTGTTCTCTATCTAGCAGCATATTGTCACATCTTTTTGTTTATGTAAAAAGAGAGAAAATAGTTCCTGTTCACAAAGTGTCTGCTCAGAGTTTGGTTAATGCTTTTGAGTCTGAAGGGAACATTTAGGGCTGAGTTAGGGCCAGTGGAGGATCACAGCAGAGTGGGAGTGCAGACTTCAAACAATTGTATTGGTGAATTGTGCTTTTTTGTGCTTTTTGTGACCAAAGTGAGCAAACAGATTGCTAATTCACACATTTCTGTTTTATTTCCCCTAGTTCCTCTGCTTGAAGAATATAAGGACTTTCCTTTCGGCATGTTGTGAAATATTTGGAATGAAGAAGAGTGAACTTTTTGAAGCATTTGATTTGTTTGATGTGAGAGATTTTGGGAAGGTAAGGATGCTCTTGATGATGTCCTAACACCTGTGTTCTGCTGCTGGCACATAGAAGAATTTTCTGTTAGCTGTGATATAAAAGTTGTGACTAATGGATGAGCACTCATTATGAAAAAATAGTGGGGAAGGATTAAGACAGCAGAAAAAGTAGATTTGTATTGGAGGGGGCTAATAAAGGACAGAGAAAAATACTTGGTGGGAAAGTTCTAAGTGTGTGAAAAGCCAAGATAAATGGTGTGAAAGATAGTGAGCTGAAAGGAAATGAAATGGAAGAAGATAAACTGTGGGTGAGTCCTGTCTGGTCAAATCACTTGGGCAAAAATCACGTGGAGTTGGAAACCCCAAAACTTTGAGCCCATGTGGCACAGAACAAGTTTCCTTAGTCTCAGGTCCTTGAAATTCACCCAGGGAATTTGCTCTTGTAAAATTATTTTTTGACAGTTAGTTGTTTTTTTCCCTCACCTGCTGTAAAGCTCAGGCACAGCTATGACAGGTTAATGTGACTATTCTAATTTAGAATATTTACAATATATTCTGTAAGTCTGCCTACTTATTTTACATGTAAAGATTTTTCCAGTCTGTTGTTCAGCCTCCTACATATCTGTTTGATCTGTCAGTGCCAACATGTGTTCAGTTCAGCTTCAGTTTCTGCTTTTGAGTCATAGTATCATTACCCTAATTTCACTGGAAAATTTCTAAAAATTACCTGAAGTAGAACTAAAATAGTTTTTAGTATTCAAATTTAGTATATCTTAAGCATTATTGCTTTTTTAAAGAGGTCATAATTTTACTATCTGATTTTTATGCACTATTCTTTTTATAAGTAGGCTTAGAGATAAAGATGATGTAAGAGTGCAAGAACGAATCAGGGCTGCAATGTGATTGTTTGAAATGGCTCAGTGATTATCATTAACCAAAATAGCTAATTATTTTTCTCCATCTTTTGTCTGGTTTTAAGTCCTCTGATCATTACATTGGATAACCTGGTAATTCCACCTGTTCTTCAATTTTGCTGAACATCTTGTCCTCATAAATCATATTTAAGACAAATATTTCTGTTAAAATATGGTCATTTTGTACAAACCTGACTCATTAAAATTGGGATTTGTTATTGTTTTGTGCAAGTAGTGGAGGAATTTACAGTTGTTACCTTTTATATATTTGAATGTACTGGAAGCTGTCTGCAGATGTCAGAAGCTGCCAAGTACTTGGTAGTGGTGGGATATAAATAAATGTTGCTGAGGGGAGGCTTTGTAAACCTTATCTGTTATTTTAAATGTTTCAGTTCAATTTATAGAGAAATTACTGTTGAATTTGTTATCTTAAGATGGGATGTTTTGTTTAGCATGACAGATTTAAACATGCTAGTGGAGGCAATAATAGGAATGTGTCAAATGAACAATATACCTTCAAGGAAATAAGGCTGAAGGGGAAAAATAAGGTGAGAGACCTGGGGAGGGCAAATGTATTTTCTTGAAATATTCTGATATTTTTCAACACTTTAAAGAAACTGGCAGACAAATCCAGAACGTTGTAGAAGTAGCAGCAGTATCCTGCTCATGTAGTCATAAGATTTTTAACAGCCTTGTGAAATGCTGGTTACAAAACGTTTGTTGTAACGGTGAAACTTGCGCTCGGTAGTTAGAGATAAATGAGCTGTTTGCAGATGCTTTGACAGAGCACATCGAAATTTGGCTTGAACTTTGTGCTCCACTTTTCAGAGACTTTGATCTCTCAGTGATTAGAGAAAAAGAAAGGTGTGTGTGGAGTGGCTGGGAACCAGAGGTGAAGCTGAAGTAGCAGCATTTAAATAGCGAAAGAATAGGCTAAGAAATGGAAGCAGGTAACCTCATGTGTTTAATGTGTACATTCTGTATGAATATTGATATCTGGTGTTACAAGATAAGAGTTTTCTTCTCTTTGAATCATAGACAAACAGCACAGTTTCTTATTTTAAGATTGTGGCTGAAAAAAGAGGGGCTACATTCCACAGGAATAAGGAGGCTCTTTAAATCCTGCTTTTTAAAGCTGTGTATCTATAGCTGGATTTTCTTGGAGCTCTGTGGTATTCACCCATTCCCACTCATTCACCTCTCTATCAGTAAATCTCATTGTTGCTGCACCGAGTTCCTGACGGAGCATGAAATGCTCTCCCACACCCTGGAGGTGCCAGGCAGTGTTTTCAGTGAATTCCAGGCTGCAGAGTCACTTTTCACTCCCGCAGGGCTCTCAGGCTCTTCCTCTCTACCTGGCTGCCAGGAGAAGCAGATGCTGTTGCTACTTGTTCTTTCAGCTCTGCCCACTCCTCCAGGAGCTGCCTTTGTTGCTTGGAGCTCCACAACAAATTGTTGCTGTCCCTGTTCTCTGAAGGGAGTTTGTAACTCGTGTGTTGCAGAAATGGGAATCTGAGGATCAGCTCTGGTGGTGTCAGCAGATGCTCCCTGGACTCAGCTGTGTTTGGGGTCCTGTGGGGGGAAAATGGTGTCCAGAAAATGTCAGAAAAACTCCTCTTTTGCTTTCTGTGCGTTTAAATTTCCTAAAGAACGTGTAGCTGAGCATGGAGTGTTTTTTATGATATAACTGATCGAATATGAACATCCCCCTTGCAGGGATCCTGCATTAGATGTCTAGAAATAATGTGCAGTATTCAATTGTGATTTTAAAAAGGCAAATAAGGAGATCAAATATCAAGTGCCAATAATGAAATAAGTACCTAATTGTTTAAAAGCATAACATAATGCCTAGTGGAGCTCACTCTGGTCACACTCAAAAGGCTGGTTTATGTAAAAGTAAGCAACTGCTGTGAAAATATTGAGTTGTATATACTCAGATCATGTAGTTTTTTGGTCATTTTAGTCACTCCCTTACTGCAAAAGAAATCTGGGCAGTGATGCAGGAGAAAGTCATGCTGAGGTTGAGAATCCTGGTGTGTTAGTATTCCCTCAGGTTTAAGGGATTCCAGGAAGATTGGACAGATGTGCATGAGATACACACACAAAAAGCAACTGTTGTTATAAAAAAATTATATATCCTTCCAGGAAAAGGGTCTAAAAAATCTTCAGCAATACTGAAACAGTTGCTTCATGTTTTGTTTGCTGAATTTAATCAGTGGGATAATAGAGCAAAATATGATCACTTTTTGCTCATAAAGTTACATTGAAACTGCAGAACATGGGGGAACATGCCAAAAGATTATAGTATATTTCTGTAAAGATATTAAAGAAAGAGATCAAACTGATAAAAACAAGCCTATCATTAAATGCAGAGCTCTGTACCATCATTGTCTGAGCTCTTTTAGTTGTGAAATGAACTCCAAGGAAAGTCTCAGTGGTTTGCTGAGGAAGCTGGCTTGTGCTCAGGAGCAGCATTTCGGTGGGGTGGGCTGGTTTGGGATGAAGGACCCTTGAACTCCTCCAAGATAAAGCTGTGTGTGGAGGAATAAAGCAGCAGAAGGAAGATGCCTTTCTGCATTGATTTGGAGCCTGTTTTTCCAAAGCACGACCTTCTCTGCTGTGCTCCAGGGGCCTCTGCTTGCCTGCACTTGGCTCTTGCTCACTGTAGGCTGCTGAGGGTAACTGGAGCAGGATTATAATTCCTGGGATGTTGGGTCTGGTTTGGACTCTCTGTATTGGGCTGAAATGCCCAACTAAATTCATGTCAGGAGTTTCACTGAACTCGTTTGTGCTGCTGGTGTTTTTGTCATAAGCAGAGAGGACTGAAGTTGGCTTTCAATGAAGTTTAATGAAGTTGTTACCAATCTGGGATGTGTTCAGTCCCGTGCCCTTTCACACATTATTTTAAGCACAATTCCATAACAAATATTTGGAGATGCCTATAAACCCTATAGAGTGAAAGTGAGGTACAGTTCTGTGTGCTCTAAGAGGCAATATTGATGTCAGAGATCACTGCCTCTGCCGTGGCAGAGCTGGGAAATGAGCAGTGGAATTTACCTGCCCTGCAGGGTGACATGAGCTCTGTCCCTCCCACTGCCTCTGCTGGTCAGTTCTCAAATGAAATCACCAGAGAACAGTGGCTGAAGAGCACCAAGCAGAGGACAAAAGTTTCTGTAGTCAGCAGAGCTGGTGAAATTCCACGACACATCTTAACAGTAAATATGTCTGTATGGTTAATGAAGGTATCTCTGGTTTGCTCTTATTTATCATGGTATCTACATCTCAAACACACTGTGATCCCCATCTTTTACAGAATTTAACAAGTCAAAATGTTCTTTCAACCTCTAGACAAGTTAAAGCTAAGGAACAACATTTTAGAGAACATTAAAAAAAGAGAGGACTCAGTCCCTCTTTAGTTCTGCAGTGGCATTTTTGAAGTGTAGCACATATAGAGATAATACAACCTGCAAGCTGCTGCATGTTCAAGGCAATAAGACAATAATTAAAAATAAGATAGTTTCTCTCATTCATTTTGTAACTTCCAGTATAAGGGTCCAGCTCAAGGAGAATTGGGTACAAACATGATGGGAATGTATTTTTCTTCATGTTTTCTTCCACTACTGCAAGTGTAGTTAGGGTTGTTTTTCTTTTTTTAATCTTAATGAACAGATGATTAGGAAGAAAACCAAACCACTGCTCTTACCAAGTTTCAATAATAGAAGCTGACAATGCCACTTCCTTTGCAGAATGTCTTCTCAAGTTTATGTTCTTTTTAAAATGAGAGGAAGGCAGTGAAACGTCAGAGTTATGCCATCCTATTTACTGTGTCCCTATTTGTAGTCTGGAGGCAAGTGCTCTTCTGCTGGACCAGCCTAATCCCTTGTCCCTTCTGGTAGAGATCTCCTAAAAATGTGAGGCCTGAAAGGCTCTGTGGGCTTTTGTGAGCCCCTGTGAGTGAGCTGGAGGGTGACTGCAGCAAAGAGAACAGCTCACTTCCCTTTGCACTGCAGCAGGGAATTTTTTATTTTCCCTTGCAGAGAATAAGGAGGCATACAGTGTGTACTTATGCCTGGTAAATATTCCTATCTTCATTGATTGTGTACTGGAGTAAATTCAATTCATGGCTCAGGTGTGGCTTGGTACCACTAAGCAAAGCCACACATCAGTTAAATTTGTCCAGTCAATGGTTAAAGTAAACTCAGAAAAGGGAGAAGTGTGGCAGTGGCTGCTTCACCCAAGACAGGAAGAAAAATTCTTCCTGCTTTTAGCAGAAGAGAAGAAGAAGAACTCCATTGCACAGCTTCCTCTGAGTGTTGTTCTTGCAAGGATCAAAACTGCCAAAGAATCTGTTTAAATATTAAAGTGAAATATCACGGTGGGAGTGAGGAAACCACACGCCACTTAAACTGCAGGATGCAGACCTAAAACAGTATTGGAGGTGCAATCAATAATGAATATGTGAGCACTAATTTCCTCCTAAATATCTGAATGCCAATTTCAACCATCCAAGGTCATGAACACCCAAAATGTAGATACAAAGTGTACACCCAAAATGTGTATATAAAGTGTACAGACTGATGGCTGCAGTTTACAGAACTTGCTTCTTCTTTTTGAAACATGTAAAAATAGACTTCTGAAATCTCTTAAAGGCAGGGGCACAAGAAATGTAACTTTGGAAAACACACAGCACTGAATGACATCCTTTCATAATTAAAAAAAACCCCTACGTCCAAAGGCTGAACATTTTGATAATCTCCCTGTTTGGTCATTAGGGGTTTTAAAAAGAAAAAGCTTACATTTAGGTTAAAAAAAAAAAAAAAAAAAAAAAAATATTAAAAAATCCTTTTTAAAATGCAANATCCTGTTTAAAATGCAGGAAAAAGCCATTTCTTTCATGATTGATTACTGTTATGACCCATATAAAATACGGTAAAAAAATGATGGTATCATCAGTAAGAGTTTTCAAAAAGCGTTGAAAACAAGCCCTTGATCAAAGCTGAGTGCAGCTCGAAGATGCTGTTTCTAAGTATAGGTTATCCTGGTGCAGGCTCTCCTGCTCCTAAGGAGCTGTAGGTGCAGCTGCCGAGGCTGGAAATTGTTTTTCACATCTTTGTGCCTCTGTGCCTTTGTCACTTCAGTGCCTGCCACAGCAGTATTTAGTAGGGGCACATTTCCCTGGCTGGTGTTTGAAATTTGGTTTTTGTTTTTAAAGTTAGAGGTGCCAGTGTGTGAAACAAAGGTTTGCTTTTAGGTCAGGTTTTTTCTTTTCTCTTTGTTTTTCACACCCCCCCCATCCCCCACTTTTTTCCTTTTATTTTAAGGAGATTTCATTCATTTTGCCTTTTTGAAAAGCCCTCATCCTTTCCCCTTCCCTGGAGGCTTGTGGTTTGATTAAATCTAACCTGAACCAACACAGACTACTAACATGAACAAAGCAGATGGAGAGAAAATGTTCAATTTAACTTATGAACACATTTTACTTGGAATAATTTGCTCATTAGATCAGCAGCTGTGTAATCACCCTTGAGTTGTCTGGGTTCATGTATTTTTTTCTTTTTTAAATCTGTTTACCAAGTAAAATGGAAATGTAGCATCCTAGAGGTCTTTTGGTTCAAAATTTAGAGATGGATTAATATACACTGTTAATACATATTAATATATATATTTCAAGTGCCACCCACCCCTCTCTGTGCCAAATGGAATATTGATGCAGGGTTGTCCCGAGCCTGGTAAACTCTACAGTAGCAAAATATAAACCTTTGTAGAAGTAATTTGAGAATAATTTATGTATAGCATTTCCATCCTGTCTGAGTGACAGAGACACAAAAAGCTGTTCCTGTGTCCCCTCCTCTGTCCCAGCCTGGTGAGTGAGTGCAAGCAGCTCCAGGAGAGCTCCCTCAGCTCGTGGGCATCACTGGCAGCTCTGCCTCTGCTGTGTCCTGCCTGTGTGGCACCTAAAATTGCCTCACACCACAAGGAGAGAATGTGTGGTGTTCCAGAAACACTGGAATTCTGCAGGCATTGGCTTTTTCCTTTTCATGTTCTGCCCAGAGCTCTGACTTTTTCCTTGTTTAGAAAACCTGATTTAAGTGCCTGCATGGAAGCAACTGCTTTGATGATCTAACCACAAGTGAATGTTTTTTTATTGGCATAAGCTATGGAACTGTTGCCATCGATATTTGTTGATCACTTGATATTTTCAGTTCAGGTAAATATGAGAAATATAAATACAGGCACAATCCTTACAGCAGCTGTCATTAGCATGGAATTATTGCTCTTTTGTGGGGACAGGGAGTTGCAAAATGATTTACTTCTGTTTCTTCTGAAAGTGGAAAAGTACTTTTAACATGTACTTAATCTGTTCTTTAACTGCATGATTTGAAAGTTCTTTTTGAAGAAATAAGAAAGTTCTTTTTGAATAAATGAGATTAAAAAGAGACACCACTAAAATACTTTAGAAAGGGACATTTTAAACTCAGGCACACTGATGCTATGGAAAGTAGTAACATAGTCCCTCTAGTGTACTGCTGCTGTAAGCAGGCACAGCAATCTCTGAAGTGATTAACTGAAGAGTACAGCTGCAGGAAATAACAAAATAACATTTTGGCAAAATTCTTACAGAAACTGGGGAGTCTGACCTACAACTGAGAGCCGAGTCAAGCCATAATAAATACCACGCAAAAAAAAAGCAAAAAAAAAAAAAGCAAGCTGTTCGAGGTTGTAATGAAGTAAAGAGTTAATGGAGAGTGTGAAAGCTCTTGCAGCAGTGCCTGAATCATGAATGAGGAGCAGAGCCACTCACCAGGGTGTGGGCTGAGGTGTGCTTCCTCTCCCAGCTGCAGATTTGAATTTCGTGTCACATTTTTGCATAAACTGGCTATGTACTGAAAAACAAACTTGGATGTTCGCATGGTCTTGAAGTGAATGTGACTTTGATGTGACTTCTGAGGAGCTGCTGAGCCTCTGTTGGTGTCAGAGGCACTGGGGTGGGTGCACTGAGGTTTCCTTTCATGCCTGGGAGCCTCTTGCTAAAATCTTCAGTGTAAGATTTCCTGCAGGCAAGTCAGTTATTGAGCTTTTCAGTGTGGAGCAGTGTAGTCGTCGTGGGATGTTTTGGAGTATAAATGTTTCTTTTTTGGTGTGTTGTAGCTGGCTGGAATATCAATTAGGAATCTTTACTCAGTACCTGTTTATTTTCTGGCTGTCCCTGGTGGTTGTGTGTGTGCAAAGCTCTGCAGCCCTTTGTACGTTTGTTTGTTGCAGAGCAGCACCAGGCACAGAATCCCTGTTTTTCTGGACTTTGTACAGTCAAGGAGTGCTACTTTTACACTTAAACTAAGATCCAGTTAAGCCTCATTCAAAGTACAGGAGCATCTGTCAGAGTCCTTGCTTTGGAAGAGAGCTGGGTGATCATTTAGGGTTAAATGCATAAAAGGGATTAAAGCTCTGCTGAAAGGAACAGAGCAAAGCAAAACAAGCACATGCAAAGTGCTAAATTGAATGCTAGGGACCTTAATGTGTACAGAATGCTGTAATTTTGGAATTCACAATTGCACAATATTATAGGTTCCCTCATATTAACAGTACAGGGCTCCAAACTAGTGCTGTTCTGAAAAACTCCTGAGTCTTTCTTTTGTCAGTCATTGAAAATCAGACATTTTGCTGCATTTAAGTTGGTTTTGCTGAATGACTGTTGGAATTCTGCTTGTTTATCAGACAACTCAGGCCATACATAACTGCAGTCATCCCCATGAACCTTGAAATTTGGGAACTTTCATTGTTTCTGCAGTGTCTCAGAACCAAAGAACTCAGGGGGAAAGAGAATCTTGCTTTGCCCCACCTTTTGTTGGAGCAAATACATTTACGTGTGATATTGGAATAGTGTGTGGACCAGAAGTGGTAATTCCATGTGTGGTTACTGGTGTGAGTATTCTTGATGTTTTCTCGGAGTTCTTTAGGGAAACCACAGCTGCAGGAAGAATGCCTTTCTGTAGACACGGTTGTGTTTCTTGACAGCCCTGCTTTAAGCTGTGGTTTAATAGGAGTGGTTCAATGGGTGAGCATTGCCTTTTACTCTGTGGAAGTTGAATCTGTGTTCTAGTCTTCACTAGAGACTGAAATGCTTGATGGTTTCTGTTCTAAGGGCAGGGCAGATTCAGTTTGCTGCTGTCTGTGGCCTTACGGTTCCTTTCTCTGTCCTTTTCTCTGTGCATTTTCTGCTAAACGCTCCTCTGGCTCCCCCAGAGTCTGTGGGTGTCATTTTGGGCCTCTGTGCCCGCCCCCTCCAAGTTTTCACATCAGTTCCTGAAAAAGCTTTTCTCTTCCTCTTATTTATAAATCTTTGTTCGTGTTCATGTCGATAGCTCAAAAATGTAACTTGGCAGTACTCATTGGGAATAATGTTTGCTAGTTACCTACCTAAAATCAGTAATTTTATTTTATTTGTACAGTTGCCCTCCCCTCCTTTTTTATTAATGTTATCTTGAAACAACTGTAATTAGCTGTGAAGAGTAAGCCATATGTCTACTGGGTTTGATTGTGCCAGATAAGGGAGAATCCCTCTAAGGAAAAGGCTCTGCGTGGGCGCAATAGTTTGCAAAAGGTTTTTGGTGTGCTGGGAAATATCATGTTGAAACAAGTAAGGGATATTCGGTTCACCAGGCTTGCCCCTCTTTGTTTTGAGAACATTAAACCTCCTGTGGTTTTGCCAATCAGTGCCCACCCATGTGCCAGGACAGATGATTTTGCCAGTGAGTCCCACAGCACCTTGTCTGGCGTGGCTCAGCAGCTGTGCTGGGATTGCTGCAGGTGTGCAGGGGCAGGTTCTGCTCTGCTGCAGAAACCACAACTCCCCTGCCAGCAGGAAGACTTGTTCAAGGAGTCTTTTTTTCCCCTTTTGACCTTTTGATTAATGCGAAATAGTTTTTAATTAATTTTTGTCTTTTATTCACTCAACTTTTATCTAAAGCGTATTCTAGACTATATTGTGTTTCTTCTGTTCAGGGGGGAAATATGTGCCCCCATCTTTGATTCTGTTAATTTGTTTTTATTATTCTTTGCTGTAAGGCAAAGCAAGATTGTTTTTTTAAATGGCATTAATTTTCACAGCAGCTTAAATGAACTCCAAATATTGCTTTCACAGGATTAATATTAATTCTTAATTTTGCTCAACTGCCTATGAAATGTAATTCACTATGGAGGCTTTGTAACTTCACTTTAAGTTGTAGTTTGTGATATTTCTCTGTGGTTTTTACTCTGTCATTCTCCTGTGTAAACATGTAATTTTCCTTCCTTTGAGAGATGCACTTTTAACTCTTTTTTTTTTTTTTTATGGTCGTCTTGTAATTAGAACTTCAAAAATAAACAACTGAAATGGTAGAGATTATTCCCAAATGCCTGTGAAATGTAGAAATGTAGAATTGCTGTACTGAATTTTGATACTGCTGATAAAAACCTTCCTTGGAGATTTCTCTTCAGCTTAATATGGATTTTGATTTGAAAAGATACGGGCTGACACTTCTGAGGAAGTTTCAGGGGAAATCTTGTCCTTGGAAATATGGAAATGCAGGCAGGGTGTCATTTTGGGTCATTTTCTCTCTCTAGCAAATAAGATTTGCATATCTGAGTAAATAGTTATGATAGAGAGGACTTTGCAGGCAGAGTCCAAGCAGGTCTTGTATTAATTCAGTTGCCAGCGAAGCAGCTCCGTGTGCATCCCAACCTTCGGAATGCCCCCTGGCTTTGTGTGTAACCCCTGGAGGTTTCCTCTCGGGACGGGCTCCAGGCTGCTGCCGTGTCCCGAAAATGGGGAGCGCTTCAGGGCTCCTCTTGCAGCTTCGCGAAGGGAGCGGGCTCAGCCTTGGCCTTGGGCTGCCCCCGCAGCCAGCCCGGGCTCCCGCATCCCTGGTCCNCGGCTCTCTCTCCCGGTCCCCGATCTCGCATCCCGCTCTCTCCCGGTCTCTGGCTCCTGCAGCATCCCCGGTCCCCGATCCCGCATCCCGCTCTCTCTCCCGCTCCCCGGTCCCGCATCCCGCTCTCTCTCCCGGTCCCCGGTCCCGCATCCCGCTCTCTCT
>VZTB01017509.1:508879-535367 GCA_013397245.1 Thryothorus ludovicianus
CCCGGGCTCCCGCATCCCTGGTCCCCGGGCTCCCGCATCCCTGGTCCCATTTCCGGCTCCTGCATCCCCTGGTTCCCGCAGCCTCGGCTCCCTCGGCCTCTGACTCCCGCAGCTGCCCCCGCTCCCTCAGCTTCGGTCCCTGGTTCCGCAGGCTCAGCTCCCGCAGCCCCGGCCTCTGGCTCCCTCTGCCCCCGGTTCCCGCAGCCTCCCCCGTTCCCGCAGTCCGGACTCCCGCAGACTCGGTCCCTGGCTCTGCAGCCTCAGCCTCTGGCTCCCTCGGCCTTGGGCTCCGCATCCCGCTCTCTCTCCCGGTCCCCGGTCCCGCATCCCGCTCTCTCTCCCGGTCTCTGTCTCCCCCCTCCCGCTCTCTCTCCCGGTCTCTGGCTCCCGCCTCCCGCTCTCTCTCTCTCTCCCGCTCCCCGGTCCCGCATCTCGCTCTCTCTCCCGGTCTCTGGCTCCCGCATCCCCGGCTCTCTCCCGGTCTGTGTCTCCCTCTGCCGCCCGCCGAAGCGCAGCCGCTGCTCCGGCAGCTCCGCGGGAAACCCGAGCGCTCTGCGGGGCTCAGCTCGGTCGCAAGCGCGTCCAGCTCCGGTTGCAAATTGTGTTTGGCACGGCCAGATTTTGTGTGTTTATAGCGCTCGGTTTGAAGCAGGGCTGCGGTAAGGTAACCAGAGAGAACAAAATGGTTTATTGCTTCTGTTCTACAGCTAATCACAGTTTGTGTTTCCTTCTGCAGGTGATAGAAACCCTTTCAAAGCTGTCCCGCACTCCCATTGCACTGGGCACAGGAATCAGGTACGTTACTGCCACGGGGAATGGTGGCAGCAGGGCCTCTTGCTGTGCTGCTCCTTGGGGGAATTGTTGGGGCAGTTCAGGCTGTGTGCCCCACAAGGAGCTTTAGCTGTAAGCCAGAGTGCCAGGAGGGCAGCTGAGCAAGGCTCTGGACCTCTGAGGAGTTACCAAAGGTATCTGCTCCCTGAGTTATGTGTACTGCTGAAACAGGAGGAGCAGCTGAAACTGCAGAACTTGTGTCATAATCGTGACACAGGATCAGAATTCAAGCTGATGCAGTGCTGATTTATCTAAAGGCAAGTGGGGCTTCCTCCTCTTTCTCACTTCTGAAAAATCAGGAAAATTGGCTGAGTTTGTTAGATTCTTGTTTTCAAAAAGAAACCCCTGACTTGACCTAACCTGAAAGTTTTGATGATTTTTCCCAGTTGAAAAATGTCAATGGCGTATTAGTGGTGATTTACAACAACTGTGTCCAGTAGGGCTTTTATTATATTAAGTGTCAATCTACATAACAAAGTATAAATACACGTATATTGCTCATCAGAGAAAGGGGGGAGCATATAAGCACATTAATACACGATAATCTGTGTGAAAATTTTGGGAACCAAACAGAAATCCACTATATGATTGGGCTAGTGGTGTCCACAACTAATGCTGTTTTTCTTTCTATAGGCCCTTCCCTACAGAAGAAAGCATTGATGATGAAGATATCTACAAAGGTCTTCCTGATTTAATAGAGTATGTTGTAAATATATTAATTACAGATTGTGTCTTTCAGTTGCATGCTATTGTTTGTATTGTGTTGTAGAACACATAGTTTTAATGAGAATGGGATATTTATTTAATTTATAAATATTTTGTTAGTCATTATGCTGACCAGGAAGAATTCATTGTGAAAACTCATTTGAATTATTGTGCTACATTTGGGTATATAAAGCAGCATGTTTCGTAGACGATGCTGGTAGCAAAGCAAATAAAGAATTTATCTGTCAGTACCATGAGAATGCTTTTGGAGGATTGCAGTATCACTTGTAAGGGACTCAGGGAAATTGTCTTGAGCTTACAAAGAAAATGCATGTTGGGGTCATAATTCCAGTGGATCTTTTCCCTCAAGTCAGTGAAATTCTTCCTGTGGGTGCATTTGCCTTTTCTGGGTGGGTGTTTGCAGGATTTTGGGATGCTCCTGTGTCCTGTGGCTGGGATCTCTGGGGATCCACCAGGGACCTTGCTGGACAAGAGCCAGGTCAGAGCTCACTGCCCCGAGGCTCAGAGTCCAGCAGCACTCAGTGCACATCACTGGCTGCAGAGTGGGGAAGAGGATTTGTTTTGCTCACACCTGGGATTTGTTTTCTCAGTGCCTTAAAGAAGGGAAACCTCACCATGACTGGCATTGCTCAATTTGCCACTTTTGCTGCAGAGCTTGTCCCCCTCTCTGCAGCTGGTGGCTGCTGTGTCACAGATAATTGCTTTTCACTCTGTGTTAGCAGAGAGCACAGCAGGCAGGAGCTGCAGTCTCCTCTGAGACCCAAATGGGCAGGAGGTGATGTCCTTATCTCTTAGATGTGGTGGCATTGTAACTGTTTAAAAATATTTCCACTAGTTCTTTAACAGCCATGTAAATTCAGCATTGTGAGACACTCTTCCATTTAAAAAAAAAAAAAGCTAACAAATTGTACCAAAGAAATTGATTTGTAACCTTGTGCAACAAATTATGAATTTTATTAACAGAAATTTAATAGTTGCATGCTGTCTCAATTGTGGAGGAAGCAATTCAAGAATAAGAATTAAATGTGCCAGTGAATGATGCAAATAGCCCACATTTTTTAGCTTCCCTCAATTATTAGCAAGTTTATTTGAAATTAATTTAATTTTCACTGAGTTTAAACGATGCCTAAAGAATTTAAAAGTAATTTAAGTCCTTTTGTCAGAAAGAGCTGTAGCAGTTAAGTGTTTCTATCCTTACTCTGCCTTTTGGGCAGCTTTTGTTCCCTGGAGCAGGGGTGCTGGGATGGAGTGTGCTGCATCTGCCCGTGTTTAATGAGGAGTTTTGGCACACCCTCACTGCTGGGGGAGCTGAAATGCTGACCTGACCTGCTGGCTTTCACTCTGAAGGGTTTCAGTGTTGTCTTCCACCAGGAAAATCCTCAGAACTGTCATCATATCCATTCCAGTTTCTGTGCTGTTATTGTGACTCCACTGCTTCCAGTATCTGCTGGGGTTTTTTGTAGGCATCTCTGTGAAATAGGAGTGAAGGATGTCATGGGCTTGGTCCATCCTAGCACAAAGTAGGTGACACTGGCAGGGCTGGCTGCAATGAAGCTGGATTAGCTGAGGGTAGAGTTCAGCACTGGCTTTCTGCTTTATTTCTGTGGCCTGGGTAATTGGAGGGCATCACTTGTGCATGCTTGGTTTCATTGAACTGTCTCATTTTCAGTGTGATTGGTTCCTTTTTTCAGTTTTGAGTAGCTGAAGGTTGCATGAGATGATCCAGATTCTGGTTTATGATGTGGAGGTGCAGTGCCCCAGTGCTGGCTCTGCAGTCTTGGGTGTATTTTACTCTGAATAATTTCCTCCAGGCAGATAAAGACATGCACCCGTGTCTCACAGCCAGTGTACTGGGATGCCAGGGTCAGCAGAGGCAGCTCCTCTTCACTGGTGGGAAATCTGTCCTGAGGTGCTGCTTTTGCTGCTGCCTTAGTTCCCTTGTGATTCTAACACAGTCCTCAGTATTGTGCTGATTTTGTAAAATTTATTTTAAATGAATTGAGAAAAGAAAATTAATTAATGGACTAAATTTCCCTTAATGAGTTATTTTCATTAGATATTCTATTAATTAATCTGTTTACTGTAGAAGCTTCTCCTACGAGTAATCCCCTGCAGAGCTGGTGGTGCTTTGTCTGTGCTGCACAGATTTTTTTTCTTGTCTTGTCTTTTCAGTGAAACTGGTGTTGAGGAAGATGAGGAGTTGTATGATTGTGTCTATGGAGAAGATGAAGGTGGGGAAGTTTATGAAGACCTAATGAAAGATGAAGCAGCACAGCAACCTGTATGTTTCCAGTTCCTAGCTGCCTTGGAACAGTAGCAGTTAACTTTTTGAAAGTTGAAATGATGTCTTCATAGTTCCAGTGACACTCCTGCTCAGCTGCATCAGCTGCCACGTGCAGAGCATTATCTCTTACATGAGACTTGGCAAACTGTTTGGGGGAAGGGAAAAATGAACCATAGTAAGCTTTAAAAAACCCCTGAGTTTTAAATGAAATACAGTAATTACTTTGATAGTTTTGGATAGTAAAATTTACCAGCTGCTTTAAGAACAGTTAATTGAATTACTTACTTGAAAGTGTCCTACCTCCAAAATTGTTATAATTTTTGCTTAATTATTGTGTATAATATTATTTCTGCCATAGTTTGGACAACTAGCCTAAAAAGGACAACGGAGAATTGTTTCAAACTAATGAATTTCCTGCTTATTCTGCCATGTAGGTTTTTGTTGATCATTATGTTGCAAAGTAAACTGTCCCACTAAGTTTTCTCTAGGAGTAGCTGAAGTTCAAAGGCAGCTTTCCATACCTGTACTGATATCACACATATTTTATTATTCCCTGTTTCCTTTTGTTTATTGCACTCAAATTCTGGATGTTTGTGGTGTGGATAGAAAAACTGATAATGTCACTTTGTGCTGCAAGTGTCTGTGTTAGTGATCTCTGGGTTAGCTGAGCACAAAACTGAAGTGCCTGGTTTTAACTGGAATGCCAGGATTTGTTTGCATTGCTCATGTGAATATTGATGAACAAGTGCCCAGATTTTGGAAATGAATATAAACTATTGAGTACAGCAACTTCTGTAATGGGGCAAATACTGCAAACACTTTGGGCAGTGTTGAGCTAAAGGTAAAAAAAAAAGCTGAAAGTCTAAATAACATCAAATTCTAATACTTTATAGAGATTAGTTAACTATAGTTAACTGTGGCAGTGTCTCCTTCCTGTATTTGGGAGTAAATGATGGATTTGAGCTGAGGGTGACCATGATGATGCTCACAATTCTTCTGATAACACTGTATTTTTGCAAAATGGTTAACTTGTGTCTGCATCTGATAAAGATGGAACCTTAATGTTCATTGTGGGACAACGCAGAACTGCACAAATTGGATTTTCAGAGGCAGTTTCTGAAATTGCAGCACCTGGTAAAGGAGAGTGAGGAGCTGTAGGAGCTGCTGTGGAGTCACTTGGAGGCAGAGAGAGAAGGGTGAGGGAGATCAGCCCAAGCAGTGGCCAAGCTTTCTGTGTGATTTGCAGCTCGGTGTGTAGCTCAGGTGGTAGAATGGGTTCCTACTCTGAGGTGGCCAAGCTGTGTGTGGCTCGTGGGCAGTGTGAGTGTGGCTTACTCCATGCTCTGCTTAGCAGCTGTGTCAGACTGGGAGGGGAAGCTCTTGAACATACCAGGAGCTAAATGGTAAAATTTCAGTCTAGAAATTCTGCCATTCCTAGAGGAGAAAAGTCTTTTGTTCAAAAGCTAAAAGTGTTTTTTTCTGAATGGAAAGGACTGTTGTGCTAAATTTCTACTCCTGACTCTCCCTGTATTTGGACAACAACTCATCATCTGGTCTGTGTGCAGCACAGGAATTCTCTGCACTGGATGAAAATGAGTAAAATACAATCAGGGATATGCTGAAGGTGTTGCAAATTGATAAATAGGCTTCAGAAAGGATGTCACAGTTCTGCTGCTTGTGAGGATACTGCTTATTGTTGTGGGGAAAACATTTTGGGTTAGTTAGTGCTTCAAACTGTGAGAGCCTGTGCAGTCACTGTGTCAAACCTCCACACTCACCTCTCAGATCTCCAGATCTGTGCCCTGCTTGACATGAATGGTTCCATATCACCTTCCAGTTATTTACTCTTTTATTTGCAGTAGTATTTTATTGGAGCTGTAATGCTGTAAATCCTATCTTGGGTAAGAGTGCTTGTAAACGATTTTGATCGAGTCGTGTAATTACTGATAATTATTTCCATGTCCAATGAGCCTGGTGGTTTACATGGGAAAATCCCAGGGTGTTGTTGGAGGCACACACATCTGTGAGAGTTGAACTTTGAGGTCACTGCCCTCCCTGGTCTGAGGACACAGACACACTCCTGTTGTGTCTGCAGAGAAAGCTCCCCTTGAGAAATAAAAGGGGAAAAACTGTAAATGAGTCCAGGGATTAGACTGAATCCAATATTTATGGCAATGCAAAGTTGCTTACATGATTTAGCCCCATTAAGTTTAATAGAAGTATTAACTGCTGAGTATTTTAAATAGAATTTCTCAGTCTGGATGTAAATTAAATGTGACCTTGTATTTCAGCATCCAAAGTACATGCTGATACTTGAATGTTTTATATCTGAACATTAACATTTCATAAAATTACTTTGATTTTGATTTTACTAAAGTCATCAGCTAATTGAACATGAAAATATTCTTGGTTATTGCTGTCATCTTTGGAGGCTGCAGTACTCAGAGAATTTCAGGAAGCAGTTACCCTAATTGCATAATTCTAAACAAATAAAACCATTTGTTATCCATTAGGTGCCTGTTAATGACTTAAACTTGACTCCATTGTAATTGCAGAAATGTCCTGAAAATGACATCAGAAGCTGTTGTCTTGCTGAAATAAAGCAAACTGAAGAGAAGTACACTGAAACTCTGGAATCGATTGAGAAAGTAAGAGGCTGCCTGCAGACTTGGAACTTGCATTTTTATAGCAGTCTAGAAGATAGAATTACAACAGCCAATGTATATATAATTTTTTTCTTTCAGTTTTTCATGGTGCCATTGAAAAGGTTTCTGTCGGCCTCAGAGTTTGATACTGTTTTCATCAACATTCCTGTGAGTAATTGCATTATTTAATGAACAGATATGAGGTTCATAGCTGATTGTGATAGATTATTGTTACGTGTTACTGAAAAAAATGATTATTTGAAACACAATGTACAGTGTGTTTATGTGGCTATTAGTTGATTTAAAAAGATGTGCACCACCAATTTTTATTTTTTTCTGGTTGAGGGAATGAGATGAATAGTGTTAGCATGTGAGATAGTGAATTGTTATAAACTGGAGTATTTTTGATCCTTAAAAGCTAATAATTTGTAGAAATGGATTATCTTTGAATAAATGCTGATATTTTAATGATGTACAGAGTTGTGACTGCCAAGTTATCTATCATTGTACAGTGACTGTCTGTAGCTGCTCTGCAATTCCTTGTAGCTGCCCTGCTCTTACATCATTGAACACACTTGGAAGATAACAGAATTGGTAATTTTGGATTCAGAATCTGGTGCTGGAAAGGATAAGGAAATCCTCTGTGAAATATCTAGGAAACCTCCTATAAGACTGAAACAACAGTGATTCCTGTGATTGCTACGTGGTGTCATTTATTTTTGGCTTAATCAAAACAGTATGACAATTTACATATATTTTTAGTTGCTAAGTGTTCAGCATGTTTTTAGCTTTAAAGGAGGACGTCAGGAATAGTCTGAAGCCTCTCTAAACACAGAAAAATGGAAGCAATGTTCTTTTATGAGGCCTTTGTAAAGAAAGGGCCCCCAGAGTGTGGCCCATGTGCCACATTGAGCTATTATTGCTTGTAAAATATCACCTCTGGTTTGGCCATCTCAGGCAGGTCCAAGAGGCTCTCAGATTGTAGCAGGAGGTGTTGGGGATTTTATTTTATCCTGTGAGAAGCTGTAAAAATGCTTTGGTTACTGTTCCAGCTTTATCCTGATAGAAGCTAAGTTATGATGTTATTATAGAGATGATACATGACCCCTTGCCATATTTTTCCCTCAGTGAAGTTTTCACTCTGCCTCTCTTGCTGTCATGTCCTCTACTTTGAATATTAGTCCAAAACACTGCCACAGATATCAGTAGCTAACTTGTCTTCTTGAGTTACATCAGCTGCCCACAGAGATCCCTTTGCTTTTGAAAACAAATTTGTATTCTGTTCTGCATTAGTATTTCTTACTCATTGCAAATAAAGGCAAGATGTGCCCTACCTAAGTCAGTGCAAACCCCTTTTCTGAGGCTCTGTGTGCCCAGGCACGTGGAGTTATTTTTGGGGAAAGGCTAATTCCAGTCAATGGAAGCACAGGGGTCCAGAAAGGGTTTGAGTGCTGTGAGCACAAACAGGGAGGTCAGCCCACTCACTGCTGGTTAAAGGATTCCATGGGCTCACAGAAGATTAAAAAGAACAAAACCTGTTTATTTTAGACTAGGGAGACTCATAGTAAGCTTATGTTTGGGTTGTTTTATTTTGCTTTTTGTTGTCAGCATTCGATATTCTGCTGTCAGAAGATGCTGCTTATTTCCAGCTCCAGGAGCATTTCATAGGCATCCAATAACCTTAAAAGAAACACAGGACTTGCCTGAGCCAAAGATATTTGCAAATGCTTTGTCTGCTCAGACCTTGTCTGTGTGGCAGTTCCTCAGCAGGAAGGCTGGAGGGCAGTGGAAGCTTGTTTTAAACTAAAAATAGCTGTTCCACAGAGCTCTGCAGCAGAGGGAGATGTGAAGAGCAGGTGCTGTGTTCTCAGAAAAGAATGGATTTTTTTCTGTTTAGGGGTTATGGTGAAGGATTGTTTCCTTAAGGTGATGTTATATTCCTTAAATAGACTCTAAAAGATGCTTATTGGATCAACTGCTGATACCAAAAAACTTCATTTTGAAGGAAAAAACCTCTAAACCAGTTACCCCAAATTACTCAGCAGTCTGGAGAGAGTGCCTTTCACTGGCATATTTCCAAGTTCTGTTCTTTAAAGTGAATGGCTCTATACTTGTGCCTGTTTGATTGTTAATATGCATTTGAATGTACATCTGTGTGTGCTCCCATGTATAGCTGCCCTTACATGTGCACCCCTGCCTGTGAGTTACACATGGACACACAGATGGAAGTACAGGTGTAGTATCCTGTAAGATATTGTTGCTGTGGACTGTTGTGTGCCCGGTGTGTGGGACGGCGGATAGACACGAGAGATCTCTATAAGCTGAATCCTAGAACTTAAGTTTTATTACAAAAGGTATGGGGTGCAAGCAAGGACCCTGCTTAGAGCTGCCAGCTACAGCTCAGAGCAGGCCCAGGAGGGGGAGAGAACAAAGGATTGAGGAGCCAGAGATAAGAGCAGAGCAGGGAGATGAAGAGGGGGAGGGAAGAGAGAGAAGAGAGCATAAGAAAAAGAAGGGAAGAAGCGAGAGAGCAAGAGAGAGAGAAAGAGAGAAGGATGGAGAGGAGAAGAGCAGTAAGAGAGTAAAGAGCAAGAGAGAAGAGAGCGAGCTTCTGGTTACAATGTGATATAGGCTCTTCTATGTTGAATATTCTAATTTCCACTAACCAGTCTATTACAACATACAAATTCTATGGCATTTACATACAGCCTATAAGAATCCTTACATTACCATGCTTATCAGCTAGCAGAGGGTCTAGCTTATCTAAACAAGAGGGGGTTACTCTCAGCTGGACATACCAACCTTCCAGCTGCTTAGCAACTAAGGTTTGGTATGTCGAAGGTTGCCTTCATTTCAATCTCACTTATAGTTTCTACAATTTTAAAGCCTTCCGTGAAGCAATCATCTTTGCAAGGCTTTCCTGTTTCATCCTTCCCAACATACAGGTAACACTGCTGGAGTGTTGGAGCATTCATCAACCTCAGATGATGTTAACAGCAGTTCAGTTCAAAGCTTGATTGGAGTTGGAGATAGAAACCCAAAAGGCCCATTGTCCCCTTGGCATCAAGCTGTTTTTCAGGGCTGTTGCTTTGCTGAGTCCCTGGGTCCTCTTCCAAATGCATTAATTGGGAAGCATTTCTGGGATCATGTCTGTGTACTGCAGCTTAAGATTAAGAGGATGAGGCTCTGCAGTTGCTGGCAGCTGAGTTTGATCTGTTTAAAGATTCTGCTCCCTCATCAGGGATGTGTTTGGCCTTGTATGTTCTGTTCTCATCGGTGTCAAGTGTTTTAACTTTGTTCACGACTCAATATTGAATATTATTTTTTTAGTATATAATTTAATGTCTTCCATCAAATCATCATTTAAACAGTCCTCTCTTTTTCATTCCAGTGGTCTGTGTATTACTTACATTTACCCAGGTTTTGTAAATGTAAACAGATTTTCTTACATTTACTTTACTTACATTTAAACAGATTTTCTCAATCTGTTTTGACTCAGTTTCTTGTGAATTCTCTGACAGTGTCCATGGAGTGCTAAGGCTGATGCAGTCTCCATAATTTATGTATGGTAGTGTATAAACAAGGAGAGCTGTGACAGTAATCAAAGAGCAAATCTTTCTGCAATATTCTTTTCTTCCTCTCAGACCTTAGTTGCGTGCTGTATTGGGAAACTCATTATGATTGCAGTTAATTTAGCATTAGGACACCACTAATTGGCCAATGTAATGTACAGAACTAATTTTTCACAGCTCAGGGACAAGAATCATTACTTCAACTTGTCACTAAAGCATTTACTTGACTTGCTTAATTTTAAAATTATCATTATAAAATAAAGGTGAATTAGCAGTGCATGTTCCAAGCTAGAATAAATTAGTCTCTAATAGGTAGTTCTTGGATTTTAGTTTTTCTTGTTGCACTATGCAGAAGATGTGCCAAACCTTGAAATTAGATTCTGTTCTCAAATGATCTGTTTTCCAATTCATTGAAATTAATGGGTCTAACATAAAATAATTTATTTTTATATTCAAAGATTTAAGCCATTTTGTTTTTACAAAGCTTTTCCCCTCCCCATTACTGTTTTTAAGGATTTGGTGAAAATTCACAGGAATCTCACACAGGACATCAATGATTCCATTGTTAACAAAAATGATCAGAACCTATATCAAATTTTTATTAACTACAAGGAAAGGTAAGATTTAAGCACTCTTACTAATTGTGTGCTAATATGTGCTCAGTTTGGTATTTTAGTGCGTTTTTGTTTGATGAATATTTCTGAAATGGGATTAAAGTAAATACCCTTATCAAGCTAGTTTTGGTGTTTTGAGCCTGAAAGTCAAAATTCAGCCTATTGTTTTATGAGCTCCCCTTCTTGTTAGCCCAGCTTTGGCAATATTCTTACTTAGATAACAAATGTATTTTTAAGGAAACTTAGATATATTATTTTGCACTGTTTTTTTTTTTTAATGCACATAATCCCCAATATTTTATAATATATGTTATTATTGTTTAAGAGATTAAAAAATACTTACTAAGGATTTCATATTAAGGAAAACAGGTGAGGTCATTACTGGGAAGAAGAGGCCACAGGTGTAAAAGAGAAGAGATTCTCTTGCTTCACCCTGAGTCAGAGGTGTGACAGTAAAGCAGAAACCCTTTGCCCTCAGCCTCTGAAAAGCAGCCAGGCTGGTAACAGGAGAGCTGTGGCCATACCCCGTGGGCTAAATGCCAATTTTTGTACCCTCCTTTCCAGATTGTTCCTCCTGCCAGCACTGGGCAGCTGTTGGGTTTTATAGATGAATTTTGTGCCTGTGGTACTTGGCTGAGAAACATTTGTTCTGTGGGCTGCGTTGCTGACCTGTCTGAGAGTTACCTTTGGGTTTTGGTTAAAAATTGGGTTCTTCTGGGAGCAGAGTCAGACTGAGGGAGCTGATTGGGTTTGTTTTGGGGTAAAGGAGGATTATTGCAGTGATAATTGCTGTGTGAGAAACTGGACAGCAGCATCCACAGAATGCAAGATGAGGGATTTTCCAAGGGAAGGGTTCCCAGCCTGCCCTCACCTGTCCTGCCTGCAGAGAGCCTCTGGCTCAGCTCCTGCTTTGGAGCAGGACTCAGTTATTTCCCAAGCTGCTACACCTTGTGCTGCTCTAGGGACAAGGAGTTGTTCTGGAAAATGCTTACCTTTCTAAACTTGTTCTGAAATGTGTGCTAAAAGAGGAACAAAGGACACTGAGAAGAAATACCAAGTTGATATTATTAAAAAAAAAGGAACAGATGTTGCTGCAGTGTCTGAACCATACAGTGATTGAACATAATCAGAAATTATAAGTTTTAAATCAGTGTCATCACCGTAGTGTGAAAAAAAAGAATTCAATGAAAGGGTAAAAGTTAGGTGAGAGAGAAATTTAGGAAACTTCAGTGGAAGGCCCATGGGAACCCACCAAAAAAGGTTTGAAGCGTATAGAAATCACCTCAGGAAACAGATGAAAAGTGAAAGCAGAGAGCACTCTTGGCACTGGGACTTGCAGACAGAAGCACAGAGAGACAAGGAACTCCTGTTGCAAACCCAGGCTCCTTCAGCAAGCATGGCTTCACTTGACATCTGTTGAAAATTCCTTGAGATTTCATACAGCATTATTTTGATCTGAGAGCTCAGGCCTGATAGAATCTGTTGGAGACAGATCAGTTTGGACAGCCTACAAGTTCTTTAAAGGGTGGCTGTAATTAATCCTATAAAGCCTGTGCTCCAGAATTTATTCATTAAAACCTTGGAAGTCTACCTTGCTGTCAACACTGCAGACTGTTTCATTCAGCAGAAGTTTTGCTGCTTTTTAATGAATCCTGTACTTATCAGAACATATTTATATACATGTGACTATGAAAGGAAAATGCAATGATTTTAGACCCTTCTGAAAGTAGAGCAAAACTGTTCTCCTGAATAGTGTTCATTCATTCGTGCTGCCCACTGAACACATGGCAGGATTCTCTCCTTGTTTACTTGGGCACTGCTCCTTCTGAAACAAGAATTGTGGGAAAAAATGAATGAGGGTTGTTGTTAAAGACATAAACGTTCTTTAATTCTTTCTGTTGCTTTGATTTTAGGTTGGTTATTTATGGGCAGTACTGCAGTCAAGTGGAGATAGCAATATCGTGCTTAGACAATATCTCTAAGACAAAAGAAGATGTTAAATTGAAGCTGGAGGTATCAGTATTTTTTAATATGTATAAATATACACATTATACCCTGTGTTTCTGTGACTGTGTCCTGCTTTCATTGAAATAAAATCATTTCTGATGATGACTGATGAGTGAATGTATTTCCCTTCATTCTTTTGGAGCCTCTGATCAAATGAAGTAGGTCAGGTATGGATTTACCTGTGGCAAATCCATGCTGGATATTCCCAGGTACCTTCTGCATGTGCCCAGGTACTGGGCCAGGAGGATTTGCTGCACAATTTTTAAAAATGCCCAATTTCTGTTGCCTTTGTTCTACTCTCTCATGCACGTTGAAACATCTAAGAACAAATAACTAAATGCAGGCTGTGTTTGCTTTTTTTGGCATTGCCAAATCAACCATTTTTCTTCATTTTTTTTTTAGTATTTATCAGGAGTTTAATATAGCTGCTTATATGTCACTGAATTTTCATATACATCACTTGAATAGGTTTATTTTCTAACTCTATTGTCTTGTTCTTTCTTGTGCTTTGAACTAGGAATGTTCCAAGAGGGCCAATAATGGGAAATTTACACTGCGGGATCTCTTAGTGGTTCCAATGCAAAGAGTGCTAAAATATCACCTACTGCTCCAGGTACTTTATTTTTGAAATTTTAGGGGGTTGAGAGCAAAATCGTGATTGTTTATCATCAGTGGATTGTAAAAATGAAAGCTGAATGTCTTTATCAGAGGAAGGTGATTGATGCTTCCCTAGATATGTTCAGAAATAAAATCCAGTGAAGTGCAGGGTTTCTCCCAGAGATGATTTCTTAGAGCTGAAGCATATCTGGGGAAAATCGAATAAAATGTGATTGTTTCCTCAGTTTCTGCACCTTTTATTGTTGGTGTGTTTCAGATGGTTAATAGCACCACACCATGATCATGGTCCTTGGAAATGTGAACCATTTCCCCCAAAGAGGAAGCTGGGCCATACATGCAGCTTACTCTTAAGAGACTTCCTTGCTGCCATAAATTGCAATTAAACCATATTTATTTTGAAATGCTTCTTGTTATAACCCACAAAGCATTAACTTTTGCAGTTAGTCCTGTAATAAGGGTGGAGAGTCTTATAAATTTAATTTGATAGCTGTGCCAGGAGACTCATTAGTTCAGCTGCAAAGAAATGTATTACTGTATTAGACTGTCAACCCTGCTGATACTGTAAAATGTCATTTTAAAAAGATCTACTACTTATATATGGAGCATAATTTTTACTCTGCAGAACAACATACATTTTGTAATATGAAATGTTTTAAATACTTCTATAAATGAGTCATCAATATTTTGATCAATGCAAAATTGGAAAAAAGCAAAATGGATGGTACAGCTTCTTTTGAAAGAAACTTATGAGATCTGAGTCATGATTTTATAATCAACCTGTATATGGTGGAAGGATGATATACAGTGTCACTATGCTCTGTGTAACAATATCTCTATGCTGTACAAGAAAAATATTTTGCAGACTTGAAAAGAAAACCGTGATTAAATTATTAGAATTGTAATGCAAATATAGGTGCTATTTATTTATTTATTATTAATTGTAATATGAGTATAAAATGCTATTTAATTTCTTATTATTTTAATTTATATGAACTGAAATGTAAAATTATTGCCTCAAATTATAAAGAAGAAATGACGTGCTCCCCCAAGAAGTTACACTTCTACTTCATATAGCCCAAAAAAGACTGTATTTTCCATATGGGAAGTGGCTAAAAGAATTCTTTAAGCATGTAAGTTGATTTCAGTGTGTTTTCTGAGTCAACTTCCTCTTAGGTCCAGTGAGACAGTGACTTTTCAGCTGTGCACACTCCAGCTGATGTTTTGCTGCCAGCGTGGATCCCTGTCTGTGGATGCCTTGGAATAGGATGAAATTCCAAATAGCAATGTGCAAATGGACCTGGGTGTTGCCTACCTGGCCTTCCAGCATGCACGTGCCCTGATGATCTGATTTGGCAAGTCTGAAGTGCCAGACAGACCAAATTCTCATCTCCTGGTGGTTCATTAGCAGCTCGAGTCAGTGTTTGGGCTGTGCAGCCATCACTCAACACTTGCCAATTAACTGTTTGCAGTAGTCCCCACTCACTGATGGGCTGCTCACTCTGGGCATGAAAATGCCTATTCTTGGGCTGTGCTTTCTGCTTTTGGCTTCTTTATGTTTTGGGGGAGTGGATGAGCAATGATGATTTCAGTGCATGTCAGTGATGAACAGTGGGTGGAAAGTTGTAACGGCTCTGTCCACAGGAGCTGGTGAAGCACACCACAGATCCCATGGAGAAGGCAAATCTAAAACTGGCACTTGATGCAATGAAGGTCAGTATTTATGGCACTGCTGAGGTGTTTTGTGTGTTGGTGGTTTGAGTGGTGGCTCAGGATTCTGTTTCCGGGGGGAGATCGTGTTCTTCACAACATTTCAAACAAGTTTTCACAGGTTCCTGTGAGCTCTGTGTGTCATGGCAAGCATAAAGTTGAGGGTTTCTCTAAGTCTGGGAAACAAGTTCAGGAGTTTTCTGAAGCAGGTTTGTGAAATGAAACTTCCCCATTGTGGGTTGCTTATGCATTTGCTGAAAACCAGGTGTTTCAGTCATGCTGGTCTTGCTTCTGAAATTTAAGAGTATTTCTACTACTGTAAGTCAAATTGAATCAAGATCAGTAATTTCCCAGTGAGAAGGAGAGCTGTCTTTGTTTACAAGACCTTTTTTTGTCATCTTAATATGATCTCTGTGGTGTTTCCTTTGAAAGCAGTATCATCTTTCTGGAGGTAGGGTACCTGTCACTGCACATTCACCTGCAAGAGGTACAAACAAATGCTTTATAGAGTAACTGTGCTGCCTTGTGCATGAGGTGATTTATTATGTGCTCCTCTGCACAGCTTCACTTGCCTTCATGGCATCAATGGTGACACTTGTGCTGGAATTGGGAATTTTTTTCAATTTTTTGTGGGGAAAGGAGCCAACATGACATAAATTATATCTGCTGTTGTAATCTGTATGGTCCACAGTAGATGCTGAAGTCAGACTAAGTTAGTTTTGGGTCACAGAGCTGTCTCGTATTTTGTGACTGCCTTGAATGCCTGGAATACAAACCAGCTCACAGATGAGATTTTTAGTTCCCTTTTTTTGTTATCCGTTTTTGTGCAGAGAATTTTTGTGTGGAGGGATGGGGTGCCATAATTTCCCTCAGAAAGGCACCTGAAAAGAGAAGGCACAGTGTTCATCCACAGAGTGGCAGGCCATGCATCCTGGTTGCTGCTAATTGGCTTGGAAAGGCCAATTATTTATTAATTAAAACTCTGTTTTCCATTTACCTCTGCTTTTTCATTGCAATTTGCTGGTTTTCTTCATTGTTGGTGTCTGTTAGATGTAAAAATCAAAGCAATCTCTTGCCAGAGTGGCTGTGGCAGATATGCTGGCTGGCAGGACATAACCAAACAAAACAGCACAAAACCTGACCCCCACCTCCTCCAAAGCCACAAACCCCCGAGGGATGAGATCTCTCCTTAAGGCCTTGTTCCCATTCTGAGTTACTGTAATCCCTGCCATTGTTGTAGAAATATCCACTGGTGTTTGCTTCTCAAAGCCCTGGTGTCTCTCACCAAGGGAGACAAAAAGAAAATGTCTTTGGAAGAACTGCTAGCACAATGGGACTGCCCCCCAGGAAAGAAAATTCTTGGAAGGATTATGCTGTTGGATTTCTTTTGGCAGCAAGAGAGGAGGTTATTTAATTTCTAAGCTAAGTCTTTTAAGACTGACGTGAGTGCATCCTGCACAGATCCATTTGGGGAGCTGGCATAATGACTGCAGCTATTCATAGATTCTGATTAAAAACATCTTAGGGAGAAGATGTATTTTCCTCCCACCCTTCAAATTTGTGACCATATTGAAGGGGTACTGTTAGGAGGAAGATCAGAATGCCTTTTCCAACTGCTGCTCTCAGCATTCCTGACCCTACCAATTACCTCCTCTGCTCACTCCTCATCTCCAGCCATAAACAGAGAAGCCCCAGCAAATTGTCACTATTGCTCAGCTCTCTTCAGAGCATTTTAAAGCTTTAGTGTGCAGTGCATGTTCTGGAAAAGGGCACAATAATGATCTCACCCTGTGGCTTCAGGTAGTAAATCCCTTCAAAAGCCCCTTTAAAATGTGCTGTGTAAAGGCTTCTCTGCTGTGCAGGATCCCACTGCTGGGGCTGGAGCTTTTCTGGAAGCACCCAGGTTTATGATTCATTTACACCTTACATTCTGCTTTTGAGCTGCCTTGTATGTTTTCTGCTATATTCTCTGTTTACCTCAGATGTTGGATGTTGACTGCATTTTCAGTAGTGAGTTGCATAAATTACGTTCTCGTCTTTAATCTTAAAAATAAAGCACTAAGGAAATTCAGGAAAAAAATCAGCTCTTTTTAAGAATTTATTACTTGCTTTTCTCTTTCTTGATACTAAATTCATGTTCCAATAGATATCATGGAGAATGTTGTAAATATTATTGAAGATGCAGACACTTTTTTCCTTCTTTATTTAGGCATACATATTGGTAATTCTTGAACATTGAAGAATTTCAAAAGAAATTACTGAATATGTAGATAGGACAAAGATAAAATTAGAAATAAGCTTGTCAAAATAATGTATTAAAGCAGTCTGTTATAGAAAAGTTATTTTTTTCCTCCCTTTTGCTGTTGATACTCTAGGACTTGGCTCAATATGTAAATGAAGTAAAGAGAGATAACGAAACACTGCGGGAAATTAGACAGTTTCAACTATCAATAGAGAATTTGGTACGTGGTTTTTAAAATTTATTTACAATTTTCAAATCACTTTTGATCAAAAATGTTGATAGATGTATTTTTCCTCATTTCATAAGAGTAGATAATCTTGATAATATTTAAGTATAAGTATGCTTTGCTTGGTTTAGAATGACATGCATATTAAAGTACATAAATCTTGCTATTGTGGGTGTCAGTAGTTAAATGCATGTGCATAGTTAAAGGTTTGTATGTGTACACACTCTCAGATGACTCTGACACTCTCAGATATTTTTGTAATGGGAAAACCTTTCCCATTTGAAGACAAAAATAGAATGGAGTGATTCTTTATAGTGTTTAGTTTAGATTGTAGTGAGGAAAAGATGTTGTTGCCTAGTCTGAAAAGTTCTTTTTTGGGGGTAAAATAAGTGAGTGGTCCAACATTTGGATGTGTTATCTCCACACTGTTGCTGTATGGAATCACAGCTCTTACCTCTATTTCAGAACCATTCCCTCCTACAGTATGGGAGACCTCAGGGCGATGGGGAGATCAGGATAACGACCTTAGACAAACGTGCAAGGCAAGACAGGTGAGGGCACAACTCGTGGTGTTTGCTGCTGAAAACCTGTTAAGTAACTCTTCATAGATTTGAAGTCAGCTCATTGATCCTTGGGGGCTTCTGTCGTGGTTTAATGTCAGGTGTTTGCAAAGGAAGGCAGCAACTTCTCTTGGAATGAAGGATGTAAACCCTCTCCCTCTGAATTATTATCATTTTGGATTTAAGGGGGCTCTCAGGAAAAAATATGGGAATAGGAATAACAGTTCTTTATTTAGAATTAAAATTAAACAAGCAGGCAGTGTTCCAAACCAAACTCACTGCCAGAGTCAGAATCCAAGCTGTGGCTCAGGGTTGGTGGCAGTGCCACCCATGGTGGCTGCAGCCCTCCTGCAGGGGCAGAGTCAGGATCCAGCTGAGCCCTGTGGCTCAGGGGTTGGTGGCAGTGCCATCCATGGTGGCTGCAGCCCAAGGGCAGTGGCAGAGTCAGGATCCAGCTGAGCCCTGTGGCTCAGGGGTTGGTGGCAGTGCCATCCATGGTGGCTGCAGCCCTCCTGCAGTGGCACAGTGAGGATCCAGCTGAGCCCTGTGGCTCAGGGGTTGGTGGCAGTGCCATCCATGGTGGCTGCAGCCCTCCTGCAGTGGCACAGGTGGCTCTGCTGGAGCAGGGATCCTGCACAAAGGTGGAAGTTTCCCTGGGAAGGTGCAGTGGGGATGGCTGGGCCTGGTCTTCCTTTGGAAAAGGCTGCTGGGTGTCCCAAATCTCAGGTTTTTATCCAGGTAGGGATGCTGGGCTCCTCCCTTGGCTGGAGCATTTCCCAGTGGGATGATGGAATTCCATCAGGGACACTCAGTGGCCCATGAGCAGAAGATCTGTGCCTGGAGGGAGGATGGGTCCTGGCAGGGGTAAAGAAACTGCCCCAGGTGGTTTCTGATCAGCTGGGCCATGGGCAGAAGGTTACAGCACCCCAGCCCAGTTCCAATAGATGGTGATGGAATACATTTTTTATTTTTGGTTAAATTTGGTTACATTTTGCCCTGCAGCCCCTGACAGCTTCCCATTCCACTGGGGGGGATTCACAGCCCCTGCCACTGACCAGGTGAATGTGAAAGTGATGAATGCAAGGTTTGTTCTTAATTATCATCTAAGATCACCAAGTCCCTTACAAGGAGTCACTCTTAAGCAAAAAAAAAAAACCAAACTTTCAGTGCTGGTTGTTTTTTTAGCCAGGAGTTTAGTTCTTCACCTTCAAAATTTTAAGTGCCCCTGGCAAAAGTGTGTGAAATGAGGCTTTGTGGTGTTGCCTTTCTGGAGTGTTTTTAACCATCTCTGTGTTGTATTTTCATAGGCATATCTTCTTGTTTGATCTAGCTGTCATTGTTTGCAAACGGAGAGGGGATAATTATGAAATGAAGGAAATAATAGATCTTCAGAAATACAAAATTACGAATAACCCCACTACTGATAAAGAAAATAAAAAGGTAAATATTTGTTGCTAATTCACAAAAAAAGTTTATTTTTAGCAAGAATTTGAAGCATTTTGCAGGAATTTAAAATGTAAATACAATTTCTTTAAGATGTTTTTAGTTTTAAGTAGAAGCTGGTGTGAATATTTAGACATTTCAACTTTGTTTATTAAAAATGTTTGAGTAAGTTGTTCTAAGGTCTTACTGTTCCAAAAATTAATGAATTAAAGAATGTACAATTGCTTGGTTATGTTTTTAGATTTTTTTCCCCCTTTCCTTTCTTCATAAATGATGACTTTTGTATTACCAATCTTCTTATGCAGTGGTCTTATGGCTTCTACCTCATTCATATCCAAGGTGAAAATGGTTTAGAAGTTTATTGCAAAACTAAAGACTTAAAGAAAAAATGGCTGGAACAATTTCAGATGGCCCTGTAAGTATATTTTTATTAAGGTAGAATCACATTCATCATTCATGTAAGGATTTTGCTTAAATTATACTGAACTTTTTTGTGTTTTAATGCAGTTTAATTATCTATTTTATTTGACATTCTGAGAAAAAACTGATTTACATCTTCAGCAGTATTTCCCTGAAATTCCTCTTGGAAAAGGAAGAGGGCACTCCAGGCTGTGTAGTGTTTTCCAACCTTCTGCTAAAACTGTTTTAATAATGCTGTCTTAAGCAACCATGGGGAAATACTAATTATATTAACAATAAATATCTATCAGAGTAGTTGCATTTTTCCCATCCCATTTTAATTTTGACTAATTGAAGTGTGTTTTTGAAAGGTGATGCTGGTGATTTAGGAGAGGATCCTGGCATCTTTCCTGGTGCCTTTTATCTAATTTATTAGTTAGTAGCTGAATCAAGTTGCTTGGCTTATTACATTTAGTTTCAAAAGGCTGATTTCCTTTGTAGTTTTACAGTGAGAGGAGGTTGCTTTAGACTTCTTGGAAGGCAGGTTCTTCAGCTGCAGCACTGCAGATTGCATTATTGTTATGCAGCATGAACTTTATTTCCATTTCTGATTCTTGTCAGAAAGACAAACAAGGTTATTGACACCTTGGATATTGTGATTAAATCGAAAGCCTGCACAAGGGAATTGGATGGCAGGTGATGGTTCCTTTATGGAAAGAAAAAGTGTGAGGAGAGTGAGAGGCTCCCAGTGAGCCCAGAATTAGCATGGTGGGTTTGGATGTGGCTGGAAAGGGATGAGGATTCAGGAAAAAGGCTCTTGAGAGCTGATTTGAGTGAAACTTCCTTATAAACTCTAAAACCTAAGGCATCACTTCTCATAAAGCCATGCCTCTGGTTTAACCTCTTTTTTTTTTTTAGCCCCCTTTCCGTGGGGCTGCAGCAGCAGGATGAGGGCTGGGGTGCAGCAGGATGAGGGCTGGGGTGCAGCAGGATGAGGGCTGGGGTGCAGCAGGATGAGGGCTGGGGTGCAGCAGGATCAGGGCTGGGGTGCAGCAGGATCAGGGCTGGGGTCAGGGCTGGGGTGCAGCAGGATCAGGGCTGGGGTCAGGGCTGGGGTGCAGCAGGATCAGGGCTGAGGTGCAGCAGGATCAGGGCTGAGGTGCAGCACCATGCAGTGCCATTCTTGTCTTACCCTTTCTGAAGCTTTCATTGCTCATCCCCAGCTCTGTTACACGGATTTGACTTCCCCACGTTTCCCTCAGCACCTCTCCCCAAACTCACCTCGGTGCACGTAGCAATAATGGTGCTCTAATGCACGTTGAGACACTGGGTTTGTATTTGGGAATAAACTCAGCCAAGGGTGTTGGATGGTTCCTCAGCTGGTTTGATTTGCTGTTTTCAGGGTTCTCATTGTCTGCTCTGTAGATTAACTGGGAAGTAGCCATGATTGAAATTATGCTCTTATTCACAGCATTCAATTATAATCACTGCTTCCATGGACAAAATACTTCTCATTACTTAAAAATTTTACAGGACTGCAAACCCAGTGCAGCTGAAGGGGTGAATGACTTTGTGTTTTGATTATCAGAAATGATGTTGTTTACCAAGTTCCAAACAGAAATTTCAGTGCCTTTGGGATTGCAGTGTGTTGAAGTCAGGTTTGTGCATGTGTTCATCTAAGAACATAATAAAGAAAAAATGAGGGTGTCTCTTATTATTTTTAAAGTAAGAATTAACCTTGTTGCTACTAGAACAGTCTAAGAGGCATAATTATTTCAGCTGGGCTGTAATTTCGGTTTTGTTTTTTTTAGGGGGGAGGCTTAGGTGTTTATACTGGTGTATGAAACAGTGCTGATAGTTTATTTGCTGAAAAAGCACCTTTTGTTGAGATGCTGGTGTTGTTGAGTGAGAATTTGTCTCCAGGTATGGGAAGCTGATGTTATTGATGAAGTATGGAATAGAGGAGAGCACTGCTTTGCTGGCTGGACCTGATTTAGGGGCAGAGGGCAGGAATACATTAGGCATACTTGGTGTGGGAAATCCCTGAAGGAAGGCTAGATGAAACCCCAGTGCTACTTCCAGAGTGTTACTTTTCAGAATAGTAAATTCCTCTTGGAAAGCTAATTTCACAAACCTGGGAAAATAATCAGCTCTTATCCAGCTCTGTTACTGTAGTGTGTGCTGAGTTTGGTTTTGAGGGAGGTTGGAAATGCTGGGTTACTGGTCACAGGAAACTGAGTAGGTTGTTTTCTTTTTTTTTATTTTATTTATTTATTTATGGCAACTCTGTTCCTCAGTATGTATTTGCTGTTTTCCTGAGACTATTGCTTTATTTAGAAAATATATAGTACCAAACACTACAAATTCTTTTTCTCCTAAGAATTTCATGGATGTTCTTGAAGTCTCTTAACACAGCACATCCTCCTACAACAATGATACTCAGGTGTGGCTGCACTGAGTTTGATTCACCTAGGCACAGTAATAGCCACAGCTGAAGCTGCTCATTTTCCCAGATTTCTCCCCAAAAAGTTTACTGTGTACAACCCAAATTTGCTGCTGCTTTTGGAGTGCTGGATTTTCTAGATGACAATAAAAGCAGGACACTGGGGCAGCGTAGTTAATATTGCAGTCAAGCATTTGAAGTGGGAACTTTGGTGGATTTGAGAAGTTTTCATAAATCTGTCTGGCAGAAGCCACTGGAGGATGTTTTAAGAGGAGCCATCATCAAGTGCCTGAGTTCAGCAAGGATAAAAAAGCATCTTTTCAAAGATGCTGCAAAGACTTTACTGTAGCAGACATGGAATGTTGAAATTTGGTCTAGCATGTCAAATAACATTGGCTTAAATGCAGAGTCTTTCCATATCCAGGATAATATTGGTAGAAGTGTACAGCCAAATTATGTTCCCATTGAGCCAAATTAGACTTCATGTATTAAATGAAAGTTTGTCAGCAATGTGATGAAGTGTGTGCTTTATTTGCCATAATCAGGCCATTTAAAACCTCAAAAACTGATTGTGTGAGACACAAATCTTTTATATTTTTTAGCAGCACATCTTGTCTAATTTCTTTCCTACCCTATTGAAGAATCAGAACAAATGTGTAATACTTTCATGTTATTCAGCTTATGCTGAAAGGTGGGAGTGTTGATTTTTCTTTCACTAGAAAGCTCTTCTACACATGCTTTTTGGTTTTAAAAATGCCTATTTTTAAAAATAGCTGGCTAATATTTGTGTCAATGAATTTATGCTAACCCTTTTTTATAAAATGAAAATACTCCTTGAAAGTTGAAGTGTCCCTCCTCTCTTTGCATATGTACATATTCTATATATTACCTCAATTATATTACTACTTAGCTGCCTAATTACAAGGCTTAATTTCTTATTATAGAGCAACTGCTTTTCTCATCATTGTTGGGAAGAATTTAATTCTTTTTTTCTCATGAGATGATGGAATAGTGAAAGAAAACCTCTTGATTGCTGCTACATCTGTCTCATGCTGAACTTACCCCTCCCTTCCATCCACAAATTCTTTGTGTGCAGTTTCTTGATCACAGCAGAGCACGAAGCAGTTGTGATCTCATCACCACTGCAGCAGAGATCTTTCCCCTGAAAGGCTGCAGTTTATATTTTCCCACTGACAATATTTGAATCCTTTAGTGTAATAGGACATGTAATATCTTACGCTGGTTTGTGCTGAATTTTTGTTATGTTGTCCAGTTTCCTAATTTAATTAATTCTTTCTCAACTGGGTTTTGTAATCCACTGTAAAAATCACTGTCAGCAAACTTGACTTGAGTATAGAAGCACCTTAGAGAGAAATGCAATTTAAAGAAGAATTTAGGTTGGAGGAGGTGTGTGGAGATTTTTGGCTTCAGCCTTCTGCAAGGCTGAGGTTGCTCAGGGCTGTGTCAGCTTCAGTCCTGTGCATTTCAAGCCCCACAGAACCAATATTGGAAAGTCTCTTGCAGCAGTGTTGTAACACACCTTTTAATTAGGCTTTGCTCAACTGTTGCCTTTCACAAACTGAGAAATTTATGAAAACATCTTGCAGGCAGAGGAACAGTTAAAATTTTACCTTCTGAAGCATTATGATTGTAGTTTCTGCTTTGACATAGGTGAAATAGCAATATTAATGTCATGTCTAATTAGTAATGCCTGAAAAATCAGTGGAAAACAGGTTCATTATAGTGATTAGGGTATGCATTAATTGTATGGAGTTAATGAATCTGATTTTTCTTTTAGATGCCTAATAAAAGATTTCAGACATGAAAGCTGTACAGCCCTCAAAAAATAGTGGTTTTAGTTTAATTACACTGTACTTTGCTTTGGGTCACTGGAGAGTTTGTGCAGCTCAGGTAGAGTCAAACATGGTTTTGAAAAATTGCTGCTTCAGTTCAACATAAATTCACACCTTGCAACTCAGGAGACACGGAATGTATCATCTGACAGTGAGGAAACAACCCTGAGATTCATTGATTATCAAACCTGGTAGGTGTGTGCACAAAAACTTAGATTAGGGAAACTACACAAATTGCTCAGAGCTCCTTGCTTTTCTAAATTTTAAAGAGAACTAGTACCAGACACAGGGCAGGTTAAGAGGGTCCTGTTGCCTATGATCATTTGTATTTCCAAATTCACTTTGCACTCTGGTGACATTGGTCAGATTCCACTCCAATAGATCTGTTCCCCCAGACAGTGCATTAATAATGCATGTGCATTAAGCTTTCTTCTGAGAGAATATTTGAGCTCTGACACATTGAACACTGCCATATTAAATTAAAGCTTTCTTATCAGAGCACCTTAAAAGCCTCAAGATGCCTGCTGCATTTTTCAAATAACCTGCAGAGGGGTTTCACTTGGACCCACCCCTCCCAGGTTACCAGAGCAATAATCAAACATCTGCTGGGCTTTTTCAGCAGTGTGAGTATTGCAATTCTGCAAAAATGAATGCCAGGTTCGTGTCTGGGAAAGAAGAATGCTCGCCTGTCCTTTGCTGTGACTCCAGTTGGTTTTGATCAAATGCTTTTCGGGGTTATGAGCAATCATTCACAACATATTTATAGTTGTAAAATTTCTTCAGATTATTCCAGACACAGCAAGAACTGTGTGAAGATGCTAGGCATGATTAAGAGCACAGTGTAAGGACAGTGTGAAATGTGAAAGCAAACCAGAATTTATGAAAACAGTGGGGAAACACCTGAAGATGATAAATATACTTTGGTATTGTGTCTCCTAGTTCACAAAACCCAAAAATATCCCAGTCCTTACATTTTTACAACTTACCTTACAATATCTGAGGAATATTACTATGAAAATTAATGCTTCTTAAAATACAGTGAAATAAATTTGCAGTGACAGTGCATCATAAAAATAAAGCACCACTATCTTAATAGTGGCTTTTTTTGTGCAAGGAGTTTTTTCAGTGTTAAAACGTGGAATGCTGCATCACAAGTTTATCTTGATTCTCTGGTTATATGAACAGATGTTGTAGCTTCACCCTGCAAACCAATGCTACCTTTTTTCTTAGCACATGTAGGAATTTCTCCAATAATTTCCAAGTTAATAGCTGTATAAATCATGTATTTTCAGAGTTTTTGACTCCAAAACACCAACTTGTCTTCAGTTAAGTGTAAATATGATAAAATATTTAAAGCTTATCTATACAAGCAACTTGGTAAATTTGAATTTGTAAGACTTAGAACTTTCACAAATAAGATTCAGCCAGTGAATATAGCAGTATATAAAGTGTAGATGCTTTTGATTTGCAAATACTGATATGTGAAAGCTTTGTTCCTATCAGGTAATGTTCAAAAATGTTATACAGTAATAGATTAGCTCAAAGCAGTTCACCTCCCATGCTTTCTGGGGAAGTAGACTGATAAAGAAAAAGGAAAACCATTATCTTGTTTGAAACAATGCAGTGTGTTTCCAAAAAGTTAACAAGATAATTTCCTTGATCTCAAAAAAGCCACTCATCATATGATCAAATAAGCAAATTTCCTAGCAAATTCTTGTAAGCTGTGTGTTCTTGATCAAAAGCACAATTTGCTTGTGATATGGTTAATTTAATTTTATAACATGTCTTCTTGATGAAGACTCTTTGATGTGACAAACCAGAATGTTTGAGTATTAGCATATGGAGAATTGATTGATTGATTACTTGAGTAAATAGCATTTTCAAAGATGATTCTGAAATACAGCACCCGAGCTGGAACAGAGAATGAATTAGCTGTAAGCAATCAGCACTGGTGAAGAGAAGGTGAAAAAGAAGCTGCAAATCATCCTTTATGAAATGGCATTGCTCACCTCTAGGGACAGCATCCCTTAGGAATGCCTTTTAAAATTATTTTTGGAAATAACAAAATCCTTGTAAAGACTCAAAAAGGAATGAGTGAATGAATACAAAATACTCATTTGTATTTTGCTGCTCTCTCTCTGCCCTCTTCGTTTGCACAAATGCCTTTCTCTCAGGTGGCAGCAGGTTGTGTGGCCAGCTGAACTGGTGACAGAGGCACAGTGGGGATGGAGAGGGACAGTGGGGATGGAGAGGGACAGTGGGGATGGAGAGGGACAGTGGGGACGGAGAGGGACAGTGGGGGGGGAGAGGGACCGGGG
>VZTB01017509.1:535401-547642 GCA_013397245.1 Thryothorus ludovicianus
GTGGGGACGGAGAGGGACAGTGGGGACGGAGAGGGACAGTGGGGACGGAGAGGGACAGTGGGGACGGAGAGGGACAGTGACAGTGGGGACGGAGAGGGACAGTGACAGTGGGGATGGAGAGGGACAGTGACAGTGGGGATGTAAGGCTGGCTCTGCAGGAACTGGGGTCCCGAGGGTGACTCTGCTGCATGTCCCAGCAGGGAGTGAGGGCAGACACATCTTGGGACCAGCTTTGCACGAAATTCCTCATGTGAGGTTTGGCTGAGAGCCTTCAGCCCTGTCTGACAGTAACATACTGTTGAGGGGATTTTTTTTTATTATTTTATTTTGTTTTTTACTGTCTAGGTAGCATGTGAATATGTGGCAGTAGCTATATTTTAGCGCTCGTAAAGTTTTCCAAAATTTTCTGAGATGCTTAGTACCAAATGTCATGGCTAAACTTTAAGGTGCTTAAAATTTTGAAAGGAGGTCACTTTGGCACAAACTAGGAATTTTAACTTGGGATGTCTTCATAAATAATTTCTGTTAGCAACTAATATTTTAGAAATACTTACATTAGATCCGGTTTTACTGATGCATTTTCTGCAATGTTGCCAATTATTTATACAATAAGTTGATCTGGAATGAGAATGTTCAGTATCCAGAGGTATTAACGTGCTGTTTTCTTTGCAAGCTGTACTGCATGAGTACAGCATCAGATTTCTTGTCACATACACTGGAAAATGATCTTCAGCAGTTCGTGCTCAGGGTGTCCATAATTCTGAACAGTTCTGCGTGGAGCATTTTAAATTATTATAAGCATAACAAGGAGTGCAGGGTAACAGCAGCTCTGAAATGCAGAGGTCTAACTAGAGGTTGAGAGTTGGGGAGAGTTCAAGGTATGGAGTTTTATCTGAGCTCTCTGTGGTATTTCTTCTTTCAATACTTAAAACAATTGCAATTCACTGCAGACTCTTCATCTGATCCTTATTTTTGATGCCTCTGGGCTCACAGGTGGCCGTACCTGCATTAACCATTCTCTAAAGCCAGGTTTTAGCCAAGTGAAATGGCTGTTCAGTTTCAAATATAATGCACTTCAAAAATGATGGACATCTTCAAGCCCTCACATACAGCTGGACTCTGCATAATTTCTTGTGACACGATTGCTTTTCTCGAAGAGACCGAGGTGGGAAATGATCTTTGAGACCTGACCTGAGCAGCATTTCTGAAGTCAAGCTGGTATTGAAAAGCTGCCAGGGAAGCAATTAAAAGAAATGGGCCTCAAAATTCAGCTAGAAAGAGAGAACTGGTCACTAGTGGAGGACAGCAGTGGAGCTGGCAGGTTGTTTAAATTACAGTTTCTAATTGGCAGTATTAAAAGCAATGGTAAATAGATTTATAAGAAAAGAAAAGGGTTTTTCCCCTTGTGCTGTGTTCTGGGGTCTCCTTCCTGTAACTCCTTGCTGGAGGTGAAGCCATAGGGTGGCAGATTTGCTGTGCTCTCTTGCTGAACTGCTGCTTGTTGCTTATTCTGTGCTCCAAGATTGACATTCCTAACCAGGAGCCAAAGACTCCGTGTTCTATTTGCTTCTACTCTTTGCATTTTCATAATGCCACTTTTTCTCTCTGTGCACTCCTTTTCAGTAGAGTCCCTGTGGTTTGTTTGCATTTTATTAATTTCCTGTTTAATATTTAAACTTGCTGTAAGGATTTAATTAATCTAACAAATGTAATACTTCATTTTATCCCTTGATTATATTTCTGCTAGATTTGGCAGCCAGTGAGCTTTCAGTAGTACGATGTCCATGCAAGACAAACGTGAGGCAATAGTTCTCCAAGGTGAAATATCTGAGGTGCTAAACATTCAAGGAAAAATACACTCAGTATAGAAAAATTTATAAAATAAGACTATACCACTTTTTTCGTTTTTTATAGATTTAAAAATATGTCCTTTCTGGAAATGAAGACTTAATGGGATTAATGGGATTTTAATATATTTATTTTCCTCCAGAGAAAATAGGAGGAAGGGGCTATATAGTAAGCTCTCACAGCCCTTTATTTTCCTGGGAAACATCTATAATAATTACATATTTTGTAGAAAAGATTGAGTTTTGTGGCTGAATGTTTCATAGTTTTCCTGGTTCATTTTATTTTGTAAGCCCTACCTGTGTAGAGGAAGTTTCACTGACAGTAAAAGGAAGAATATTTGTGCCTACCCCCCTGAAGATGATGAAATTTATTTATTTATTCCAGCCTGTTGGGGAATAAAAAAAAATGTGTAGTTTTTATTGTAGAAAACAAACCTGTAACAATATAAAAATGCTGATAAAACCCTCAATTGTTGCTGTGAGAGCCAAATGCCTGTGGTGTCCTGCTGCTCTTCAGACACATTCTGATTTAAATGTCTCCTCATCAGAAGGTGGCTTTGATTAAGAAAGGAAATGACAGTAACAAATCTTATCTAAGTTGTTTGATATGGATGGCATACAGCTCATTGCACATACACCTTGGCAGCACTTCAGATCAAAGACAATCAGAGTTCACATCTGGAACACGGAGCACAGAACTTACACAGCTGGAAATGTCAAGGTTGCCAAGGTCCATAGTTTCATTTTTTTGACTTAAGTGTTGCCTTTTGATTGTGACATGTTTGTGTTTTGAGGTTTAAGTCTTTGATGTGTTATCCCAGCTGCTAGGGTGAGAAAATTATAGTTTAAACAGTTTAATTTCATTCCACATGTACAATTATTTTTGGTATTTTGAGGTAGGATGGTCAAGAGAATTTATTCCTCATTCTTTAGGCACAGGAATAAACCCCTAGATGTCTTGTCTGACAGGACAATTTTGGGCTCTCTATATCATTACTCTGTGGTCAGCTGTGCCAGTAATTTGATAAAGATGATTTCTGGGATGGATTTTGTCTGCAGAAGTTTGTGGGGCACAGTTGATAACCTGACACTTCCTGACACCACTGATAAAGGTGTTGCATTATGTGGGTGGGATGAGGTTGGCCTGTGATCAATTTACTCTTTTGGAAAGAACAAATTAGATGAAGGAAGTGGCACTGCAAACGTGGAGAGAATATTTTTAGAAGGGGAATATTCCATATGCACGAGGAGAGCTCCAAAGGCTGATGGTGTGAAGGGCAATTGAGTAAGGTACCTGGGTAACTGGTAAAGTTTGAAAACTTTAAAGATAAAGAGACTCAGAGATGGAGGATTGGCTAAAGAAGGTGGCCTGGCCCTGGAACTGTGGCTCCTGTGACTCGTGAGAGACAAGAATTGTGTGTCCAAGTGACAGAGATGTGAGATGCACACCTGCAGGTCTCTGGGTTGGTGCTGTAGCAGTGAATTGGTCCCAGTGGGACCAATATTCTGTGAGTAAATTGGAAAGAGAAACCTTTGCTCAGGAGGCTCAGGGGCAGCCCAAGGACATTGCAGAGTGACTGGAGTAAATCTGGTGATGGGGTTCCAGCACTGTGCAGGGGGCTTGTCCCTTTTAACACCTCTGGTGCTGAATTGAGGAGAGAATTGGAAAAATTGTCCTAATAACAGATTCACGTTGACATTTTGTCTCTGCTAGAGTGGGGAAGTTAAAACTGCCTGGGGAAAAAGAAGAGACACAGGGAAACTGGGTTTCCCTCCCCACATTGCTGTTGCTCGTAAAAATAAGAGTTTTACAATAAAATGAGCAATGTGTTCAGTGTCACTGTTTACTTCAGATTAAGTGTTTGTGGTGTATGGGTGACTTCCTGCTCTGGCCACTCATCAAGCTTGTTTGACAGCAGAAATAGAAAATACATTTCTTTTGCTTCCTAAAGGCAGTGGTTGTGGTGTGAGGGACTGAAGAGTCTGCAGGAGGGCTTGGCTGTCCCACTGTGATGGTGAAGGAACCTAGAGAAAACCCAAAATAAATTTTGTTAATTGCTCCAATACATTTGAATTTTGCTAACAATTGGGTCTGGGTTTCTTTTTTGTCAATCTCCAACAAGAAATCCTTCTTCTAAAGAGGAAAGCAATATTAGGCTCAAAATTAATACTGACATCAGTACTTGGGTTTTTTCTGTCTTGGATATGCCTACAGGTTGGGAAGTAGAAAAGATTTGAGAGGGATGGAATTTTCTCTTTACTGTGTTGTGAGAGCTCTGCTCTCTCTTCTCATCAGTGTAAGGCTTCCATGCTGTAACCAGAAGAAATTCTTTATGGTTGGACATGGCTTTGAGAAGCTGTATGCTATGCCATGGCTGTTTCACATTTTCAGCTTTATTTGCTGTATTTGAGAACTCAAACCACAGTATGTGATATTCAGTTTGAAAGATTTTGTGGGAAAAACCCTCCTATGGCCCTTGTGGTATTTGGACTTAGTCACAGATGAGATGTGCTTAATCTCTAGTTGGAAACTTCTACATATTGATCAAGTCGGGTTATTTTTGTATTGTACTTGATTTTGGAAAAGAAATATATTGAAAAGTAAAATGTGCAACCCTTAGATTAATCCTGACTTCACATTTAAAGGCTTGCTGTAGTGCATCGTCTGAGGCTGATGAGATGGGGCTGCAGAGCTGGGTTTGCCAAATGCAGCATTGCTGATGTGGTGGCAGGATGTGCAGCATTCTCCTGCCCACAGCAGCACTGCATAAATGTTCCACAAAGCTTTCCTTGTTCCACCTCTACGTTTGCAGTAGGCAGCACACATTGATTTTATTTTTCTGGGTTTTTTTGCATCACTAATTATCTTTCCATATTGTGCTTCGCTTTACAGCCCTCCGTCTCCAGAGTAAGCATGATTTTTTATTTTTAATTTCTTACTGTGCTTTGTTCTTTTCAAATATTGCTTTTAATATAAAGAAGAATGAATGCAGTGTATGATCTTTGTTCTGTTAATGGGAGGTACATTTTGAGTGGTTCATGCACTTCAATTTTTGTAGAAATAGCCTGAGAGAAGAATGAAAGAGAATTTTTACATATGGAAGAAAGTTGTGCAGTCACATCCATGTGTTAAACTACTGTTTGTATGAGCTTGTAATTTTTTTTTCTTTTGATCCACTTATGCTTATTATATTTGAAGATTGATTCCGTTCCAATTAAATGAATGGAATTTTTTTCTTTGGTTTGTTCTTGAAAAATGGTCAGGTTGTTAGGTTTAATTTGATATGCTTTCAATCTCACGAGCCTTGCACTTTTGGTTTTTACTTTGAACGTAGTTCTGCAGGATGTCCTGGTCTGAACCAAATGGTCAATAAAAGTGAGATTTTGTTGGGAGTGAAGTACTGCAGCTGGTTCTGGGGATTTTCCAGGCTTGCTTGGAGTGCAGCCTCAGGAATTTCGGCTGCCCTCTGGCAGACACGTTGTGAAATTGAGGCTGTACCCAGTTAAGAGCCAAAATATAAAAATTTCTCCTGGTTTAAAAAGTTTTTTTCTTTATGAGATGAATTTTACCCTGCTGCTGTAGCTCCCTGCTGTGGGTGGGGAGTGCACACCTGTTTCAGGTAGCAGGAGTTGCAGAATTCACATCGTGCCTGTTAGAGCAGAGACACACAGCTGAGGGGGTTAAATCAGTTAAAACTGATTGTGAGGTTATTCTCAGGCAAAAAAGCAAAATTCCTTCTGCTTTCTGAGTACATCTTCATTTTCAGACTGACCTTTCTGACACTGGGTACTTAAACAGATTCCTTGAATGGTTTTTTTTTAAGCCTTTTAATTCCATCCAAGAGAGTGATGCTTGGTTATTTGTGTTTCACTGCAGCTTGTGTCTGGTCTGTGTTTTAGTCTGGAAGTTATTTATAATACAAAAGAATGAAACTTATAAGTATCTCCAGCTTGAGTGGAAGAATATGTAATTTTCTATGTCAGGAAAAGCTGCTGGTTTTTCCTTTGAGCACTGTGGATTCTTGCATTCCTGCCCCCATGAGTTTTTTTCCTATTTTAATTCCTATGCATCATGCCTTGCTATGTTTTTGATAGAAAAATTCCAGATATCTACAGAGTCCTAAACATTCTAATACAAATAACAGTAAAAAATTCACTAACCCTTATTATTATATATCTATATTTTCTTGTCTGATACTGTCCAGATTAATATTAAGTTATGCACCTAGCATTTCAGCATTAATGATTTTGACAGTGTTAAGCTAGTTTGGGGATCTTATTGAATTAAAAAAAAGAAATTCATTGAAAACGCGTTTTCTCCCATTCAGTCTTGGAAATGAGGCAGATGACAGAAAGAATGAATAGATTTCTTAATAAAATTTAAATCTGAAAGCAGTCTCTGGGACAATAAATGATGAGTGAGTCACATTTAAATTATACTCCTGCTTTTAAAAGGGATCAGTAGGGGAGGTAAACAAAACACAAGTATAGTAATGGAGCAGTGCTTTTATAAATCTGATTTTTGGAAATAACTCTGCTAACAGTGTGTTGGTATCTTGGTGATGTGAATAGTGAGCTTTTATTTTATTAAATTTACTGTGGGCACTGTGCAGCACATTTAAACAAGGCTAACAAAACCCTGGTGAATATTTTCTAATTGTTTTGCAGGCACTCAGATTATCCAGTTTATTGCTGCTTAGCTGTGCCCTAACTGTCCTAAATTCACTGCTAATGTTTTCAGATATGGTGCTGCTCGGGCTGTGAGCTGCTTTGCCTTGTGAATTCACACAATAGAACATTGTTGAGAATGATTCTAGTTACTTAATCAAGAATAAAAACCAGGTGTTTTGTTTTCATTTGTTGTGACAGCTAAGGTAGTTATAGGGTATATTTAAGAAATCTGCATAATACATAATTCAGATTTCATTTCAAGGTGTTTGGTAAAGTCCAAACTGGTTCTTTTCAGTGAAAAACATTAAAGTCTAAATAAAACTGGTTGCTTTTGGATTAAGATGTCCTGCTGTGCATGCTGCCTCGTGTTCCAGATTTCATTAAAGCATATTTTCATGTTTTGTTTCAGGTCAAATATCCGGCCAGACTATGCAGACACGAGCTTCCATGAGTTCAAAATGCACACCTTCAGTCGGGTGACATCCTGCAAAGTCTGCCAGATGCTCCTGAGGTATTGTCAAGGCTTTTTTTAGGGTAGGAGCCCAGCCTGGGTGGGGCTTTGAGCATCCTGCTCTAGTGAAAGGTGTCCCAGTCCATGGCAGAGTTTGGATGATCTTTAAAGTCCCCTCCCAAACCTTTCTATAGTTCTATGTTGCATATTGTTGATATTCTGAAAAATGAAGCCACAGCATTTTAGCAAGGGCCTTTGAGTGTGGCTGGTGCCTTTGTTAAGCACAGCCATGGAATAAATGAGCTTCAGGTGTGTTCCTTCTTGTCATACATTTTTTTCTTCCTTTAGCAGTGCTTTTCCTGACTAGTCAGACTGACCTGGGTTTTCAGTTTTTTGTTTTTTTTTCTTTTCCCTCATACAATAAGGTCTAAGTGACTATGAACAATGGTGCAGGCCTAAACCTAAAAGTCAGGAGGGTGGTTGCTGGCTTAGGATCCGTGTGTTTGAGCTGGGTGTGCACCAGCTGCCCCTGCTGAGCTGCCCCTGTCCTGCATTCAGCACCAGGATCCTGCCTGGCCCTCCAGGGGCCACCAGCTGGGCATTCCCAGGTGCCACCTTGTGCTACAGACACATTTCAGAGGAATTTGCAGCTCCAATTATTACCTGAAGTGCCCATGGTATGTTTTTTTAAAAAATGAATAAATTTAAAATCAAGACTATTTGCCATACAGCCTAAAAACTACTCGATGCTTAAATACAAATTCAAACTTACAATTCTCTTGGTCTGGATCCTGTTCTTCATGGTGCCCAGGCAAATTGCCACTGAGATGAGGTGAAGTGTAGGTCTGTAGTGGGATGGATGCATAATGGTGCCATTTCAAGTGTAGCTCAGGATTGCCTTGCAGTGGAGGTTCTTATTCTATGAGTGGAATGAAAGAACTGTCTGGATGTGATTTTGAAATGGCTGGAAGTGACAGAAAGCACACGAGCTGCTTGTTTGCCAGTTGTCACTTTTTCTCAAGCCTTTAAGGACCATCATTATGCAGAACAACAAATGACTCCTAATACCTTCTGCCATGTCTGTTATGTCCTTTATGTGAGGAATTTGTCACCTCTAATGTATCACTATCTAATTTTATTTTACAGAGGGACATTTTATCAAGGCTATTTATGTTCTAAGTGTGGAGCTGGAGCACACAAAGAATGTTTAGGAAGACTAGACAATTGTGGCAGGGCTAATTTAGGTGGTAAGTCATTTTTATTGTTAGAATACCATTTTTAATTAGGACATAAAACTTGCTAGATATAATTAAGGTTTAATTTACCTCTAATTTGTGTTTATTGTAACATGCACACTTGTGAAGCTACCATTTATAAGCACAATTAGAATTGCATTTAGGATTCATAGGGATTTTTTATTGCTGCTAAATTGAAATGTTCCAAAGCAGGAGAGAACTGTTACAGGTCAAACCAAATTTCTTTGTCAATGTCGTTTACAACGAGGAATTGCTCTCGTTCCAGTTGGGGCTGCTCATTTGTAACCCCTCCAGTTCATCCATCATCCATCATCCTTGTGGTTTTCCCTTTATGTCTCTGTCAATTTTCATGTTTTCCTCTCAGTTCCTAAAGCTGTTTGTGTTGCCTCCTCTTCCTCTTTCATCTCTTTGGTTTCCATGGTTTCTGTCCACTCACAATATTCACAAAAAGGTGATTGATGGCTCTCCTCTTCCCACACCCAAGAGTTTTTTGTTTTTTTCTTCTTTTAATCGATTGCTCTGTGAATTTCTTCCCTGGCCATTGTCACTTTCCACTTCCTCTGTTCCATTCTTTGGACCTTAAGGAATCTTTTGATCTCAACTACCATTTGGCCTCCCACAAATAACTCCAAAAATTCTGAGTTTTTCTAAGAAAATGCTGTTTTCTTTATGGACCGTGAGCAGATGTTTTTGCCAGCCTTTCTGAAACGATGCTTAGAACTTTCCTGAGTGGATTAAATCTTTTTAAATTTCATTCCATGTCGCACTTTGTGAAAATTCAAAAGACAGACATCCAAAGATAGATGAAACCTTTCGAATGACAAAATTATTAAGTGTCAGATTTAGATGATACACTTAAGAGAGAAACATTGACAAAATCTGAAGATAAATTGCTGTGTTCTCATGCTGTGCCTTATACACAAACATATGCCAGTTCTTCAGATGTTTTGCTTCAAAGAAGGCCAGTTCAGCAGATTGCAGAAATTTTAGTGATAAAAGATGCAGAGTTAATCAGTTGAATTAATAAACAGAACAAAATGTTTGCATTTAGCCCTTGGGTGTTCTTGGTTGCTGTTCCTGCCCTTGCTGCTGTAAATCAGCAGTGCTGCTTGAAGTTTTCTGTGCTGGTTTCTGTCATTATTGATTTAAAAGGCTTTTTTCCCCTAAAATGCTGTCCTGTACACCCTCAAACATCCTCTACATTTTCATATATTTTATTTTCTGCCCTATCACTTAATCTGTCTGTGATTTGGAGTCCTTGCTGAAGTTCTGGTGAACTCCTTTGAGTCTGATGGCGTGATGTTAAACTGTACAAAATCCTTAAACACAGGGATTGGAAAGTGGTGCCCATGGTTCTGTGACAGTTTGGGACACACACCTGCTGCTCTTTTCCCTGCTGGCTCTGGGGGCCTCTCCTCTCCCTTGTTCCATCCTCTGGCTTCTCAGCTGTGTTCCTGTGTCTTGTCTCATGGTCCAGAGCAGTTCCACTCCTCGGGGGATGCTCCCTGTGCCTGGAAGGGTTTGGGTCTGGGAATGTTTGAGACTGGGGCCCTGAGTAAGCAGGTGTGAGTAGGATACACCTTTAGAAGCCAAAGGGAGAAGCTGGATCCCTTGTTGTTCCCACTTTTGTTGTACACACTGTTCTGTGTCCCCTGCAGTCTCTTCAGAGGCCTCACAGGGTTGGTAAAACAGAATCACTCTGCCCAGAACATGCTGAGGAACTCCAGTCTGTTTCCAGTCTAAACCAGTTAAGAGTTAAGAATTAATTTTTATTTCCAGACTGGGGTTTTTCCAAGTCCATCAAATTATGTTGAATTTAAGTATTCTCAGGCAAATGTTTGCTGGTTCTACTGACTAGTGAATATTTCAATTAGAGAAACCTCCAATGCTGCTAGAATCTGCAAGTGTTTTGAATATTTTAAATATAGTGCCAAACCTACGAATTTTCTTCTCTATATTGCTTTTCCCAGGGAACGTTAAAGGCATGTCTCATCAGGCCATAAATAGATTACAAAAACATTAACTGGTCATTTTTATAGTAAATATTACTTAATTCATGCACGATTTCGTTCTCATTTGGATAATTTCATTTGGAAAGGTGCTACATTTCTTTAGATGGAGAAGAAGTTTTTTAACTGTGAGAAGAACTTGAAAGGCAATGCTGGCATATGAATGGGTTAAGTTCAGAATTGCTGTCACACAGTAATGTGCATGCCCAGTGACACAGGCCGTGCTGTTCATGTTCTAATTGCTTGCTGCAGCACATCAGAGATTATTCATGAGAAGCCTGTGCTCTTGACACCTCAAAAGAACCCAGCAGCTTTCACTGCTCAGGTTTTGCTGACTCCATCCACAGCTGCCAAGTTGCTGGCGCTCCTCCAAACCTCTCGTGTCACCTGAATTGACAAGTACAGCTCAAATCAAAGTTCATTGGAGTTATGCCCCTTTTTTAAAATCTGCAGCAGAGGTTGAGCTGTGTTGCTTAACTGATGATTCTTGCTCAACCTGAACACAAGCCAGTTCGGGCACTGGATGTTTTTTTGGCTCCTGTGGTGTGGTACATCTGGGTGACATTTCTAATTTTGTTCTGATTGAGTAATCACTGGCTAAATGACTGGAAAAGAGCACGTAGTCCCCCAGCTCCTTTACAGTTCCTGCATTTTAAATATTTTGAGTTTTGTTTTAGAATAGAAAGGTGAGTAGCTTATTACATATACTTTTTATTTACTCTCTGTTTAGTTTGCATGTAAATCCAGCTGCTCTGCTGCATCCCTGAGTGGCAGCTTATTCCCATCTCCTGAGCTGTGTTCCCTCACTCTCTGAGGCCAGCTGCTGCTCCTCTTGCTTCTGTGGTAAAATGTAGTTATCAAAAGGTGACCCAATGGTAATACGGCCTCTGAACAAACAGAAAAAAACCAAAACTGTGCTGAAATTGGGCATTAATTAAGTGGCTGTCAGAACTGAGGACTCACTGGATTTCATTGGCACACTGGTGGTGAGCAGGAACTTGAATTAAAGTTGTCATGTGTAAAATATCTGCTGGTAGATGCCCTCAGACATTGCATTCTTTTTTTCCCTAAAAATAGTAACAAAGATTTACTTGGTCTTGTACTCGTGTAATGTTTGGAAAATAGGTATTTCATGAGGACATGATACAAATATTTCAATACAGAATATTCTGAAATACAGGCATATTTAAACTGTAATGAAATAACAAGACAAGTCTTAATTTTTGGAACAGGTTTTTAGGTGGAAATACAGATACTGGATATTGTTTTCTATTCTGAAGTGTTAACAGTGAAGCCACAAATGGCATTTTGGTCCATCAGTGTTGGTTTTCTTTTTAATTCAAATCCCTCACTTCTCTTTTAATGAAAATTATTTTACACGAATGATCAGGACTATTTGTTGTCTTATGTAGTGATTTCTTGAACCCAGCTATTCAATTATTGAAAGTTAATCACTGAATTTCCTAATTATTTATTGTAAAAACCTTTGAGATCCTCTGCTCACCAGATGGAACTCATTAATCTAGCTGGATTTGGGATATTTTCTAGAGGTAAAAATAATATTCAGCAGCAGTGTTTTAAAGTCAGATTGATCCATTCCTGTTGGAGGATAGAACAGCATTTGCATTTCAATTTTTGATAAATCATCTGCTGAAATAAATGTAAGTCTTTAGAATACAGAAAAGAAAGAAAACCCCTAAGTCTGGGTTTGAAGTTTTGGCCTCTTTTTAGCTGCTTGCCTATATGACTTCCCTTCATTTGAAGACCTTCACAGTGCTCAGATCAAACATTCAAAAGAGGAGATTTTATTCAGATTTCGGCAAAAATTCTGAGAGGCATATCAGATTGTGAAACGCCAAAATGGAACTGAATTTTAGCAGCACTCGGGCAACGAATTCCCTCAGGCTGCTGAGAAAGCCTCAACAGGCTGCCAGCACAGCCTCCTTTGGGCAGCCCTGTCCCCTGTGCCCTGTCCCCTGTGCCCTGTCCCCTGTGCCCTGTCCCCTG
>VZTB01017509.1:547898-602543 GCA_013397245.1 Thryothorus ludovicianus
GCCCCTGTCCCCCTGTCCCCTGTCCCCGCCCGTTTTCCCACACCCCATGGCCCAGTGGAGTTTTCTCAGTGGAACAAAAGGGACTTTGCAGTCAAAGTTCATTATCCCTTTAGCTGTGGATGTGCCTTCCTGTTCAGAAGGTACCACAGAGAAAGTTTTCCAGTGTCCCAAAATACAGAGGGATGAGCTGCTCGTGCTGGTCCTTGGCAGCAAATACAGCCGTGTGTGCTTTGGTAGGGCACCCAAAATCCAGAGTGCACCCAAGCACCTGCCATCAGGTGTTCAAAGGACATGTGAAAATGATCCCATATTTTGTGGTGTGTGGTGGTGTGTGCGTGCACTGAAGTGTAACCGGCTTTATTCAGACTTCCTGATGTCCCACAGGACTTTTCCCCCTAATTTTTCACTAGTTCCATAAAATCTCTAGCAAAGGCCAATAAAGCAGCAGCAGTGTCAGTCTCTGGTGAGCTGATGCTGAGTGAACGTGGGACGTGGAGCCCCGTGGGGCTGGAGGTGCTCCCTTACCCCGGGTACTCCTCACGAAAAGCAGCGAAGGCGTGAGCTGGGCTGGCAGCGAGCTGCAGCTCTCGCTCCCAGGCTGTTGGTGGGAGCTTGTGCAATGTTCCCAGGGCTGGGCAGGGCTGCTGCCCCAGCCTGCCGTGGTGCTGCTGCAGCCTGCAGCTGCCCTGCAGCCGTGGCAGCCGCAGCCCAGCGAGCTCAGGGGCAGGAGCAGGCAGCGGGGTTTGCTCAGCACACGCTCGGGCTGCTCTCTAAGAGGTGCACGCTTTGCAGTCAACAATAATGCCAATTTTTACTTATGTTTCAGAGCATGGAAACGTGAAACATGAGGTAAGGATTCGTTTTCTTTTGCATGTGTTGTTTCTGTTGGTGACATAAGAGCTCCTTATTACTCTGTACATGCTGAAAAACATACCCGTGGTTTTCTTCTGGGTTTGCAAACAGATTTATTTAGAGTGCTGCAGAAACTGTCTTAACAACAAAGTATTCATGATTAAATATGAATGTCTTCTGCTCAAAATGTGAATTAAACTTGCAGTGAAGTGACAGTGCTGAGAGCACTGAAAGGGGTGGAGGTGTTTTTTTAATCTACAGGTAAGAAAACATACATTGCTTCACAACTGGTGGTGAGATCCTTGCTGTTCCTAGACAAAATCTGGCTGTAGAGTTAAAAGTATTATTATTCTTTTTTCTGCCATGCCTGCTCTCCTCACTGCATCCTCAGCCATGCCTGTGGTGCTGCCCAGAGCCCTTCGTGTCTCTGCCTGGCCAGATGTGCAGAGTGAGGGCACTCTGAGCTGTGGCAGTCACAGCGTGCTCCTTTTCCCTGGAGCCTTTCCAGGCATGACTGCAGAGCTGTGAGCTGATCATCTGCTGGGCTTCGTGGACGAAGCTGCCAGGCTTCCTAAAGCTAACCATGGTGACCACACTGTTTCTAGATTTAAAAACAGGTATACTGTTTTTCCTTGTTAGGAAAAGAAAGGCCTCCCTTCTGGAGCTATTGATTTGCTATTGCCTGTTGAGTTGATCCAAAACATCAGGATTATATTAATTTTTACCAAAACTCCTATTTAAGTGCCTGCTTTAATTCTCTCTGCGCAGAAGGAAAGTTAAGCATGGATGAGGAATGAAGATTTTGGAAAACATGGATTTAGGTTTCATACCAGTAAAGTAAAGAAGCTACTGGTAATTCAGTATGTTTAAGGGTGTTGAGCTCAGGAACTATTTCCTTTAAACTGTTTTCCAGCCAGTCCTTTGGTGTGTATGAGTTGTCACAGTCCCTCTGTTGTTTTTATTTCAGTTGAGCATTTCTCTGTCTCCCTTTGTGCTTTTCCTGCCCCTTTCCCTTTCTTGAGCAAGTCTGTGGTTGCTCACCAACCTGCATGAACCCGTATCAGTAACGTGGATTCCATCTATAAAACACTGGAGGATATCATTGAGCATTTTGCTTTCATCCAGTTCTATAATCTTCATGGTGGCAGCAGCTTTAAATTTTTATTCCATCAGATGAAGCAAAACTTGTATCCTTTCTTTAATTGGACTTGTGGGGTACAGAGCGAATCTGTCCAAGGACTTGAGAGTTTGAAAGCTCTTTTCAAACCAAGCTTTTGATTTTGCTTTCCTGCTACAGGGCTTGGTAATTTGGTTGTGCCTCAGGTTACTGCTTTCTGCCCTGCCTTGCTGTGTCCTGCATCAGCTCAGATCAGCGGCGAGGCAATCAGAGCTACCTAATTGTTCCCTTTGTTATGCAACGTGCCTTTCTCTGCTTTGTTTGATTAAAAAATAAATAAATGCATGAGCCCTCATGCGAGTTACCAGATAAAACAGGTTTGCCAAAGCAGATGAGTGGCTGGCTGATATGCATTATTTCACATTGGAATTTCCAGGGATCCATAGTAAGTGTCTGGGTGTATAAAATATAGAACAGAAATTGAAATAATCTGAGTCTTGTCAGAGAGTTTCTGGTTTCACACAACTCTGGTTCCTCCAATTTTGGAGAGACAGAGAAGTTACTAAATATATTGAAATACTTGCCCAGAAAATAAGAAAATTAAGCATTCCATAGGGAATTGTACTTAGCTTCAGTTTAAAGTAGAAATAGTGAAAGTTTATATCTTATTAAAGTAATGCAAGTGCCTTTGACTTGTGTGCTGGTGGATGTTATCTGGGCCACATAATGCCAGACTGCACATTTTTCCCCTATCTGTACATAAATGATTAAAAAATACATTTGTTCTTAGTATCAAAAAATGTTGATGTATGAACAAACCTTCTGTGGACTGAGGCTCTTTCAGCCTAGTGTCAGAAAAAAATGAGATCTATGAAAAAGCCATCAACATTACTGAGAATATTTTTCAAAGTGTGATCTTTCTACAAGATAAAGATAATTGTGTTGGTGGTTGGGGGAAATAAGAAAACCAGCTTTGCCTAGGAGATTGTGGTAATGAAAGGGCTGCAATGAGCCTCCACCAAAACGTGTTCATTCATATCCTTGCTTCTTATTTTTACAGAAACGAACAAATGGAATCAGAAGAAGCTCTAGACACGTGGACCCAGGTTTGTGTCACGACTTTTTAATACTTTAAATGGAAGGAGTAAGAAAGCTGTGACTTGTTTTGTTGAGTTGCATTGTGAACTCTATTGCCACAGGACTCAGAGGAGTCAGGATGGTTTGTGATTGCACAGATAAGGTCAGCTGGTCGAACTCTTATGTTTTTATCCCTTGTTTTTTTTCTTTAAGTAGAACTCTGGTTCTAGTTGAATAAGAAAACTCCTCTGGGCTTTCAGTGACTATGGCCCAGCCTGCTGTACTCTGGAGTTTTGAAGGAAATCACTGAGGGGTGGATAGCAGACAGCTGCTTGTAAAGCTCAGATTTGAGTCTTCAAGCTGTGGCATTCTCAGCTCTGAGCTGTGGTGCTGCTCAGGCTCAGTGCTGAACTGCATGAGTTGCTTTTCTGAAAGGCATAAACCAACTGCAGTTTTATACTGAATTTAAAAAAAAAAATTATTTTTCCTGTAGTTTATATTGGGTTCTTCTGTGGAATCGTGGCAGCAGCAGCCCTTAAGAAAATTAAATGCTTGGTTATAGGTTGTGTACTCAAGTGGGTGAACATTTCCTCTGGAGACTCATTATGTGTCTGTATAAAATATTCAATGTTTTTCAGTGTGACTGGGTGATATTTTTAGTGTCATTTTTTATAGTAATTACATTTCTGTCCTTTATGTTTCTTGTGTAGTTTAATTACTGGAGATTTGTTATGCAGATACTATTTGGAATAAAAGTAAGTTGTGGATTATTAAATATTTCTAGATGTGGACATCTGAGAACAGTGGGAGTTAAACATTAAACAGGATGGCAGTTCTGTACACCACATTACAGCCTGGCAGAGCTGAGCTCTTTTTGAAAAGCAGGAATGCTGGTTGTGCCACTGGCACTGCAGCTGCCTTGCCTTGGAAGGGCTGAGTGTTGGAATTAGCTCAAGCAGACCACACCTTTCTTACTCACCTGCCCCTGACATGGTTTGGAACACGTATCGTGGCTCTGCTCCCTCTGGCAAAATAAACCTGCTCCATGATTCTGGAAATCAGGAACTGCTCTGTGTGCCATGACAACTGCAGTTAGAAAAGGAAAAAACGAGCCCCCTGTAACTCTGAAAATCCGAGGGGGAACATCAAGGGTAGGAATTCCACCGTGCAGAAGGACGTGGTTTCCTCCAGGTGTTTGCTAACGAGGCTGAGTTCCTCCATTCCTTGGTGCCTGCTGCAGTGAGGTGTGATTGTGTCCTTGCAGAACAGCCCCTCTGGGCTCAGTGCCTCTAATGCTGTCACAGAGGGTGCTAATTGAGCTTTGAGCACCTTTAGAGTACACTGCTGATTTTACTCGCTGTTGAAGTCTGCTAGAAGTGTTTGCAGGAGTTTTATATACAAGGATACTTTAATAGTAGTCTTTATTGGAGGCTGAGTACCATTGAAATCACCAGAAGTAGTGAAGTAGATATTTAAAATGCCTAAAATACAGTTCTGCTCAGCCCCTGCCCTATTCATTTACCTGCACAGAGCAGTTCCCTGAGTTGTTGGGGTAATCTCATGGAGTGAAGTTGTTGGCCCTCATAATATTTTTGAAAGCCAAAAGAAATGCAGAACATCTGTGTGGACTTTAAAGGCCCTTTATTAGAGTCATGACTCCAGAAGACTTCTTACAGAATTGCTTCTGACATTTTAAAGGTTTTGAATAAATAATGAGAAGTATATTTTTCATTATATATATAATGTGATATTTATATCTATTATGTGAATTGTATATATAAACTTTTGCTGACACAGCTTAGCCTAGAATGAAAAATTATTTAAATTTGATGAGAAGTAATGCAAGTTGAAGGATGGTCTAAACAAACCAATAGGAGGATACTGGATTAAAAGATTTGGTTTCCTGCTGGTAGAGCTCATTGGTGAAGGACCTATCTAACTGAGGTACCCTAAAGGCAATAAGTCAGTTTATGGCTTTTTCATTTGTGCTTCTTTGAAGCTGGGTTAAAAGTTTTGACAGTGACCGTTTCCTCCTCGAGATTTGCTTTGTGCTGAATAAGAGAGACAAGAAGGAAAAGTGATTAATGGATGATGAGGCAGAGAAATTCCCATGAAATGGAAACAGTCATGAGAAAAACGTGTGTACTAAAAGAAAAGTGTGCAGAAACTGTAGAGGTGGAGAAAAGACTGGAAATGCTACAAAATGTGGCTTTGTGTTTCTGCTGTGCCCTCAGCCTGCAATCCACCTGCAGAGACCCTCCTGAATTATTTCATCTACGAAGTTTTAGTGGGACAGGTTTTCATAACCTTTCTTTGGGTTAAGCAGGAGATAATAAAAGCCATTGATGAAATGAAATTGCACCTGCAGCTATAAATCCAGGGAAAATTTGGTCTGCAGCTTGCCTGTGACTGTAGAACATGATTCTGCTTAAATACGTTTGAGAAGTGATCAAACTGGTGTTCAGTTTTGGCACAGAATGGGCACCTGAAATTGTAATTATATGACATTATATTCTCATGCAGGGAATATGTTTAAGTGTGGAAAAATGCACTCTTGGTTTAAATGACAAATGAAGCATTCATCCGTGTATTCATAAGCACAAATTCTTATTGTGGGAATTCTTGAGAAGGATGGTGCAGCCTGACCAGTGTTTTTAATGTAAAGAATTCTGTATTTATTTTAATCTGAGTAAAAATTACTGTCTTTCTCAGCCATTGAAATAGTACAGTGCATGTTTGATTTTTTTACAGTATAAAGAGTCTAAATGTGATAGATTCACAGCTTAGTGTTTTTGAAACTGGTTTTACCCTAAACATTTCTGCTAATATAAACAGTGGAGTTTTAATCTCTAGAAGTGTGAAAGTATATTTTATATCAGAAGGATAAACTTAATAAAAATAGAATGCTAGATGCCTTATAGTCAAGATTCATTGTAGATTAAACTCAAAATCTGATCTGTGAAAGATCCCTGCTGAGCATGTTCTGACTTCTTAAACAGCTGATTTCTTTATTAGCAAGGATTAAAGATTAGGAAACTCCAGTTCTGAACCAAGAGCCAGAACCAATATTTTTCCCTTCACAGAAAGTAAAACATTGACCTGGACCAAGTAGCATCTTTTTGCTTTGGTAAAGGAATTCCTGTTTATAGAGTCAAGAAATACATTGATAGGTGTTTTTCATATACATTTAATACTGTTATTTAATTATATTTCCTGTAAATAAAATGTAGGAGTGAGCAGCAATACTTCAAGTGCTAGAATATACACGTGGCATCATTTCCAGCTTTACTGTTAACATGGAGCACAATGTTGTGTTTTAATGGCTGGACAAAATGAGCTTGGCTGTAAATTGCATTGAGGAAAGCCTGAAGGAATCCTGGAGCACAGAGAAATGCTTCATGGAACTTCCTCTAGTGAGGAAGTTGCTGTTTGATGAATTTTGAGGTCTTTTGTGATGTTTGTGGAGCATTAGATTTAGTGAGCAATTTCTCTGCATGGTCATGTTTGAAGCAAGCTTCAGAACCCAAAAGGGGTTTGATTTTACATGTATGTGAGATATTGTTTAACCTTTGGCTGGGTTTTATTCAGCAATGGATCCTTGTTCCTTTCCTACCCAGCATCTGAGCCCTCCTTTCAGGGTTCCTGTGGTGCACCTGTCTGGGAATCTTTGTGCAGCAGAGCTCACCTGGCTGCAAGGAGAGCAACCCAGGGACCTGGGGCTGCTCACTATGGGGTGAAATCCTGGGGCTGCTCACTGCACGGGTGAAATCCTGGGGCTGCTCACTACGGGGTGAAATCCTGGGGCTGCTCACTGCGGGGTGAAATCCTGGGGCTGCTCACTATGGGGTGAAATCCTGGGGCTGCTCACTACGGGGTGAAATCCTGGGGCTGCTCACTACGGGGTGAAATCCTGGAATTCTTGCAGGGATTTGGGTTCAGCTGTCCCCTGACCATCTCCTGGTGGTGATGGACATCCCTGAGCACGTTCTGCATCGAGTGCCTGGGATGGGATTGGTGTTTTACACCTCAGTCAGTGAATTTTTATTGTGGTCCCACATCACGGGACCGTTTCTCTCAGCTGGGCCTCACCAGCAGTGAATTCAGGGATACACTGAATTATGTGGCCTAATTTTTAAGCTCCAATTAACTTATATCACATATTTATTAATAATATGTGTTTCATTCAAGATATTTGCCTTTTTTTTTTCCTTTACAGTGCTTCACAAAATAATGAATTCTTTGTTGTGTAACAAGAAAAGACATGTCTAATGTTTTGCACCAAGAGATTTTCCACTAATGTGTTTCTGGAAGGTGAAGCAGAGTTTTGTCTTCCAATGAAGCATTTCAAATGTAGTTTAATGATTTTTATTTGGGTTGCTTTATTTCAAATTCAAATTATTTTTACATTCCTGTTGGGGAGAGATATCTGAAAGGTGCCTGTCCCCTTGGCACCTCAGCAGTGAGTGAACATTCAGAGAAGAACGTAGCCTTTAGCCTTTTCTTTTAATTAAACATCACAAGGCCCAGATGCCAAAGGGTGAAATGTATTTATTTTGTCAAACTCTTTCATCCTTGTCTGGTTGGATTGCAAGATTAGTTTGTAGTTGAGTGATTTAAACTCTTTTGTCTTATTGGATGTTTTTGGAACTGTCTCTATGTGTTAAGCAATTACCGTTTTATTTTTCTCTTAGCAAAATAATGGTGTTCAATACATGCTTAGCCATAATTTTTAAGATGAGGTGGATTAAAAATCCCTCAATATCTTTCACTGTTTCTGCATAAAAAGACTCAGCATCAACTCTTTAAGCAAACTGTCAGTGTTTAGAGATAACTGCAAGGGAGTTGTCAGGAAGAAAAAAGGAAAAAGTCAAGTAGAGGTGGACAAAATGGGCATACAAGTATGATCAATAAAACAAAAAAATACAGTTTTGTATTTTAAACACACACAAAAATAGTGCAGCACTATTTAAAAAAGAAAGGAAGAGACCTGTGCCAGCAGCTATATGACCCAAATTTTCCTTTACTTACCTTGGCAAGTGGAAGGGAATTGTTTGGTATTTGGTAAAGTTTATTGGGACTTCAAAATCTCTTATCCATCTTCAAGAGGAATATTGCATTTACCTATCTATTTTCATATCTGATTTTAATCTTCAGGGTGCTGTAATTCTCAGAAGGCAAAACAAAGATAATAAGGCAATGAATGATTAAAAATAGTCAAAAGTAACTGAATTTTAACAGTACTCTAAAGCATATGGTTTCTTTTTTTGTGGCTCACTCATTTAACTAAATCAGTATTTGATCACTACTTCAAAGTCATTCTCACACAAAGAATTTGGGAAACATTGTAAAATTGAAAGCAGTCCTCCCATGGGAGAAAAAAGACTGCTGAAAATTCACACAGGAGGAGCTCCCAGAACTGCCTCTGCCTTTTGCCTGAGGAAGATTTTAAAGCTTGGCAGAAGAGGCCAGAGGCAAGAGCCTGAGAAAGTGCTGCTGCTGAGGAGAGTTTTTAATGTGCTCACTCTGAGGTTGCAGAGAAGGGAGCAGTGGGGCTGAGTTAAACTGCAGCCCAGCTGCCTCAGGATCCCTCCGAGAGCAGCCAGTTGAATGGATGCTGAAGGATGGAGTTTGGGGTGAGGTGCTCAGGTGCTTCCTGCCTCACCTGGTGTGTTTCTTCATTTTCCTTCCAGGTATTTTCATTGCCACTTTTTAAACCAGTCTAAAATCTTCCCAACATCCTTTAACTGTCACTCCCACAATCAGGTGTGTGAGTAAAGCACATCTTTGTATTTGCTTTTAACCTGCTGCCTATTTGACACCTGTATGTTTTGGATCTAGAAAATGAATCATAAATAAGGAAATGATGAGTGCTTTTTCTCTGGTCAGTCTTGTGCCACTCAGGAGCTGTCTGTCACATCCCCTCTGGCCTGAAGGGCTCTTACCTGCCTGATTCTCGTGGCACAGCAGCTCTTCTGCATGTCTGACCATCCTTCTGCATGTCCAAGAGCAGTCAGCCTTTCTAGTTCTGTGTCTGCACAAGACATTTCCTAGTGTTGGTACAGAGCAGAATTCGATTTTGATATTGAGGAACTGATTGTAGAGGATACTGAGCAGTTTTTCTGAGCTCTGTTGTCCCTGTGCTGATAGCTGTTCCACTCCATCATTGTGTGTGAGTGTTCAATCCACATGTTAATTCAAGGCTTTCATCAAGGTGTGACCAAATGACCTCCAGAGATCTTCCAGCCACTTATTCTCTGATTTTGAATCCTATTGTTCATGACTTCTTCCTTCAGTCCTCTGCAAGTAGTGTTCTTTTTAAAGAAATGCTTTTGCACCTTCTCCAAGACTTAATCCACTCTTACTCGCATTTTAATAATCCTTATTAATTTTTTTAACAAGGAAAGGCCAAGCACAGCCTCCTTTGGGTGATCCTTCTGGACACTGCCTTCTATTAAAAAAAAATACTGTTCTTCCAACCTTTTATGTCCTGTCATGTTTTTGTTTATTTATCAGGGGCAGGGGTGGAGAATTTCCCTCTTATATTATGTGAGCTGGAAGAGAACTCCATTGTGAGTCCTGTTAAAATTATTTTGCTAATCCAAATTAATGTATAATCCTACTTCTTCATTGTCTGCTTTAAAGGATTCTAAACAAGGTCCCTGACTTGTTATTAAGAAGCATTTCTAGTCTTTATATTATATTATCCATATATTTGTAAATTCTGTTTCTGTAGTAGGCTTTACCCATCTGCCTTGTACAACTGTCAGATATTTGTGTTGAGACATCTGCTGATTGCAACTGAGTTTCTTTAAAACATTGTCTTCACTTTTAGCCACCTATTTTTATGGCACTGAGTTGTTAAGAAATAGCTCGCAGAGCATAATTAACAGCTCAGTGATTTAATGTTTGAATTTATTTGGTACTTAGCATTTTCAAATAGTGACATGATAAAACTGGTCCGATGGATTTTTCAGTAGAATCAGTTTATTTGGTTGTTTTAAGCTTAGATGTGGTTTATCCAGGAGAAAAGGTAAAGTTCTTTTCTGAGGCATTGAGAGAAGCTGGAGTTCAGCTCTCATTGCTGCTCTCTTTGCTGACTGCAAATAAGTAAAGACGTGTTCAGTCTTGCTCTTATAACTTGTGTTTCTTAGGCTTCAGTGTGCAACAGGGAATTAAAAAGTAACTTCATTATCTGGTACCTTGAAAACGTGCCTCAGTCCATTAACCCCAGAGGTTATTCTTTACCCAGCCCGTTTGGAGCAGGGCACGTGGGAGAGGGGAGAGCACCAGGCACTGTCTTTAGTTCAGGCAATAAGGAGCAGTGTTTACTCTTCTTGGACTTTTTCCTTAATTGGGTTGGACAGCAACAAATAACATGAAATATGGTGTAACAAAGGCTGCATGTGTGGATCAGAGCTTTCCTTGCAGAACAGCCCTGCACTGCTGGCAGCAGCAGTCTGATGTGACTGGCAGGGGTCATCTCAGTGCACTGGGATTCTCTTAATGCTGCTGTGTCTTCTACAACACTTTTTTCTTCTTTTCTTCTTTACAGAACACCCTGCAGGTTGCCCTATAATTTTCACCCTCCTCTTTTTTTGCTTTATCACGGGGACAAGAAAGGCTGAAAAGGAAAAGAGCATGAGGCTTAATGATAGGGACTTAAAGCTGTGACACAATGCTCCTGTGCATTGTGTGCCAGTTCTGGTTTTTGTCCTTTTCTGGCCGTAGTGATTTAAACTCTGTAATTGTGTGTGCTCTGCACAAGGCTCAGGCACCTGAGAAACTCTGAGTGATCAACTAAGCTCCAAGAGCCCACGCTGGGATTTTAGAGTCTACATTGTGTTCTTTGTCAGGGCAGTATTTTGGGAGAAAGGACCAAGTCTGGGTGTTCTGCTGGTGTCAGTTTGATCTCTGGTGATTCTTTGCTGTAACTGATGGGTTCTGGAGGCTGAGCTGGAACAGAGACCAGCCAGAGCAAGGGGATAAAGCAGGGATTTGTTAAAAAACCTCAATAGGAACACCTGGGCAGTGTCAGAGCCCAGCCAGGCCACAGCCAAGGTGCCCCAAAATGGGCACAGAATGGGCACCTGATCACGAGGCCCCACACTTTGATAAGTTCTGCTCCATCAGCAGATCAGAATCAATTGTCCAAGCGCAGCTCCAGGTTATGAAGCTCCATCCTCCTGATTTTTCCTTCTCCCTTCAGCGCTGTTTTTGTTCTTGGGCCTGAAAGTTGTCCTTGGTGTGGAGCTGGAGCAGGAATTGTTTTGTCTCTGCTCTGTGAAGAGAGCTCAGCAGCACTGGATATGAAACCTAAAGCTGCCCACTAAACCAGCCCAGGATCTAAAAAATATAAAAGCTAAAACCTGAGGCATCATCACTACAACAGGATGTTGCCAAAAAATGTGGTGTTTTTTCCCTCTAAGGTGTCCCCTCTCTGCCTTGTATTGGAATCTATGGATCACCAGGTCCCAGGCTAAATAACTTTTAATTGCTTTAATGTAATGCCATAATCCTTGGCAACATTTGTCTACTGATGCTTGCATGCACAGAAGGTAAGGCCTGAAATTTTCTTGCCTGTGTGCTAAGAACCACCAGTTAAGGAGTAAAAGAGGGATCTTCTGAAATCAGGGTAGAGGCCACAGGGAAGAAAAATTGCTCGAAGAGTAAGATCATGGAAGTGTTTAACTTGAAATACTGAAGAATTATTGTGAAGAGGGTGCATGCAAGCACAATTATTTGTCATGTGCTGGGACCTGTCTGCTTTGCCAGGCATCAGCCCCTTCCCTTTCACGTTATGTAAAAACTTAAAATGCTTCTCTTGCCAGAGAATTTAATTCTTGTGAGTAACAGAAATGGAAGACTAAGGCCTTTCCTCTTAGGGGCAGATGCTGTTAGTCAATATTGAATACTAAATAAATTGCAGGAAAGAGAATTAGAATTCTAATTTTCTCAATTCTTGGTGAAAAAATTGTCAGCACATTTTCAGCCATGTGTGTTTTAAAATTTGATACCAGTGGAAGATTCTAGGTGGCATAGGTATGTATTTCATGGATTACAAGTTGTTTTCAAAATTGTTCAGTATGAGAATATTCAACACTAGAAAAAATGCCTAAGTTCTGTACAAGATTCATGACAATTTGCAGTATTAAATTCCATTTCCAAAGTGGGGTTCCTGTTTTCAAGCCCTTTTCCTTTTACTTCAGATTTATCCCTGGGTGTGGAGAAATCAGTATTTAAAGTACAGCTGCAAATAATGGCTTCTGTGGTGTAATGGATTTCAATATTCCAAGATTTGTCCCTGTTTTTCAGAGCCTTTTTTTGTTTTTTGCTGCACGTAACCTTCTGTCTGGACACACCTTCATGGCTCATCTGCAGAATCTGCCCAGTGCAAGTTGTTGGCCCCTCAGGGCAGGTGCATGTTTGAACAAATATACAGAATTACAATGCCATGCCTGTCTATGGCATCCCATTAAAAGATGGGATAATTAACACTGGGTAACCTTCATACCGTGTGCTTTTATAAAAAGCAGCACCACATGTACCACACTTTTTAATTCAAATGCCAAAAAACTCCATTTTGGCTTATTTAAAAAAAAAGAAAAAAAGCAGCGACTTGCTTTTGAGGCAACATGATTTTTAAAATTTATATCCCTAATTCACCTCCTAGACTACATTAAAAGGATGGGATTTCATTACTCCTCATAAAATCCTTGCTGGCAGAAGCATTTGGGTGATGGCACATACTGACATGGAGAGCAGGGAAGATGCCCTTGTGTCTGTGCATTGGTCTTTATGCAGCAAGACATGCTGTAATACAAAAAACCCAAATAATTGTGTAGAAACTTGTACAGTTTCAAAACCTCAGCCTTGTAAATTGAATAACATTGCCAGTCTGCTCTGTGTTCCTTGCAGTGAAGATCTGCTACGATTGCAGCGTAGCTCCAAGTTTTGTGTGGATTTTGAGTAGAAAATGGAGATGTGGCCACTCCTCAGGGGCTTTTTGCTAATGATCAGCTCTGCAAAACCCAGGAGGCTCAGGGGCTCCCTGGGTCCTGCTGTTTTTCTGTTTCTCATAACAAGCTGTTGATCAGACTGTTAGCAGACAGATTTGTTCCTCCCACACATCTTCGTTTTGGTTGTTGGTTGACCATTTTTGCAGGGGTCTTTGCCAAGAATGCAGTTTCTGTATGCAGTATTAAGGAGAAATGGTAGAAAAATGGAATCTTTGAAAAACTGTGGACTTGACAGGTAGTGAAGGATGGAGGGAACCCCAAATCCTGTTTCAGTAAGGTTTTTAGGAAGGAAGCAGTTGTTGGAAGAGAGAGAGGACAGTAACACAAAGCATGGCTAGGACTCTGGAGAGAAAAAAAAAAAAAGATTTTTTTTCCAGTAGTTGTATGTGTTCTGGAGGATGACAGTCTTTAAATCTTACATTTTGATGGAAAGGAAATGTGAAAGTTTATCAGATCTGGTTTGGAGTGTATTACAGATTTGTCACCTGGATTTTGAGATACTGAAGGTTATTTTGCACCCCTTTCCCCCCACATTGCCCCAGTGCTTGCAAGTTTTTGTTTATGGAAGAAAGGGCTGCTTTGCTTCTGTAAGCAGAAACCTAACAGTTGAATTAAGGCTGATAAATGTTTTAATAATCAGNTTAACAGTTGAATTAAGGCTCATGGTAGCTGATAAATGTTTTAATAATCAGCCTTTTCAGTTTGTGCTGTTAAAATTACCCAGGCACTGTGGGTGCTGTTCATTTAATCCCATGAGACTCTGCCCTCACCTCCTGGCTGGGGTATGAAGGTGTAGGAGATGCAGCTGCCCAGAGATTTTGGGATGAATATTTATTTATTCCTGCTGCTCTTCACTGTGGGAGGGTTTTCAATCACGGAATGCCAGCTTGTTTCTCAGCAGAGCTGCATTCCCTGCGCTTGCAGCTGCAAAGATGGAAACCAAAAAGGGTCAAAGCAAGTTCAGAGGTTCCAGACAGACACCCAAAATGCTGCTGTGGTGAAAGAAAGGACAGAATTAGGGAGACCTGATGTCATTTCCTATATGAAAGGCAATGTTGTTTCCTTGGGATTCTGGAAGCATCGAGGTGTGGCCTTGTCAAATGGTCTCAAATTCTGTTTCACATTCAAAGCCTCATGAAGTCAGGGGCTTTATTCCATTACCTTAGTGGTTTGGTTTTTTCAAACAGGTTATAAATATTTCCTGACTAGGCTGTATTTTTCATAGAAAAAAAGAAAGCCTTTCTATTAACTGGGAAGGGGTGTTTAATGCAGACAAAGTTGTTTCATGTCATTGTGCTAATTGTATAAAGTTTATCTAGGAGTTCACCTTGGACCCCTGCCCTCCTGTGTGTGTGTCATTGTTTTGTGTGTTAGAATGATCCCTGCCCAAACCATGGCTTGCATTGCTTGGAAAGAACAGATGCTGCAGTCAATTTTGACAGCTAGAGGTCATAATAGGGCGTGCATTATGCAAGTTGTTAGCAAAAAATAGCATTTTTGAATCTCTGCATGAAACTCTGAGGGTCATTCAGTGTTTAGAAATGCAGAGCTGCTGTAAGGAATACAAGGAGTTTCCTTTTTTTGTTATTTCATATATAATGGATATTCTAACTCAGTATGCATTATGATAATTCTAAATTGTAGCCTCCTTCCTTGGCTCATAATTATCAGATTAAATACTCAAATGGTATGGTTTATGACAAGTTTTATTTTTCTATAATGTGACCTAATTGGTACTTTATAAATCTTGACTCTGTCATGCTTTCTGTTTTTCTCATGGGCTAGAATTGAGATCATCAATTTATGTTAGTTCTGTCACCCAGAGCCTGCTTAGTAAGGCTTTTCTAGGAATCTGGCTTTCAAGTGAAATAAATTTTAGCTGCTTATTGATGTCATAACTGGATAAGTTTGGGTTTTGGTTTCAATGTTGGAAAGTACCAGGGTCTTTGGTTTCTTTAAGTTAGAAAGTTTCCTGATTAAAAACTGCTGTGTGGAAATCTGACTTAATGGAAGCCAATGGGGTTTTTAACATTAATGATACATGGATGAAATCCTGGTCTTGTCCTTTGTGTTGAATTTTACCCTGTTTTTAACGTTAGTGAGTAACAGTTTTGTGCCAGATACGTTTCCACAAGTTTTCTGCAATTTTCAAATACTGTCAGTACTGCAGCTGTGTACACTGCAATGGCAGTGTCTCTAAATGTTTAACATATTTCACATTTTGGTCATTAATGCATAGAGGTTCTGTGCTGTTTCTGTCACAAATAATCCACTTTTTCTTGTCTGCATTATTGAATTACAGCAAGTCCTCAGGATTCTTAATGAGTACATTTGTTATGAATCCATGTGCCAATTATGAGTGAAATGTCAGGATAGTCAAGGAGAACATCCTGGATCTTGCCTGTCTGAAGTTCTGTGGAGCAGGTGGTGTGCAGCCTCAGAGGAATTGGTCTCTTCTGAGAGGAAGCTAAAAGAACTTGGCTTGTTTAGCCCAGCAAAATGAAGGTTAATAGGGGTATGATTGCTCTCTTTAACTGTAGTATGAAAATAAATGCAGACAAGGAAAGGAACTCTGCAGGCTCCTGTTTCTAAATGGATGTGAGCTGGCCATGAACTGAATTACACTGAAAGGTAGAAGATTCTTGTTGTGGTTTAACCCCAGCCAGGAACAAAACACTAAGGTGAGAAAACTCGTGGGTTGAGATAAAGGCAGTTTGGGAGCTGAAAGCAAAGCTGCACACAGCAGCAGAGCAAAAAGGAGAATCCATCCCCTGTGTGCCTTGGCCAGGGTGGAGAGCAGCCATCCCAGGGAAAGCAGGACTCCAGTTTGAGATGGTGACTGGGGGAGACAGATGCCATCACTGCCAACATTCCTTCTTGCTCCTTCCTTACCCCACTTTGTATCCCGAGCACGGTGTCACCTGGAATGGCTTTTCCCATTGTCACCTGGGGCCAGCTGTCCCCTCTCTCAGCTTCTGGTGCCACCCCAGCCTGCTGGCAGGGTGGTACAAAACCAGAAAAGGCCTTGACACCGTTCTGATGGCTCAGCCCAAGGGTGGGGATTGACGTGTGTCATATCTGCAGGCAAAAAATGCAATAAACTAAATTCCCAATACACGCTTTTACAACATCAGGAATTTTCTGTGCGTTTGTTTTGGCTTCCATGTGTGTCTCCAGGATGAGTCCCTGCTGATAGTTGGTTCATCACATGTGCAGAACTATAATTCCTGTTCTGATGAGGGGTTTCCTTGCATTAGGACAGAGTTGTCAGCTTTGCTTCTGCTTGGAGCACTGGTTGATGCTGAATCAGTGCGTGAAAGCAGAAAATCCTTCAGCTGAGAAAATCCTTCAGCTGAGAAAATCCTCCAGCTGAGAAACAAAGTCATGTCCAGTATTTGCCTAAGTGGAATAATGGCTTGCTAATAATCAGGTGCAGATTTTAAGTATGCCAGATAACTTGCAGAAACAGTAAAAGTCAAGGTGTCATAAGAGTTGGAATTACTTTGCTTAAAGTTTCATCAGCTCTGAGGATTAGTATTTATTCATTAGTAAGAGAGTAGTAATTATTGAAGGTGATGCCTTTCATGTTTCATACAATTTAGAGGAGATCATGGGGATTTGTTTGTTGCCACCTAAATTACAGAAGTGATCTTGCAACAGAAATGAGTCTTCTGTGGGCCTGCTGATCCTTTGTTGTTAGAATGAAGTTAATGATGACCTTCCAGCAAGAAACGTGTTAAATGTGGCAGCCCAGCAGCCCTGACTTGGCAGCCTGTCACTCTTGAATTTATTAATGTACATTCTTACAAAACTCGTACTTAAAAACTGTCTGGTTAAAGATTTGAAATTGATATACCCACTTAATTGTAATGATTTTGAAAATCCCATGTTTAGTTAAAACCAGGAAAATAATTCTGTAGTTTTTGGTTTTTTTTAAAGATAGAGGGAGAATTAATTAAAAATAGTTCTGTTGTGATAAAATGCTTTCCTTGGCAGTAAACAGAGTGCAAAAATACTTTTCTAAAAGCCTCTGAATCTTTTATCTATTTGTTATGGAGTGGGTGATGTTTCACTTGATTTCAAGTATTCTTATACTCTCAGAGCACACTCTTTGAGTGCAATACCCTAGCTGTTCATAAAGCTTAAAATGTTGTTTGTTTTCTTTTTTAAAGCCATTAAAGTTATAAGAACATGAGGTTACAGTATCCTCAGTTTTATCTTCTGAAGATGCAGGGACTGCCCCCATTTGCTATGTGCCTGTGGAGGGTTCTTGAGCTGCAGTTACAAACAATGCTTTAGTTCTTTGTACAAGCTGACAGAAGAGGGTTACTCCCTTAAAAAAATCAGAAATCCCCAACACAGCTCAGTTGTCTAGACACAATCAGAATTGATGTGGGAGGAGAAGAGTGCACCTAGAGTTCTTGAAAATGAAACCTTCCATTGAGCCAGGCTTTGCTGCATGCACCCAGAAATAGTCATAACACGAAAATTTAAAAAAAGGAAAAAGTGAGGAACCTGAAAGACTTGTGATCCTGACTCCTGGCCATGTTCACATTGGCTGTAGGTTTTTGGTAATGCTATTGTAAAGCAGATGAGATTATCCATAAATTCATTATTATTTATTATCCATAAATTCACTGCAGTCTTTGCCTTGAACCACAAAGATTGCCCCAATATTTGAACCCTGTGCAGAGCCAGGGGTGAACATGTGCAGGGAAGAGTTTCCATAGGCATGAAATCAACTTTACCCCAAGGAGAAAGTGGGATAGAGATTTTTTCCAAAGTAATTATTTTCTATTTGCTTGTGCCTGGTGTAGTAGTGAGTACTCGTGCCTTAGTCATGTACCTGCTAAAGATGTTGTAGTGTTTCTTTCTTGATTGCTCTCTTGAATTTCAGATTCTGTAGATTTCATCAAGTAAAAATTTATTCTGGCTTTTGGGATATTTTCTATCTGTGTTATATTTTTAAATTTATTTTATTTTCAGGTTTACCAAAAATGCAAGTCATTAGGAATTACAATGGGATCCCCCAGCCAGCAGCACAGGATGGGCCCCCGTTGCATATCCAGGTTGGGGACACGATTGAACTCATCAGAGGAGATGCACACAGCTTATTTTGGCAGGTGCTGTATCCTTTAGTCAATGGCTCTATTCTGTTTGTCCAGATACCAACTCCTTATTGATAGAGTAAAGCTGTAATAAGCTTTAAAAATAATGAATATAGTACAAAAACTGCCTGGTCTGTTTAATGAGTTAGGTCATAGTTCTTGTTGTTTGTTTTTGCTTTTGTTTTTCTGGCTGCAGTAAGGGTGGAATCTTCTCCCAGCTCTTCAGGACTGCATCAGTGAACTCTTCCTGTGTCACTGTATCATCCTGAACATTTAATGTGGGAAAGTAATAAAAGAATTCATTTATCCATTGATAAAATATGGAAATAGGTGTAACCAAACCACCTTACCCCCTCCCAAAAACCCCTCCAAACCCAAAACTCCAACCAACTCCCCTCCACCCTGTCCCTTAGCAGACCATGGGTATTTCACATCCCTAAAAAGAAATCTCTTTAAATGACAGAGGTTGGCCTGTGTAGTTCTGTGTGTAGGCCTTGGTTCTGCAAGGTCTGAGTTGTGATTTGAAGCATTTAAAGCTGCTCTGGGTTTAGGACTGGCTAGAAGGCAATCATCTGACTAATCCAATTAGTACAACCCCAAATTGCTGCTGCTGTGTGGGACTGATCCTATTGCCATGTTCATACACATCTGTCAACTCAATTTACTGGAAATTGTCTTAGAGCTTGGTTGTGATTATCATGCTAAAGAATTTAGCTGGAATCTCATTGTGTTTAACTAGCAGAAAGCAGAAAGTGTGTGAGGCTTTTCCCTAGAAGCCTTAGTAATAGATTTGAATCCTAATGGAAATTGTCATCTCCATTAGCAGCATTCAGGGATTTTTTTTCTCTTTTGTCACAGGCTGTTTAATACAGATTTTTCTGAGTCTTTGAATGACATCTGCATTTTAAAATGCTTATTAAGAAAGAGCCTGGAAAATGCTATTTATATTAAAATCATTAATTATTCAAGAGGCCTTTTAGGGTAATTTCCAGCTGACCCACCAGACTAATACTACAATATTTTTCAAAGATGACCATTTAGAAATTCCAGTGATTATAATAAGTATGTGTGGTTTAGGTAAAACTTTTTCATTTTTACAGCACATCAAATAAATCCTACAAGTTACTAAGCAGTGCTTGAACTGCCACTGAAGTGCAAACATGTCCTGATAGACATTAATGTCTTTTGTTCAGTGGTTGATCTTCTTGACCAATAAAATGCATTTGCTGTTCAGGTATGATTAGTGTTGAAAATAAATATCACGTGGATGGCTTTCAGAGCTCTGCTCAAAACGAGGCCTAAACTCGAGAGGGCTTCGTGTTTCAGAGTAAAGAGAATTTATGGGTACAGAGGATAATCTGAATTCAGGCAGATGCTGTGGAAGGGGAAGGAAGCTTTGCTGAACACAGGCTCAAATCTGTAAGATTGTCACTTGTTTGCACACAAGAATTTTTTTAAAATATCACCGGTATAAAGCACTTTTAGTTTAAATACTCTGTGCTTTCCCCTCCCCTCTGTGCCTCTGTACTTTGTATTTTTGGTTAAGGTGGCAGTTTTCTCTCCCAGGTGCTGCTCCCACTGCCCCATGGGGAGTTGTCGTTCTGGGGATCTGCAGGGTGGCAGCTTTCTGTAAAATGCCAGCTGAGGATGTAACTCGAAAGGAGATAATTAACATTAATGAAGATATCAGACGTTGACAGAACTGGGAATCACATCCCAGTCTCTGAGCTCCCTTCTTGCTTCTCATCTCCCAGAGCTTTCAGATCTGTCTGTTATAATTATTGCTTAATTATATTAAAACCCCAACAAAACGACAACAAAACCCACAGAAATATCGAGCAACTCTTTATTAGAACAGCATTTTATTTTAAAGACTTATGGATATATTTATTGTCTTATATCCCTGGGTGTGTGTTATTATTTACTGTTAATCCCAATTATGTCTCAAAAATGGAATTTCTTTTTTTCTTTTAGGGAAGAAATCTAACAACAGGAGAGCTTGGATTCTTCCCAAGTGATGCAGTAAAACCTAGCCCATGTGTAAGTACAATTATTTAGTTCTGTTTGCCACCTTACAGGAAAACTGCCAAGTTCTTTAGTTCATCAAGATTAACCTTACTTTACAAAAATAATTTTGTTTCCAGTTCTTTATTGCTTTCATGGTGAGTTCAGCATTGCTTCAAGTAGAGTGTTCTAATACTTTTGGTTATTGGATATAAGTAGGACATGTGAAGAAAACAAGTTTGATAAGCAGGTTCAACTTTTGGGAGTATTAATAAATTGAACTGTCTGAAGAGTTTCCAGAATGCAGATCAAATACATTTTATTTGAAAGAAAAGAGCCCTTTTTTCCTTCCCCAGCAGGAAGGTGAGAGTGCTGTGCCTCTAATCTGTTCCCCAGTCACTTTGGGTTAGAGAGAGGGATTACAGCCCAAGTAGTAAGTTTAAAAATTGTAAAACTAATATAAAACTTTGAATTCTGACTGCTTGATAATTTTTTTTTTCCTTAGGTTCTTAGCTGTCTTTATTTCACACAATCTTCTCAATTTAGAAAAGTTGGTGAAAGTAACAAGAAAAATAATTTTATGATATGTACTCAAGAGTTTCATGTACAGATGTGGTGATGCATTAATTTACTGTACACTTGTTACTTTTCTGTAACACTGTGCATCAGATTACTGCTTCCTTTGCTGAGGTTAATTGATATAAACCCAGTAATGAATCCTATTTCTTACTTTGCTTTAGGGCAGTTTTCACTTTAACCTGATTTTCAACAGTTTAACTTATTAATAGAATTGCTTTTGTTACAGCAATCAAGATATGCCCCTTGAGTGGCTTTTCTGAGGAGGTGGAATCTGCTCTTAGTGGCTGCATTTTGATTTATTTTAGGGGCTTATTAGTTTCCAGAACAAGTATACATGAGGTCCTAAAGAGTATAAGTACGTTCAAATACCATAAGATATCTTTAATACCCGAAATTTCCAGGATTTTGTTTCAAGAGGAACTCACAGACTCTTTGTAGGTACAAGTTGTGTTAGATTGGGTGAGAGAACTAATCTGAAATAAAGGTGAAATTGTGTGAATTTTGCTTTCATCCCTCCACCCTTTGCTTATTGTTAAATTTGTGAATTTCCCACCCTTTGCTTATTTTTGAAGGGTGGATTTCCCATTCCATGGTCACTGTCAGTGACCCCATCAGTCACTGGGCAGTGTCACTGGCTGCAGCTGTAGCAGCATTTTGGGAATCACCAATAAACCCTAAAAGCACTGGCAGTGAAAAATCTGAAGTCAGCAAAAATGCAACTTGGGTGTTGTGGAGGTCTCTTTGCAATGGTAAAGCTCCCTGCTAAATTTAAAATGTACTATTTAGAGGAATATTGAAAATAACAGAGTTTTACGGAATGAATAAATATTATTCATGGAATGTTACCAACTGGTGTCATGATCAGAACAAAAAGATAAATTGATGCTTCACCACTGTTAGCTTTGGAAGGATGAAATATAAACATCTTATTATGATAAATGATGCAGTTAAAGATACTGAAACATCAATCGGGTTTTAAACATGCTGTAACTTTTACTGTTATTATTAAGTCTAACAGTCTTTACAACCACCTGATATAAAAATGCCCAGAAACAGCATAAAATCCATATATCAGAAGACTTTGGGAATGAATATTGAATGAAAAACTGCTGAGCTCCAGAGTATCTGTATTCCAGACTTTTCACAGATGTACCTATAAACAGTTTTTTCCCTTTAAAATAAGCAGTATATGTCAGCAGACATTTTATGCACTGGATGAGTAATGGCTGTTCCTTCCTCGCTTTCCTCCATTTTTCTAATTTCTGTAGAGTGGATACAAAGCATGCTCTGAGCCAAGAGCTTCTGGAATAACATTTGATTTTATCCTTCTTTATGCCAATGAACAACACTTGTTGCTTGTTACACTTGTTATTATTGGTTTTACTTGAAAGAATAAAAAACCAACATGCTGCTTACCCAAGAATACGTGACCTTAAGTTATAAGTGTGTGAGATTTATGTTAACCTTTCACTAAAATGCATTTTTCAGCACTGTGCATTTTCACGTGTTGCTTTAGAAGAGTGGGGTGATGCTGAGTTATCACTCAGCAGTGGGAGATGATTGAGATGAAAAGTTCATTTTCATAGGAATTGCCATCCTGTGCATGAATAAACACTGTGTATGTTTGTGTACATGCAACATCCATTTCGCAAGCTGATTGCAGCTTGGTTAATTTTTAAATTTAATTTCTTGACATGTTTAGCAAGATGGAGTAAAACAGTTACCCAAGGAATGAATATTATCTGATAGAAGTCGTGGAATATCCTCAGATCCCTCTGAAGATTATAAACCATATTTCCTAGTGGGCAATCTAAGGCCACACAGTCCTGAATACATGAAATTAATTTTATACATTACTGTAAATTGGTTGCATATTTTAGTGATACCTTTATACAATACAGAGCATTGAGCCACTTTGTGTATGAAATCTGAACATAGGCACTGTCAGAAAAGCATTGAACAATCCTGTGAAGTAAAAAATACCCAAACCAAACTGTCACAGGAGAAAAGAGCTTAAAATATTCTGTACTGCTTTCAGAATGAAATGGAGTATTTGTCCTTTATTATTACATCCTTTAAAGAAAATAGACAAATTAGATCACCTGGATTTTGATAGTTAAATCAGTTCCTGGTTTTTAGGAAAAAAAATCTTGATCCTGATTCTCTGTATCTTTTGATATCCTAGGTTCCCAAGCCAGTGGACTACTCTTCACAACTCTGGTAAGGCTCTGTCTTTTCTCAGTCACAGACACAACTGTGTTTACTCCAGTTTAAATTTTATTGGTTTAACCTTTCTAGGCTTCAGAAGATGTCGTGTGATGGTTTGGGAAAGCAACACCATGCATTGCCTAAAAGCATTTCTGATATAACCCAGTGCTTGATGATTTTACTTTCTGATATAACCCAGTGCTTAATGATTTTATCTTCTGATATAACCCAGTGCTTGATGATTTTACTGTTTTGTGTCTGAGTCTGTGGCTGTACAGCCTCAGAGGTCTGAAGCAGAACAATGAGAGGTGGTTGTGAAGTGAGGCACGGAGGTTTATCTTAAATGTTGAGTGAATAAAGGAAGGAGTCATGTTAAATACATCTTGTGTCATGAATAATTCTGCATTTCCACAAACCCCAGCAGCACTGGAGCTGTAGTGGCACCTGGGGATGTGGTTTGGGGGTGTCTGTGGTGGGGCAAGGTTCATGGCTCAAGAAGAATCTGGAACATCTCTTCCAACCTTGGTGACTCTGAAAAATCTGGTGCATCCAAACTGCAGCCACTGGTGCTCTGGGGTTTGTGGAGTGTGTGAGCTCTCCCACAGCTCAGACATGGGGATTGAGAGCTCAGAGAGCATCACTTGTGTTCCTGCACTGCTGCCCTGGGTTTATGGAGTGTGTGAGCTCTCCCACAGCTCAGACCTGGGATTCTGAGAGCTGAGTAAGCATCACTTGTGTTCCTGCACTGCTGCCCTGGGTGTGTGGAGTTTGTGAGCTCTTCCCACAGCTCAGACATGGGACTGAGAGCTCAGAGAGCATCACTTGTGTTCCTGCACTGGTTTCATGCTTTGTCATTCAGACTTGAGTTCTGACTTCTTCTTAACTTGCCAAAAGTGAAATTAGGATCACATCTAAACAAACACTGATTTTTCATAACAAGCCAAGTAAAATGTTTTTTTATTTAAAATCAGTCTTTTGAATTAATCTCTAACATTTGGTCTATTTATAATTTTGTTAGAAGAAAGCATATTACTGGCATTAGTCTTTACCTTGCATGGATTTTTAATAAAGACCTATATTTTTAACTAAAAGCTGGTTTCTAACTGGTTGTGATGTGTTGGTGTGAAATTTTACATAGTGGTGGTGACAGCCTTTGTAAAGTGGTGAGATAAGCATGATTTCCCTGGGAGCTAGGTCACTTTCCCCAATTAACAGTTTGTTAATGTGGTAAATGAGTGTCTGCTGACAGCCTCTCCTGATGTCCTACACAAAGCACAAGGCAGAGCAAGGGCACAGATCTGCTTATGCAGCCAGGCTGCAGAATCTGGGATTTATTTGTCTCAGCTTTCAACACTCAGCATCAGCTTTTTCAAATTTGGACGTTTTTGGCTGATTTATTTTTTTTTTCCTCTGAACGTTGGCTATACCCATTGCCCTTTAGCCTTTAGAGTTTTTACATAATTACAAAACCAAATAAAATATTTGTCTTGTTTTCCTACAGGTCTTTTGTTGACCTGATCTGCCTCTGGTGGCTGATTCTCCATTTTGCTGTGATGAATCTCCCTGGAGCCCAGGGAGGTTCAGAGGTTCTGGGCCACTCTTGTATTGTTTCACTTGCAGCAAATAATTCAGATAAACCAGCTGGTTTTATGAACTTTTCCAGCAGTAATCATTCAGCTCATGCTTGGGCTCGAGCTCTTTCCTTAGCAGCTGTTGTGCTCAACATTCACACGAGAACTTTTCTAATTAAGAACTCCACAACTCCCAGCCATGGAATTTTTCCATCTTTTCTTCCTTATTCAGAGATCTGGAAGTGGCATCCAGTTATGTATTTTTAGTCCCCATGATGTGTAGAATATTTTCACTCTCCATTGCATATTTAACAGACCTTTGGAGTGTTGAAAAAAAATCACAGGCAGTTTTTCTTTTCCTTGTGGCAGGTTTGCAGGAGCAATGGAACGACTGCAAGCAGAAAGTGAATTAATTAACAGAGTGAACAGCACTTACCTGGTGAGGCACAGGACCAAGGAATCAGGAGAATATGCAATCAGTATCAAGTAAGTGGAAGTGCAATAAAAACTCCTCAAGAAAGTTTTCCTCTTCTCGTTTTTGTCCAGATAGTATTTGAAATAAAATAAAATAAACTGCTTTTCCACTGTGTAATTATATGCAGCCTTTAAGAGAGTCAATATAGGGGAACTGAATTTGCCATCAAAAAGCACCCAGGATTTGTAGAAGGAAAGAAGCAGTGGTTTTATAATCCTGATTTATTGGGGCTGCAGAAACAGTGGGGGTGTGTTGGAGAGGAGTGAGCTTTGTTTGCAGCACAGGGTGATCTGTGTCAGTGACTCTGGGGGGAACTCAGTGCCCTCTGCATCCCAGACTGTTCAGTAATGTGTGTTTGTGCATTTTCTGGGTTAAAATTGCTGTTTGCTTTCATGTTGTTGACCAATACTGAGTATAAAAGCAGGAAGTACATGGGAATTCCCAACCAGAATAAGCAGTGAGCTGTGACATTTTTTTTCTGATTACAGATTACTTCCTTAGCTGTACCTTAATAAATATGTTTGGTTGATTAGATGTCAACTTTGTTTTGGCACAGATATACATTTTGTCTTAAGAATTTATGTGTGTGGTGTTGTAGGGGCATGGCCTCAGGTAATTATTGATTGTGTCTGATTAAAAACACATTTATATTCATACGTTATTCATTGCCCACAGGTACAATAACGAAGTGAAACACATCAAGATTTTAACAAGAGATGGCTTTTTCCACATTGCAGAAAATAGAAAATTTAAAAATTTAATGGTAAGCATTGATTAGCTTTTTAACAGTGTGAGATTTTCTTTCCAGCTGTTTTTGTTAGGGAGAGCTGCTTTGGTTTGTGAAATTCTAGAAAGCTGTGAGAGTGAAAGATTTGAATTGTGCCCACTCCTGCTAATAGGATAATTTTTTTAATTTATGGTTTTAGCTCTAAGTGATAATTTAATGTGTTTAAAACTACATATTTACTATTAGGACTGGACTGTAGTGAAGTGGAAGAGAGAAGTTTGGATCCCATGCATCAGCCCACTGTGGAGTTAGGCTGAATCTGGAAAGGAGAATTTTTTTATGTCTTTGGAAATCTTGGTTTTTATGAACGAATTTGACCTAAGCTTGGCTTGGTCAGCTCTGATTTTTGAAAGTGGAGTGAAGGGTTTACAGTAAATACATTTCTTTGTGCTTGCATTTCTGAAGAGTGAAATCCCACACTTGACTGGATCAATTGAAGTCCATTTGCTTTGAATTGCCTGGTCACTTTTAATCTTATTCCAGCTCTGTGTCCCAGCTGTGATATTGGCATTTCTGGGGCTAATTCAGATGTAGCAGACAGTGGCAGAGATTGCAGAGGAGTGGCCTGAGCTGTCAGAGTTGTGATGGGTGTTGCCTTTGTTAGAGTAGGAATTGGAGTAAATTGTCTTCTTGGTTACACAAACTATTTCAGCTATTCTCTTATATTTACATATATGAATTTTTGCATATGTATGTGTAAAATACACCTGTGTGTAGCTGTGAGTGGTTAGATGGGAGCACACACAGAGAGATGATGAAGTTTTTGGGTTGGGTACAAGGAGAATGTGACATGCTGGATTTTTCAGGCAGTGTGCACTGTCTGACACCCAAGCCTGCCCTGGAGGTTTGACTTATCTGAGTGTCTGCACATTAAATTGTGCCCAATTTAAAAAATTGTGTACTTAGAAATTCATGATTTATTATTGCAAAAGAGATCTGAGAAAGCAGAGACATTTCCTGCTGAACTTTCCTTCTGCCTGCCTCCAGAAAAGCAAATGTCCAGTCAGCCTGACTTACAGGAGCAGCAAATGTTGACTCTGGCAAAAAGATTTTGCTTAGCTGATTTTTGGAGTGTCTTTTCTTGTTTGTTTGTTTTGTTTAAATTTTTTTAAGTGGCAATATGAAAGCTGTCAATTTTTAGACTACTTTATATTTTAAAAAGTAAGCATGTCCTGTGGGATGTATTATAAAATTAAGTTGTATAATAAAACTGTCATTGGCTGTACACCAGAATGCTGAAATTATTTCAATTTCCAATCAAAGTGTTTTTCCTTTCTGAAAGGAACTCGTGGAATACTACAAGCACCATTCTCTCAAAGAAGGTTTCAGAAGTTTGGATACTACACTTCAATTTCCATACAAAGAGTCTGAAAACTCAGCAGGACAGAGGAGTAACAGAACAGGAGGCAATGGTGAGAATTATACATTTTTGTATATTAATTTCTGTCATATTTATGTGTATATATATATATATAAAGGACGAGGTATTTGGAGCATCTTCAGCTCCCATTTTTGACATACAACCAATTACTATGGCAATGCTTTGAGCCAGGATTTTTTGAAGCTAAGCAGATTCAGATCTGCCAGGAGATTGACAAACATGTCTAGCAAGCTTGTCTTGCTGCCAAAATTAAAATCTCCCCAATATTCAAAAAGTCTATTAGACATGCTGGTGAGAGATTAAACTGCATCTTGGCCAGTTTTGAAGAAATTTGCATACATGCAGCTACAAGTGTTAATATCTGTGACAATTTCTAATCCTTAAATGGATTTAAATAAATCAGTCTTGTAGCATAGCCCTGTGAAGCAACAGCTCAGTAATACCAAATAATTGTGTACAAAAAAAAAAAATTAGATTTACTATATCATAATTATTTTTTGCATGTTTTTTAACATTGAATGTTTATTAGAGTTCCCTTTCTAAGCTTCTGGAAGTTAATGAAGTACTGTGCAGTGTAAATAACAATTAAAAAGTTGGGAAGTTTAGAAATAAACTGAGCAGGCTGGCAGTGCATTTGCTGTCCCTTATTTAAGCTGTGACAATTTTATGATTTTTAGGCCATGGGCAGGTTCAATGTTGATACCACATGGCCAGCCTCTGGAAATATCTGATGTTTCTGTGAAAGAGCAAATATTAGATCTGCTGTTCTGCAGTCATGGGCTGAATCTTTGTACTGTACCAGATAATAAGCAGAAAATAAAAATGAATGGGGATTTTAAAAATATGAAGACTGCTGTAAAAGCCCCAAAAGCCCAGTCTAGTGTTTGTGGTGATGGTGGTGGCTTTGTTACCTTCATTTGCTGTGTCTGTGAGCTTTTGTTTGCTTCTCTCTGTTCCATAACATTTCTGTAGTTTTGGAGGCTTTCTTCCTCTCCTAATGAAGGTGAAGATAATTTAGGACAAATGATTGTAAGAAACCAGGGTGTGTCTGGGCATTTCATTTACTGTCTCTACCTCCCAGTTCATCTCCTTTCCATTTCTGTTCTCCTTCACTGCTCCCAGGATTGGTGTCCTTTGTCTCCTCTGTGGTGTTGGTGTCAGGAATTGTTTCACCAATTCCTCGGTGAAATTCTCTCTTGGTGTCAGGAATTGTTTCACCAATTCCTTGGTGAAATTCTCTCTTGGTGTCAGGAATTGTTTCACCAATTCCTCGGTGAAATTTTCTGCCCTTTCCTCTCCCTCGTGGTCTCCCTGTTCTCCTCTCCTCCTCTTGCTCTCTCTGGTGCTCCCCTCATCCCTTGCCTCTGCACAACAATTAATTGTTGTTTAATTGAGAGGACATGTCCTGCTTGATTTAATTTGCTTTTGTTTGAGTTTTTACTGACTGTGAGCAGCACCACGTTGTTCTTTTTTCCTTAGGCCAGTTAGGATGTGTCTGTACTGCCCAACTTCTTACTCTGCCAGAGCTCCATCATTCCCTGCTTTACAGGACACAAAGTTTATGGTGCATCCTCATTAACTTCAGACATCACACAAAACATCTTCTTTTATCTTTTAGGGGAGAGCAAGAGCAATGACAGAGGGATGGTCTCATTTTAGTCAAGGGGATGAGGAAGAGCATCTCTGCAGTAACTGTCAGCCCTTGGATGCTGCAAACTCTGCATTTTTGTCTTGACCAAGCTGAGCTGAAAAACCTTTCAGTCATATTGGGAAATTTGAATCTGTATGAAATTTAGATTTTTAAGTAACCTAAATCATGAAGCCAGGTGGTACCTGAGTGGTGTTTTCCTTTGTTGGTTAACTAGGAGTAGGTCTATTAACTAGTTATGACATCCTATTGTGCTTAATGCATTAACTGTGTAAAGGTATCTGTTAGTAAAGTAAAACAAAACAAGTATCATCCCAACCCTTAGGGAATCAGAAGAGTTCAGCCTTCCTGCCTAGAAGCCAACACCCTATCATCAAAACAGATCAGTTATCTGTGGAAATCCAGTGGCATTTCCTTGCCCACAGAGGTTTGCTTGTCCAGAATTTGGCACATAAAACCAAACCTCCAGCTCTGTCAGAGACAAAAATCAGGATAAAACCTGCTCAGTTAAGGAGCAGCCACCCAGCACCTGGCCTGGCTGAGTTCCCGTGGGCTCCACTCTGCCCCTGTGCTCCTGGAGAAATCAAAGCTGCTTTTTGTCTCTAAGAATGGGCACTGCCTCTGAGCCAGGGGCCCTCTTGGTTTGTGGGGCACAGAGCTGGCACCTGGAATTCTGTGTCCAGCACAGAGCAGCCCCTCGTGCATCCCAGCCTGTCCTTTCAGTGTTGTGAAGGATCAGAAAGGAGATTCCAGAGCCTAAGAGGCCCTGGAGCATGGATTTCCTGTCCTGTGAGACACCAACCTAAAATGCTGTCGGTTTGTGGTGTGGGATTTTTTTTTTTAATTTCTAAACCCAAGGTTTATGAATGTTAAAATGCAGTATCAGTACTGTTTATTTTATTTATGCTTTGTAGTTTCCTTGTCACAAATGTGTCTATTGTCATCCAGGTAAGATACACAAAACTGTGCCATTACCTCCACCACGGATTCCTGCATAAAATCTTTCTAGTCATCATTCCTGCAAGCTCCCTTTTGAAGCAAGATTATTGTGTTTCATGTGTAGTCAGAGGAATAAATTCAGAGAAGTAGCTGTAAGTGATAAATATAACCCTGCTACTTTTTGAAGGAAAATTCTTGTTCAGTAATTACAGATATTATTAGCTATAGTTTAGAGGCTGCATTATAATTTTTCCAGTTGAGATGGATGTACCTTTCCAAGTCACAGCTGGGAGCAAAGATCCCTTATTAGACATGCACAATATATATTTTTATTGCCTCTTCAGAAGAGGGGCAAGATGTGAGAACAGGTCCATGAACTGAAGTTTCACTTGAAGTAATTCTAGTCAATATAATCTCATTTTTGTATTTAAAAGTCCCTTACCCCTAGTTCTGTGCAAGATCACCTGTGGCTTTCCCCCACAAAGCTGCTGCAGGGGCTCAGGATGATGTGCTGGTCCTGCCTAGGCCAGGTTTAGGATTTTTTTGGATGATGTGCTGGTCCTGCCTAGGCCAAGCTTAGGATTTTTTTGGATGATGTGCTGGTCCTGCCTAGGCCAGGCTTAGGATTTTTTTGGGATGATGTGCTGGTCCTGCCTAAGCCAAGCTTAGGATTTTTTTGGATGATGTGCTGGTCCTACCTAGGCCAAGCTTAGGCTTTTTTTGCTTGCTCAAGGGGTGTTCTGTAAATCTGAGCAGAAGTGTTTGGGTTTCAGAGGATGTAGTTTAGCTGTGGAATTCCTGTTGATGTTAATGATTAACAGGGCAGAATGAATCTTTTTTTTTTTTCCATGCCATAATATGGGGTTGACTCCAGGTCAATTTAGACTATATCCTAATTAAGGACATGTGATGAGTGTTGCTCAAGAGGATTTATGTATGCATGAGTTCTTGCTTTTGTAATGGTAAGAAGTGGGGCACACAAAGAACTTAAAAAGCTTTTGTTAAATCTGAAAATATTTGCAAGAGGGTGCAGTTACAATTTGCTTCTCTGAAACCCTAAATGGGTGACTTCTTCCTACTTTACTCTTTGAAAAATGCAATTGTTAAAAATTAAATCATAGATCCAAATTTTCTAGTTATTACAGTTAATTTCCTTGCAGACATCCTTAGTAGGGGACCTTAGTTTCCTTATTATCAATGAATTATATAGTTAAAAAACTATTATTTAAATCTTATGCCAATATTTCAATGTTCTTTTGCTTTTCTCTTTTTCTCTTTTTTTTCCTCTAAGCCCCTTCTTTGTTCTGTGGGTTTTCTTTTGTAACTCCTCCAGACTACAGCTTTGTTCCCCCTTCCTCCACTCCTTTCTGGTCAGGTACTGCTTTACTGCTTTTATATTTCTTCTAAATTTGCTTCTGTTGTTTCTGTGTGCACCAGTGAGGGAAGGGACGAATCTAAAACCTCAGTTCTTCTCTGACTCCAAAACCTGAGTTATTATTTGTTATTCTTGGAGTGTAAAAAAAAAAACACCAACTCTTAAACTTTTGAATTATTACTGCTTATTGCAATAAGCAGTTTGAATAGGTGTTGCAGCAGATTTCATCAGTGACCACTTGACTGTTAATTTGCTCTGCAGTTGACATCTATGAATTATATATTTTTAATGTATTTGTTCAAATGCACTAAAATGGAAATCTCACTCTTGTTGGTGAATAATACATTCGTCCCATCCCTGCAGCAAACCATACTGCAGTGGCATCTTAGAATTAGTTTTTTTTGATAGAGAATGCTTTCTTTAAATTCTGCATTAACATTGTTAATTAATTTTGCCCATCTGTTTTCTAAATACTGCTTTCTTTATTTCCATTTAACCACCTCTGGCTTTAACAGATGCAATCATTTCAGACTGAGAGGCTGCATAAAATGCTAAAAGCAGTGCCAGTGGTGGCCTCAGTCAGTGAGCAGGGTGGGTGTGACCTGCTCTGATCTCCAAGATCTGCTCTGCAAAGAGCTGAGCTGCACTGCTGGACCATTCAAGAAGAATTTTGCCAGTAGAGAGGGGAAGGCCTTTGAGGAGCACGTGGAAGGAGCTGCAGCTGTGGGGATGCAGCAGTTCTGAGTGACCCTGGCCTGCCTCTGTGCCCAGGCTGGGGACCTGGCTGGGCTCTGCAGGGCTGTGGCTCTGGCAGGGCTCCAGCAGGCACAGCTGCAGATGGAGTCATCCGTGGGCAGGATGTTTTACACCTGCCCCACAGAAATCCCAGTTTTTACTGCTCTGAGAAGGGTTCTTGGGGCTTTCCAGAGGGCAGGAGGATGTAGGAGGCAGCTCAGGAGTGGGATGTGCTCACGTGTGCTGAGAGCATCTCTGAAGGCCCCTCTGTGATCCTCCCCAGGGATTTCTGTCTCCCTGTCTGACACTGCACTTGGATGTTTTGCCCTTCAGTTGTTCCACCTCTCTGCCCTTTCCATAGAGAGATTTTTGGGGCAGACTCTTCCTTTCAGTAGTCACAGCAATGACTGAGAAGCCAAACTTGTCAGTGCCCTTCCAGCTGACATTTGATTTTATAAAGGGATGCATCTGTAGAAAAGATGAGGAGAAATCCATTTTGGTGTAGCTGCTTGCCCCTGTGGTCACAAAGCTCAGCTGGACTCCCTGAAACATTCACTTGATTTGAAGCTACAGGAAGGAGTTAAATTTTAGCTCTTTACTCAAGGTAAATACTGTGAGCTTTTGGGCAGGGATAGCAGGGGACATCTTGCATTCAGCTGCCCAGGCCTTGACTGTAAATTCAGTTTTTACTGGAACTGGTATCTATTCCATGGGGACAAAATTGTGAAGTGTCCTACAGTGATAGGACAGGAGTCAGGACTCAGTTACTTTAACCCTGTCACACATTCCCATGAATTCCCATATGTGGTTTCAACAAATTAAAATGACATTCCTTTCTTTCCATATGAAAATCTGCTGTATCAGAAAATCCATTAATAACTATAACAATGGGTATTAATTCAATGCCTTGCATATCACAATATGCCAGTTTAAGTATTTTGTTACGCAAGTAGAAAATATTAAGGGGCAGATGTTGATCTGCAGTGCCTAATTAAGCTCATCTGCCCTTTATATTCTGAGTGCTAAGCTGCATTGCTCCATATATTTACAGTAAACCTGCTTTTTAAAACTAGCCCAATAATTTAAAAGACCAAATACTTATTTTATGGTATTACAAGTATTTTTTTCAAAAGTATCTTTGGAGCTGGCTTGTGCTGAACTGGAAGCTGGTGGCAGAAGGTGAAGCTGAGCCCTGCTGAAGGTGCTGCCTGTGCCTGAGGTTTGGTGAAACAGTAAATGTACAAAAAAACATACACAGCTTCAAGGAGCATGGGAATTAACACACAGGAGCAACCCTCAGGGCAATGGCTGCAGATTTATGAGGAGGCCACAGCACAAGGAGGGAGAAACCCTGCTCACAGCTTTACTAATGCTGCCTCCATGGAATGCTGCCCTCGTGGAATTCCAGCACGTGAGCAAGCCCAGCCTGCTGTGAGCACAGGGAGCCTCAGTTCCTGGCACCCCAGATGCACCATCAGTGGCTCAGACTGATACTGAAATTCATTTGCAGCACATCTATTTCACTGTTAATGTCCAACATACTCCAGTGGAAATCAGAGCTGATTATAGTTCCTGTAGTCATCATCTTCTGTTTGCAGAAGGAAAGGCTGGATTCAGTAAAAGCTTATTTTTGTTATTCACAAATGCACCTTTTATTCACCTCCTTTGGATTTCTCACTCTGTTTCCAGTTAGATCTCTGAGTATCTCCCTTCTGCTACACAAAGTTTATTTATCACTGCTTTCTCAACAGCTTGTTTTCTTTTTTAAACACTTTCTCTTCCCCACCCCCTCTTTAATATCTCATTCCCATTCACCTGCTGGGCCCTTTATTTCCATCGATCTGTGCTGTTAATCCCATTCTCCCTCTGCATCCTCCCTGTAGCTCTGTCCTTCACTCACTGCTCCTTCTCTCTCCCATCTGTAGAGGTGTCCTTTCCATGTGTTGTCTTCCCTCAAGTTTTATTTATCCTGGGACAGCACTAATTGGGAATTCGGGGCTGATAAGTCTCCACTCAAGTTGTTTTTGTGACTGTGTCAGCAGAGAGATATGGTTAATATTTTTTTCTGAAATTAGCACTGACATTTTCCTCTATTCCATCACTCATCTGGCTTCCTTTTATATATTTCCTATCATGAGCTTCACTTTTATTTGAAAATATGGATCTTGGATTCTAAATTAATCTAAATTCTGCCTCAAGACTTCTGAAGATGTATGGTTTTGATTTCTCTTGCTTCTTTCTCCTTTTTCTCTCTGCCTTGTGACTTGAAAAAGAGTTAAAAGTCCTCCTTTCCCCCAGATGTGCTCCTCTTTCTTCTCTATCCTAATTTTCCTGGTTATTTTCCATCTTTATTATTCCTCTATGCATTTCTTCCCTTCTTAGCTCTTTTCTTCCCCATTTTCCCAAATTTGCTCATCTTTACTTCCTGTGAACTTTCCTTGCCCCTTTTTCTTTCTTCTAGAATCTGAAATTCTGCCCCCCAGAATCCCTCCTTGCACCCTGCAGTGCTTCTCCAAATCCAGCAGTGATGTTGCTGCACGCCTCTGAGTGCTCACTGACCCTCCAATCAATAACTGCTCTTTTTTTCCTTTCTCCAAAACAATTGCTGCCCATGATTTGCTCTTTCCCTGTAAAATTGATTGCTGCAGTGCTGATAAGGTGTAGGACATTACATTCGTGTCAGGATCTAAACAAGCAGCATCTGCATCTGGCTGAGAGGGAAAAAAACCTGTTTGAGCTTTGGTGTGCTTAATATATCACCTTATATCAATATAATAATAATGGAGAGGCTGATTCTCTGTTCTGTGGCATCTTTTTACATCATTTATCAAGGGGCTGATAAGTGTACTCGACATAAGCAGTCAGGAGTGCTGGACTGAACTTCAGTGTCCTGATATAAACTAGGGCATTGTTGTCAAAACTGGTTTTTAGGCATTCTGTTTCTGTGATGTATCAAATAATAGTTTAAATGTAGTATTCCCTGTTAGTTTAAATTAAATAGTTTGTATTTTCTCTTTAAGATGAAAGTTGAACATATAATTTGAACTTTAAGATGAAATTTGAACATATAATGATTTTCAGATATTTAATAGTGTTATGTACCTGTGATCCAGTGGAGTCAGAAGAAGACTTGGACACAAGCAGAACTGAAACTGTTGAGATTTCTCAGCTCATTTTGGGTGTTTTGGGTTCCTGATTTAAATTAAAGGCAACTAGATATGAATTCTTAGTATTGCATTGATGAGAGCAGTGCTAAACTAGAATTTTAATGGCATTTTCTAATGAAGATTGGGCATTTCTAAGAAATGTGAAGGGATTCTGAGGACAGAGATGATTCTGTGTTCTATCAAGTCATCCATCATGATCATTTGAATTCTTCTGAAATCCTTTCAAAGGAAGTTTGTGCTCCTGAACTCCTCTAAGGGTGATTTACATAGAAAAACACAGGCATTAATGGGGAAAAAAAGGCAAAAAATGCCTTGGCCAGGTAATCCAACTCCAAAATGCTGTGGAATAGTCCAAGTTCTGTCTGAAATGCTCAGGTCCAAGATCTTCCATCTGTTAGGCCATGCCCACTCCTCTCATTGTCCTCACACTGGAATCCTTGAGGATTTCTTTTGTAAGTTTGGACCTTCTACATCAGTGTTGGAAACATCATTTCCTATCAGACTGTTGGGAAGAAGGAGTTGGTTTTGGAAGTGAGGCTTTTTGCACCTTTGCTCTTTAAAAATTCTTAGCAGCTTTTTATTGTTTAAAACGTCTGGGCTTTACATTGGCAAAATTCTTCTATATTGATGTACCTTAAAACTTTAAAGGGTTAATTTTGCTAAACCTGAATTTTATAGAAAAAATTCATTGGTGATTTACAGAATAAACTCCTCAAAAGAATAGATTTACATCAGTCAATATTAATGCAGAGTGTGACAAATGATCCATGGAAATTTCCTGTAGAAAGTCTGTACCTCTTTGCTCATGCTGATGTTAGCTTCCAGTTTTAAGTGCATTAATATTTAACTTGGGAGTTGCTTTTTGAAAGAACAGCACCTTATTTTGTTTGTTTTGCTTCATTAGAGGTCTGAAGTTAAATCAACCGTAAATGTTAATAATTCTTTTGGAAAGAAATTAGTGACCTGTAAAATATGTTGATGCATATAACTGGCAGCAAGTTTTATTATGAAGCACAAGAATAAATAATTGCAAGTGTATTTAGCAATCTCAGGGTGGGGAACTTTTTATTTATGGCTCAACTAGTTGGATTTTTTTCCTCTGAAAATAAAGAGGACAATTCAAAAAAATCACAAAAAAATCCCTTCAACTTTTTCCCCTGTGTGAAAAGATCTCGATCTTTGTAGTGCAGGTGTTTTGCATAAAATGAATGCCAGTGTCTGTTGCTGTGGAATCCTCGTTTTGTATTTCGCAGTTTTATGTTTTATATTTTGTATTTCTGTTCACAGTGGTTTGGTAGCCTGTGTTTAACCAGCCCCCTCATGTCCCCCTGTGCTTCCTTGCAGTGCTGAGCCCCAAGGTGATTGGCATTGCCATAGCCAGGTACGATTTCTGTGCCCGGGACATGAGGGAGCTGTCCTTGCTCAAAGGGGACGTCGTCAAGATTTACACCAAGATGAGTGCCAATGGCTGGTGGAGAGGTGAAGTAAACGGGAGGGTAAGACCTTTCTTCTCTTTTCCTTTGTTTCTTTCTGCCTTCACTCGCAGCAGTTTTGTTAAAAAGAAGAAGAAAGTGCATTCCTGCAGTGTGTATTTAAATTCACAAGATGGAACACGTCCTCATCTTTGTTTCATAGGAGCGAGGCAGAACTCTTGCCAGGTAGCTTTCCCAGCATCTAAATTATTGATTATTTAATGTGACCTACCAGGCTGAATATTTGGGCAGGGTTATATGGCTGGAAGATAACCAGGATGAACAGCACTGCTGGGGTTGACCTTTCTTGAACTGTTTTGCACACAGATATTTGGGGTCAGGTTCCTGGTGCTGTGGAGCTCTCTTTAGACTTCACCACAGAATGATTTTCCACATTTTTCTGCCAGATTACAATGCAGTGGAATCAACCACCCCTTTATAGAAAGCTGCTTCTTTGATCTCTGTGAATATGGCCCAGATGAAGTGACATATTTAGCAGGGATTTTTATGAACTCACTTTCCACCCTGCTCTGAGACTTGGAAGCGAAGTTTCAGTTTTGACCTATAAAGGCTTTACTGTTTCAGTCTTGGTTTGCTGCCTCATAATGCAGATTAGTCAGAGGCATTTGGGACTGCTGTGTCCACGTCTAAAGTGCTGAGGTGCAGGGTCAGGGAATGTGAGCTGGAAGAATGTCAATTGTCTGGAAATGATAGTTGCAAGTGAATGTCCACACTTGCTGCTTTATGCAATTTGGAGGAATTTTTTATTGTGTGCATGAGCGTGGTTGTGTTAAAGTTAAATGGTTAAAGCTTATTAAATAGTCAATTAGACCAGAAGAAATAGGGAAGCAGAAGAAATACCATTGTGCTATATACATTTTACATGTGAAGGAAGCTGAGCAATCATTGTAATGCAGCTCCCTCATTCTCAGGCATGCCCTGTTACATGCCAGCGTTCCTTGCCAACTTTTCTAGCCTGGACTCAACATTATAAACTCATTTCTGCAGGTATTTTGACAAGGTAGTCTAAAAATTTCTGCAGTTACCCCTTCTAGTCACGCTCTGTGTCTGATTGTGAGTTCTTTACATTATGTTAAATTGGCTTTAGGTATAAAGAAGTTGAAGAAACCTAAAGCAAATACATAAAATAAGAAATATATGACATTGCATCACTATGTCTTACATAAGCTTTATCTGGCACATCATTAATTTCAGAATGTGAGTAACTTTATAACTTCTGAAGTGTAGGGCACGAGACTCTGCTGTCTAATTGTGTCGTGTGCAGCTCCTGTTTTGGTGGCAGTGGAATTCAGCTCCACGAAAAGCAATCAATTCAGTGTTCCCTTGTCAAGGATTCTCTGGACCTGACTGCAGCCTGTTCAAAGTTTAACTCCTCACTCAAATAGTAGTGTCCTGCCTGTAGTAAAGCTGCTCCCACTCTTGGCATTTTTCTGAACTTCTAGCCTTCCAATCTGGGCAAATGTGTTTCAGATTTTTTGAGGAAGGAAGTGACATAGAGGTGTTGATCTCCAAGCTGTCAAATCTGCGAGTGATTCTTTTCTTAAGGTACTTACCCTGACTGTGTCAGGCCAGCCAAGTTTATCTTTGTAATCTCATTAATGTATTTACTGAACAGACCCATCCTTGTTGTGCCTTGCTCAGCCATTAAAACAACCTCTCTGTGCATCTCAAATATTATTTTGTTCTGCTTTTCCCCTTTTTAGGTGGGCTGGTTTCCATCCACTTACGTTGAAGAGGACGAATGAATTAAAAACTATCCTCTGCAGTTTCAGGGATTGCAAAAATCTCTGTCTTCAACGTGTTATTGGTCTTGTTAAGTATTTAAACACTTTGCCTGTCTGAACCTTCCAGTCTTAATGTTGGGATTTACACAGAAGTTTGGGCTGACATTCTTACCTTACCCAGAGCTGTGCAAGAAACAAGCTGCCAGTTTGCCATCACTGGGGATCAGTACAAAGTCCAGCCTCACCTTCCCAGAAGATCTCTGGAAAACAAAATTCTTTGTTCCTTTTCATTTCACCCTGTACTACACCATGAGTAGTAGCAATGGCTGAATATTTAACATTTCTCTTCTAGCTAACATCTGTGATGGTACAAGGAGATGAAGGCTCGTTATTCCTTATCACTGCATGCAGAACACAGATTTCAATCATTCCAGTGGGCATAAAGTACAGTCAGTAGACTTGAGACATCAAACTGCTTTACTTATCCACTTACAAACCATTTTACACTCACAAAAACATTCTGAAAGAAATGTGTAGTAAATATGAGTAGCATTTATGCATATGTAACTACATAACTGGCTACTTTGAGGTCCTGCCTAAATCTTGTAACAATCTGTTTAAAGACATTCTAAAAAGGTGTGATGTGGTATTGCTTTAAAAAACATTCACAAAGTGGAATTGTGTGATCCTTTTATTGTCATCTCAAGCCTTTTTATGTGAGGTTTTTTCATTTAAGCCTCTGACAATAAAAGTGCAGCTGGGGGATAGTCACGATAAGATGAGCTGAAAGTTTTCAGCAATAACATTAAATAAATATTGCAGACCTATTCTGAAGGAGAATATACTAATGCAAGAGGATGTCATTTCTCAAGAGCAAAAGTGTTTATCTTAACCTCTTGATTGATTTGGATGAACTTTGATGCTTTCAGCTCGGTGCTGTCTTTTCCTAGTTAGACAGGAGTTTCTGTCACCTTTTGTGAATGCAAATGGAACTTGCAAACTTCTTTCTGCCCTTTCCTTTTTGTTGCCTGGGATGTTAATGGCAGTTCAGTGAGGGAGTTTGTCCTGTTGCAGTGTTCCCAAAATTTCCAAATGGTTTGCAGCATGAAAGATCAGCCCTTGGCAAGTGGTGTCCACTGCTGAGGCAGTGTTTAATGTGATTCTGAAGAGGCAGAAATGCAGTTATAAAATAAAGTAAATGTGGGTGATGTCTTCAGACGTGCAGTTTTAAATATTTAAGCAATGCCACACCTGGCTAGAAAACTTGAAATAAAATCAAGCTCTTCAATGAGTTTAATTCATCCTGTCCCACATCCTCTCTTTTGCTGTTGGCATCTCACAGTCAGTGCCCTGACACTGCACTGTTTAAAAATCACTGCAGTGTTTGCCCCACAAGCCACATCATCTCTGTTCTGTCCACAGAGCAGCATCTCCCAGCTCACATTTGGGTTTCTCTTGGGCTGCCCCCAGCAATCTTTGCTTCTTTCTGGCCTTTCCTGGCCAGCAGGAAGAATCAAGCACAACACAGAGAATTCACAAAATGCCCTTCATCTCTGCACCTGCCTTACCCACCTGGCAGTGCTGTGTGACCAGGGGAGGAGTTTCTCTTACAGACTTGAGAGATTCAGCCTTGCAGATGGAATTTTGCTGATGCTCTAACTTTTCAAGGATTTACCTCAAAATTATGGAAACTGTGATTGTGTTGAGTGCATTACTTGATGGAATAATTGAGAGCGTTTGTAAATATGTAGATGATGCATAAAGATTTTGTAAATGATGTGTACAGCAGTGTAGGCTGGAGTGTGCAGTCTCTAATCATGTTTTGCCATGCTGTTTGATTGTCTATTGTGAGCTTAATTCTGTATTCCTTGAGTAGACAAAGATGATATTTTCTCAGTTTTGCCTGCTTAAGGGGCACAGGAATAGGCTCCAGGTCTGTGAAGTGTTTAGTGCTTTATTGTCATATAGTTCTGAGAAGAGGCAGGTAAATTCAGTATGAGTTGAAAAATACATGAGTCCTTTTCAACAGCTTGGGTTTAGAATCATTTTGAGTATTCTCTCCATCCTAAAATTGTTGTAAAGCTTTTAAGCAGTTCCTGAGTCCAGTAGTCATCCTTTGAGAAGAGGCCATAGGTAAACTTTATTTTTGTGGTGTAAATTACACATCATTGTCTGTGTTTAATGCCCTGTATTGATTGAGTTAATGCTGCATCTTAAACTATATTTTGAGTACCAAAGACTTCCTAAATATCCTGGAGTGTCTCTTTCATGTGCTGCTTTTGCCTGTATGGAGTTGTTTTTTTGTCATGCAATAATGGAGTTACAGTACTTTAATTTGTACTATTTTGTAAATATGTTAAATATAATAAACTGGTTAATTTTTTTGTTTAATGATGTGTCAAAATGTGTAGTTTGCTACTGTGAAGGTTGTGCTTCATTTGTCTCACCATCTTCTGATTGGGAGAAGTTGATGATGGTTTGTTTTGGTCTCCAAGATGTATATAATCCTTATTTAGCTGTAAAACTGAGCTGTCAGTGTGAGATAGTAAAACTTTGAGAGCTTTTTATTGTCAGGATAATGTGCCTTGTGCTACATGCAGGAAGTGCTGAGGCTTTTTTGTTTTGTGGGGGTTTTTTTAATTTATTATTATATTTTTAGCTATAGAGAATCAGTCATATGCTATTGATTTGTTGTCTGTCAAAGATGATATTTGTAGGTTTTTTTGTTTGAGAAGAAATTGTGCCTAAAAAGTTTAATGTGTAACTTTTCACAGCAACAGCTTTTCTCTTCCACCTTCCTTTTTTTCCTCTCTCATATGTGAATTAAGGTACAAATTCAGGCTGAATTGAGCTCAAGTCTGAAAATACAGCCTGTGTCTGATTTCATGGGCTATTTGATAACCTTTTTGTGATGTAGCCCATTCATGTATTTTTTACAATGTAACATTCATTATTAATGTGTTTATAAAAATATTTCCGGATTTAATGAGGTGAGTTAATTCAGCAAGGACAATGATGATTCAGTTGCAGTGTTGTTTTTTTTTTGTGTGTCCCTTTCATTTTTCTGTAACAGAGATTTTCTTGCAGAACTGCCCTTCTAAGAGATAATTATTAAACCTAATGAGGCATTTACACTTCTCTGCAGATGTAAGGCATAATTTTCCTGTCACCCATGAACAGATCACAGAACAGAGAGTCACACCTAATGTGGGATGCAAAAATGTGTCCCAATTAAAAGCTCTTGTTAACAGCATCACACTGGGTCACAGCCATTCTCCTTCCCCGTGTGTGTGAGAAGAGCTGTGTCCTCTGCGGGGTGAGAAATTGAGAAAGCACTGTAATTAGGGCAGAGGAACCACTTGTGCCTGTGTTCTCAATAGTTTGGTTTTTTTTTCCATTGTAAGACTTGGAAGCTTGAAAATCTCAGCTTGAAAAAAATCTGTCCTGACAATGAAAATGATGCCAAGCAGGATTCCTCTCCCCTCTGCCTCACAGGCAAGCTCGAGATGCTGTGTGAAGAAGAAAAGGACAATTCTCGAGGTTTTGGCCATTTAGAAAGGTGAGACAGAGGTACATCTAGAAAGAGGTGGTGCTTTTTATACAAAATACCCAGCCTCAGATACTTGGATTTGTTCTGTTGACTTTAGTGTTGAGTTCAGAAACATTTGTTACTGTTAATCCTTGTGCCCTTGTTGGAATCTGGGCTGCCAAGAGTGCTGCATTACTATTTTTGACATTCAGGTTATTTCATGTGAGTGACACAGGAAGCTCTCCCTCCTCTCCAGTTTATTGCTGAGCTGGCATTGGATGACAGAGGATTTCTTTGGGCACTTTGGGTCGGCTGCTTCTTTGTGTCCCCCAAACTTCTGCTGGCTGGGGGTGATGGCACAGGTTTAGGGATGAGAGAGAGCCTCGATGCAGAGCAGAGCTGAACCAAGAGCTGAGCTCAGCGTGTGCTCAGCAGAGTTTGCTGCAGATGTTCAACATCTGGCTGTCAGAGCTGGGATGGGGCAGCCAGCACCACTGCTGTGGAATTCTGCTGCCTTGGGTTTTAACTTTTATATATTTTAGATCCTGTGCTGGTTTAGTGGGCAGCTTTAGGTTTCATATCCAGTGCTACTGAGCTCTCTTCACAGAGCAGAGACAAAACAATTCCTGCTCCAGCTCCATACCAAGGACAACTTTCAGGCCCAAGAACAAAAACAGCAGTGAAGGGAGAAGGAAAAATCAGGAGGATGGAGCTTCATAACCTGGAGCTGTGCTTGGACAATTGATTCTGATATATGTAAATATTGGATATGTTAATATCTAATATTAACATATTAGATGTATCTACTATATCTAAACTTACCAAAGTGTGGGGCCTCGTGATCAGGTGCCCATTCTGTGCCCATTTTGGGGCACCTTGGCTGTGGCCTGGCTGGGCTCTTGTGTGCCCAGGTGTCCCCATTGAGGCCTTTTAATAAATCCCTGCTTTATCCTTTTTCTCTGGCTGCTCTCTGTGCCAGCTCAGCCCCCAGAAGGGAACAATTTCAGCTCTTTCCTCCATGTCCACTCTGTGGAGGAGGGGCAGTTTTGAGTAATTAATTCCTGAAGCTGTGAGATGAGATGTTAATCATATCAACTCTCACACAGAATGCTGAACTGTATGATGCATCTATAATTAGCAAAAAGAAATCTAGAAAGGATTAAGCTTCAGAAATTGGCTGTGGAAAGGTGCTTCATTGCATGATCTTAGCAACTTCCTTTTGAAGAACAAAGAGCCGTTTGTTTTTATAGCAAATGAAATTTGGGTTTCTAATTTGGTTTTATAATTCCTGATCTGCTGTTGTGTATTCTGCTCATTCACTATGAGGATCTCTGCTACTTACATGACTGTGAAGTTAGATTTTATTTAATAAGCCTCTTGGAATATTTAAGTTATTGGTGATTTTTTTTTCTGGATTCCAATTTTCTCACTGATAAATCTGCTTTGTGGAAAATAGGTGATGAGTTCATTATAAAATGTTGTAATCTGACCTTAAGTAAACTTACAGGTACAAAAAATGGCAGGTTTGGAGGTGGCTGTTTACCAAGGGGCATCGGGCTGGTTTGCTCCTTTCAGAATTAACTTTTTAATATTGATAATGTAAATATTATCAATATGTAATATGTGGCTTTGGGAAGAACAGAAATAGAGAAGACTGGAAAACAAGAAGTAAAAAGTTGATACCACAGCATATGTGTTAGAAACAACCTGGTATGTGGTAACTTTTCTAAAGGATTGCCCCAAAGTATTGTATGTCTCTGGATAATATTGGGTTGGAAACAGAAATTCCATGATGTCACTGTGTGGGAAAAGATTTGCTAATGTGGTCCTACTCAAGGACCAGTCTTACCAGATTACTCTCTAAATGCATTCTCAATTAGTTGTCTTTTTTCCCAAAGCAGTTGAAAGGTCTCCTCAAGGAGATGCAGAGTTATTTCTAGGATTGTAATTCTTATGTCAGGGTAAACTGTAACAGAAAAAACAACTCGGCACTGAAGAAAGGGGAATCAGTTTTTAGGGAAGCTTTCTGAATAACAAGCTGCATAGACACAGAATGATCTGGGCACGTTGTGGTGTCTCCAGGCCTGGAGGTGTTTGAGCTGTGGTGAGCTCAGAGTCTGTCAGGGATAGTTCTGTGGAGTTAGAGATGCCTGAGAGGCACCTCAGGGCTCTCTGGAGCTGCTCCTGTGCCCCCTTGGCCTGCCTTTCCTTTTCCTGCCTTTCCTTTGCCTTTCCTTTTCCTGCCTTTCCTTTGGCCTTTCCTTTTCCTGCCTTTCCTTTGGCCTTTCCTTTCCCTTGCCTTTCCTTTCCTTTGGCCTTTCCTTTCCTTTGGCCTTTCCTTTCCTTTGGCCTTTCCTTTCCTTTGGCCTTGCCTTTCCTTTGGCCTTTTCCTTTCCTTTGGCCTTTTCCTTTCCTTTGGCCTTTTCCTTTCCTTTGGCCTTTTCCTTTCCTTTGGCCTTTTCCTTTCCTTTGGCCTTTTCCTTTCCTTTGGCCTTTTCCTTTCCTTTGGCCTTTTCCTTTCCTTTGGCCTTTTCCTTTCCTTTGGCCTTTTCCTTTCCTTTGGCCTTTTCCTTTCCTTTGGCCTTTTCCTTTCCTTTGGCCTTTTCCTTTCCTTTGGCCTTTTCCTTTCCTTTGGCCTTTTCCTTTCCTTTGGCCTTTTCCTTTCCTTTGGCCTTTTCCTTTCCTTTGGCCTTTTCCTTTCCTTTGGCCTTTTCCTTTCCTTTGGCCTTTTCCTTTCCTTTGGCCTTTTCCTTTCCTTTGGCCTTTTCCTTTCCTTTGGCCTTTTCCTTTCCTTTGGCCTTTTCCTTTCCTTTGGCCTTTTCCTTTCCTTTGGCCTTTTCCTTTCCTTTGGCCTTTTCCTTTCCTTTGGCCTTTTCCTTTCCTTTGGCCTTTTCCTTTCCTTTGGCCTTTTCCTTTCCTTTGGCCTTTTCCTTTCCTTTGGCCTTTTCCTTTCCTTTGGCCTTTTCCTTTCCTTTGGCCTTTTCCTTTCCTTTGGCCTTTTCCTTTCCTTTGGCCTTTTCCTTTCCTTTGGCCTTTTCCTTTCCTTTGGCCTTTTCCTTTCCTTTGGCCTTTTCCTTTCCTTTGGCCTTTTCCTTTCCTTTGGCCTTTTCCTTTCCTTTGGCCTTTTCCTTTCCCTTGCCTTGCCTTTCCCTTTCCCTGCCTTTCCTTTTCCTGCCTTGCCCCTGTGCAGTGCTTCAGTCAGCTGCTGGTGTTTGCCAGAATCCCACACAAATCTTACCCCAATGTGTAGGGGACAAGGTAAATGAAGGGCAATAAGGTGAACATTCCCAGCTAGCAGGCTGCTAAATATGCAGAGTTGGAGTGTTTGTGAATTAAAACAGTTTCTTCAGGAGATGCAATTGGCTCATATTTAGCTCATAGTGTAAAAATGTTGTGAAACCACAGTGTCTAAGACTTGCTTCACAGTGGGAGGCATGAGCTAAAGAGCATTATTGCAGTTCACAGGTTTATTTTTGATAAAACATAATGTTACAGCAACATGTAGGTTTGTCAAAATCAAAACTTGAATTTGTATTGATTTCAGGGGAAGTTAACAAGAAAGGCAGCTCAGGTACCATGTCTCTCTGCTTGGTTCTGAACTCAAAGAAAAGGGCAGATATGACAAAGAAATGACTTTGCTCCAAGCGTTCTTCCTCAGATCATCAGAGACTCCAGTTTTATAAAACAATCCCAATTCATTTAGTTCTCAGGCAGAATTTGCAAGAGTACTGTAATATTAAAATCTGTCCATAAAACAGAGTAGCAAACAAGCCATCAGCTTGACTGTACTCTTTTTTGAAATCAAATGGTTGAATATGTGCTAAGATGAATTGTCCTTGCTGTCTGAAAGCATCCTTTTCTTGTTTGACCTTTTCCAGATAAATGAGTGTTAGCTCTTGGCGTGGCCTCCCCTTTCTCTGCTCTAGATGTGCATAAGGAGATGCAGTGACTTGTCTTACAGCTGAATTTAGTCTCAGTTTTTGGGCTGTCATGAGTATTTTGTAGTTAACAGTAAAATAAATCAACAAGCTGTAGTCTAAATGAAATGCATCTAATGAAACCTAGCTGTTTTCCCTTTCTGGCTCTTCATAATGAATGCACTGTGAAGAGAAGTTTTATTTGAATGTCACTGCATGAGCAGCTCTAATTACTAATAGAATTCATCAAACAATCTAGCAGTGTAGTGACATTAAGTAATAATTAATGAACTGTGTGATATGTGGGTGTGGAGTGACAATGATTAACCTGTGGCCTTACAGGATGTGCTTGGAAAACAAGAGGCATTTGAGATGACACTTTGTTCTTCCCTGTGTCACTGGAGTTTGGCCTGTCTGCCCTCCCAAAACGAACCTGGCTCCAAAATCAAGAGCCTGTTGATGTGGAGTGTGTACCCTTCAGCCTGGGGTGACATGGCTGCTTATTTTGGAGCTGGTATTAATGGGTCCTCCTGTGGCTCCACCTTCAAAGAGCTGGCAAAATATCAGGATTTGCTCTACTGATATATTAATTTTTGAATAAATTGTTTAAATCTGTGTTATCAAGACACTGAAGTTGCATGGGGAGGTGACATAATGCATTCAGCTGTGCACACAGAATATTCTTTAGCCAGTGTTGAGAATCTTGCTGCTTCTAGGAGAAGGAATTGGTGGGAAAAATCAAATATTTCATTGGCACAGCCAGTATACGTACAGAGAACATACAGATTTTTCCATTTTCCAGATGAACAGTCAGTTTGCTTCCCAGAGATTGCTGTTTCTGGCAAATTCTTTGTCTTTCATCCTCATTTGTGACTTTCTTCTCTGCCTGTGCCCTGCTTCCGAGGTTCCTTACGCTCTTTGTTCCTCCCCCTCTTGTCTAATGACTCCAACAAAAGAACATTTGAGTCAATTCCTCAGCCCTGCTTTAGGAAGGGAACTTTTTCCTGCACGTGCTTTCACAAAGAGCACCTTGCCTTGGGCAGTGGTTTCTTATTATACTCACCAGTGCGAGGAACAGGGAACTTTTATTTCCCCACACAGTCAGTGTGAGAAATGCTTAGTAGAGAATTAACTTCAGCTTGTTGGAGAGCAGCTTTTGGAACACTTCCCAGCATGGGGCATGTATATAAATAAAGGAAACCCTGTGGTAGTGGGGAATTCAATGGCAAAACACTTAAAGTATAATCAAGAGTTGCTCTGGGTTTTTGAAAGTGAGCATTTCTGGTATATATTGTATTTTCCACTTCTTTTCAAAAATACCAATGTTTCATATTGCATGCTTTGGTGAGAATGGAGTAGAATCACCACGTAGAATCACCTACTCACTGGTGCCTTTTCTTCTGGAAGGGTTTGTAGGGAGCTCTGAGGGTGGCTCCTCGTGGGGCAGGGAGGAAATCTGTTGTGAGAGAGAACTGAACACTCATTTTAACAACGTTCTGTTGAGTAATGGAGCTTTGCAGAGTTTTTGTGTTATTTCAGAATATTTAGTATAGTTCTACTTAAATGATCCATTGTGATCGTGCAAAAAAATGGGGGAAAATTGTAAACTCAAATGCCCTTTAAATGTATGTGATTATTTCCAAGATCAGCATTCACTATTTCACCTCCTGGAGTGTAGTTTGAGTCATGGTATATTTTCTTGTAGGCTTTTAAAATGAAAAAAAAAAGTGTGGAGACCATGGAGGATATAGACTATGGCCAAGAAGCTCAGCAAAAGCTCAAGCTTGACTGCCAAGTTCTGCTGTAACCACGGATGTTCATTCCCAAGAAGACACAGACTGGTGCAAACTGAAGCCATGGGATTGAGTTAGGGTACGTGCTCCTGAGAAAAAGATTCCACTTTTGCTGTTTCCTTGCTCTCTGGTAGGGTCAGAAATGGTCAAGGACAGGCTCTTACTGTTTCAGTGAGGAAACTTTTTACCAGTGAGTAATTCTCCCTGGAGTGCCTTGGACAAGTGAGTGCTCACTGCTTAGGAAAGTGTTCCTCTGTTTTTTTAGAATTCTTCATGTACCTAAGAATTTCTAGTAGCTCTACAGAATAACATAAAAGTTACCAGAATGGTAAGTGGTCATGTTTATCAAATTTCTTTTATTTCCCCCTTATTCCCCTTTCCCTCATCTTCCTCTTAGGAGCTGTTGGAAAGCTTGCCCATCTTCTGTGTTATTTGTATTGTCAGGCTGTAAAGCTCCTTGCCTGGCCGAGGAGGAGGCTCAGGGCTTGCTGTGTTCAGCCTGGGAGGGTGTTGGTGTCACACTGGGTCCCCAGAAACCCCTTGGGAACAGGCACTGCTCTCCCTGCTGCTGCACACACCCCAGTTGTATTCCTGTATTTCTGCAGCTGAGCACATCACGCAGTGCCTATAGAACCAGGCAGGCAGCAGCATGAAGATATTGTTGCCTAAAAACAGGTGCTAGAACAAAACAAATGGTTTTATTGATTCTTCTAAATTTAATTAAATTTTCTAAACATTTCCACCCCGTCAGTTTCTTTGGCCTTATGAATTGTTGGTACAGCATAGGCATAGTTTTCTGATTAGTTTCTGGTACTTTAAGAACAAATAACATCAGGCTAAAGGATATATTCTGCAGTGTTTATACATGGGAAGAAGAGATACTTGTAGTGGAGATTACTATCCCAAAGGCTTTTTCTCTTTTAATGTCTCAGTCTGCATAACAGTGTTGGAAATAGATTAATTTAGAGATTTTGAGAATTCTGTTGCTGGAGAAAAGCACTGTATTTGTGAGGGATGGGTAAGGGCTGTGTGCATGCAAGAAAAATGATCTCTGTGAGTGATGAAGCACAGGGTCTGAATGCTGGAGTATTTTGGAGGCTGGCTAGAATACAAAGGGATATTTTAAGTTAATTTTTAGAAAACACCTGAGTTTGCAGCCATTGCAGAACAGGTAGCAGTTGATCAGAGAAGTGATGCTTCAGTCAGTGGGTTCTGAAGAGCTGCTCTGATGCTGCTGCCATCGTCCCTTTGCCCCACACCTCCCCTGGCAATGATCAGTGGCTGCTGTTGGAAGAACAATCCCAAAGTCTGGGTTGCCCTGGACTGCAGGTAGGTGGGGAAGGTCCACTCATGATTTGGATCCATTTTTCCTCAAGGGGAGACAAGGACTACAACTGGTGCATTTGAATGTAGGAAATCAGACACTGCTCTCTCACAAATGTTTAATTCCATTATTTTGTTATGCTTGGTGCAGGCCTATGGAGACAGGATTCAAGGGAAGCTTTTGATCAGTATTCTCATCAGAGCTGTGGCAGAAAAACTGCTACCTGGAGATTGGGGCTGGGGAGAGGCTGGATCAGTTCAGGGGCACCCTGCAGGGTACAGCCTAAAACTTGTACTAGAAGGAAAGACACATTTTAAAAGAATGACATAATTCCATCACACAATGTCTCTGTAGGAAATACAAGTCAAATGCACCAGTGAATGCAAGAGGAAAATGCCATGGAAGGCAGTAAATCAAAATGTAAAGGACTGGAATATTTAGAGAGGTTAATTTCAGTTACTGAAAGTGAGACAATGGCATAGCTCAAAAGTCTGGGCTTTGGAGGGGCAGGTGCAGCACTCACTGTTCACCCTCTGTACTTCCAGAAAAGGTGTGCCCTGAGGGACACAGCCTCACTGCTCATGTACAGCCTGTGTAGCTTCAGCACCTGCAGCAGTCTGACAGATTAAAACAGGAATTAGGCCATTAAGCACTAGGTTTGGTGAGAATGGGAGCACTCTGGAGCTTGGTTAGCAATGAAGCTCTTGGTCACTGAGTCTGAGTGCTCTCACCAACCATTTCCATTTGCTCTCCTGGCTTGCACTGCACTGAATCCTTATTTTAGAGCTAAGGCAATGCCAGTCAGGCTACTGATAATTCCAGTGACATTAGACACTTCCATCATCTCTCCTACATTTTTCACTAATAATTTCATGTTTGATTTCAGTTATATTTTAACGTTTTCAGTTGAAATGGCAATTACTCGTTGTCAGAACCCAGCCATTACTCTTGTCAAAAAGACATATGGAGCATTAGCTTAAGGGCAGTTGGCAATAACTACAGAGGTGATTTCCAGTTCCCTGGGATGGGCAGGTTCTACACAGACCTTCCTCGGGTGGCCAGGCCCTGCAGTTTGCAGAGCTTGGGAGTGCTGCACAACTAATCGTGCAAAACCAACCCAGATTTCAGCGGGGCTTTGAGACCATTTTGCTGTAATTAACATCTGCTCTCTCCTGGTTTCACCGAGGTCTTTTTACGTTTGTGTTTGATAACTCACTGAAATGAGCTTGCTGAAGGGGGAGCAGTTTGTTGCCATGTGGTCTCCCCAAGCATTTGTGATGGCAAAGATTTCTGATTGCTGGGAGGCAGGGACACAGTGATATTCTCTTGCACCAGCTCAGTTTGTGCAAGAAATCCTTTGCTTTTCTAGGTCCTGCTATCCTTCCTACTCAGGTTGTGCTTGCTTTCACTTGTTACCTCTCAAGAGAGATTTGGAACATGATAAAACATCCTTTGTTTTATTTCATTGCCGCCGGACACGCGGGACAGATTTTAGATGCATTCAGGAATTCTGTGTAATTTCTGCATCTTTGGAGCTTTAACAACCCAGTTCCACTCAGGCAGCTGAAAGAGGCCCTCGTGTTTTCTCCCCTGTAACAAGAGTGGGAGTTACAGTCAGCTGTGCACGAGGGACAGCAAGAAGCTACTGGGATGACAGAATGCAGAGGGATTTTATTTTCCCATGACAAAAAAAATTCACACCACAGAGATTTTTCTTATTTAATATTGAAGTATGCAGTGTTCCTCACATCTTGACTCTGTCCATTTGCTGATGCAGTTTGACCTGGTACATTTTTTCTGGATAAAATTGTGACTACATTGAACTTAGTGGCAGAAGCCATGAAAGCTTGGGAAAACACGATTTTGCACACTAATTATGGATGCCTGTGTTTGTTAATTCTGCTCTCAGTGATTGGTATCCAGACATTGTTAGCCATGTAATTATTCTCTAATTCTGTGCTGTTTTACCCTTCTTTGCCTCATTTAGCCAGGAGAAGGCAAACAACGGGTGATTTTACTTCGTGCATCCTTTTAATTTCTGCTTGGTCCTATTCCAGTTGAGAAATCTTGTGTATCAGTCACCACAGGAGAGTGATAAACATTGTGACATTTCAAGTCCAATGAACAATATGATAATTTACATCTAATTACCTGAGGTGGTTGTACCCATAATTTCCCTTTCAGGCTTCAGGAGGCTCATGATCCCCAGCACCCCTGTTCTGAGGAGATGCTCAGCTTTATGAGCTCGTGCCTTTCTGGGTGGGAGGGCTGGGTTTGCTCATCTTCTGTGCCTGTGCATGTCCCAGGCCTCTCTGGCTACTTTATCAATTATTTTCATGTCCCTTCCTACTCGCTGGCAGTGCCCAGTGTGTTGGCAGCTCTCACCCAGCCCTGCTGTGTGGGTTTAGTGCAGAACCATCTCTTGTCTCCTACAGGAGCTCAGGGCTAGGGACAGACCATCCCTCCTCCCCAAATCCTGTGATTACTGACCAGCTCCTGCAACCACTTGCCTTCCAAAAGCAGTGCTCCCTATTTATGCTTTTAGTTATCTAAGGTGGTCTAACTCACCCAGCATTTCCATCTTTGAAACGTCCCTTCTGGAGAGTTAATAACCAGTGAGCTGATAACCAGTGCCCTTGGTTCATCTCCAATCCTATTTTCCATGTGATCATCCCCGTGGGAATACTGGTCCTCAGGTGCATGCTCTGAGAACCCAGTGGCAAAAAATCCCCATGGACAGCACTGTGGGAATACAGGATGATTTCTTCCCAGCTGTTACTGCAGAGCTTCCACCAGCACATTTCCACCTCAGATCACCTTTAATTTGCATCAAAAAAGCATAAATCCTTAATGAACAAAATTCCACATGTGTCTTCTGCAACAAGACACAGTTGTTTTTACGTCAAACTGGCTGCAGAATTTATAGAGATACTGAGTTCCTAGAAATGCACGCATGTATAATTGCCTTCTTAATAAGACATGAAGGAGTAGTAAATGTTTCTTTTTTTTTTGTTTTTACGTGTTATAGGAAGCCTCTCACTCACAACCAGAGCAATTAGAACAAATCCCAGAGCTCAGAGGCTGTGGCAGTTTTCTTGTCAGTTTTAAGAACATTTTTCCCCCCAAAAGAACAGAGGCTGTAATTTATTGTAACGTGCCCATTTGAGAGCTGAGGGACTGCCTTTCCAGGCACCCCTTGCCCTGGGGGAATTTTCCTGAGCCCATGAATGTTGTCATCATCTGGGAACGCTCATGTCCACCTTTGAGGTTTATTCAGTCAGTGGCACCTTAATGAGATTCAGCTTTGTACTTCCCATTTCTCGAAATCTATGGTCATTAAGGCTTAATTAACACACAAGGAACAGTTCTTACCTGTTGTGGTGCTTCTTAAATTGTTTGCCAGTGGAATCTGTTTCACAAAGAATGAAAGGCCAGAGCTGGCCAGTGAACAGCTGCACAGCCTTACAGTACCAGCAAGAAAATGAAATGGAAATCACAGGCTGGAAGAGGTGAAAGCTCAGGTTTGTAACAGAGTAGAAAAGAAAATTCCAGCGATGTTTTCTGGCTCTCTGAAGATAATGAGTGCAATGATGCCTTAACTTCAACGGGAACAGAAGCAGAGCCCTAGAGAATAGTGGTGGGATCTAGAATGAAAACCCCCTGCTAATAACTCTGTTAAACAGCTTTGGTTTGGCTACAGAAGCAGCAGCTGCACACACTCTTGGCTGCACAAGGAGAGTTGGGGAGATGTGAATGTATGTGGGAACATCTGGTGTGGAAACTAATCAAACTGCAGAAATTATTTTCTCTGTGTTATTGCTTGATTGTTGCTCCATGTGCCAGGAAAGGAGAACAGGAGGTGAGTGTCAAACATCTTCAGACAGTGCAGCAAATCCTGCTAAAAGGAATAATCTTTTTCTTCCCCTGAGTTTTGAGTTGTTTGGCTTGAAAATGAATCAATGGCAAAACTTGTTTAGGAGAAGAAGAAGCAGTTACTGTTCATAGCATGGGCGTTTCCCCTCTCCCCTGCTAGGCAGGTATCCATGCTATAATTATAAAATAGGCAAACCCACTCCTCCTTTCCTCATTTCCTGGCTCAGAAGACATTCATTTTCCTTGTGCAGCCTGCTGCACTCAAATTCTGCTCTTGCAGCAGGAGTGGTTTCATTCCTGTGGCAAAAATGGAACTAATATTTACTAGTATCAAAAGAATAGCTGCAGATAGTCCAGAAATTCTTATTTCAGATTAGACAGGTTTAGAGTTTTGTGCAAAATATCATCTGCTGTAGTCCAGTTAACCAAAACTCTGTGTTAATAACTGTGTTTTACCTTTACAATCTGTGCCAGTTCGTCTTATCAGAACATGCTGCTGGCACCACATGACATCTAAAGAAATGAAATAATCGTCTTGCATTGCTCAGGAGCTGGTTTGTATCTGCTTAAATGACACAGGCATTATCCTGCTCCTGTGTCTGAGGTGTTTGGGTGTTGGCTCAGCACTGTTGTGTCCCTCACAGCCACGAGATGTCAGGCTGAGGAGCAGAGCTGGGCTTGGAGCGCTCTGCCTCTCTCTGAGTGAGTTTAAATGGAAATAATGAGGAGGGTAGCAATGAAATCGTGGATTTCTAAAGGCTGCTAAAGAAGCCACATGGTCAGTTCTTTCTGAAGCCCAAAGACTTTGCTTAGAATTATTTCAGCCTCTCAGCCCTTCCTGTTTTGTGCTAAAACATGATCAGGAATAAAGTGCAATTAGGGCAGTTCTCTCACTGGGTTTGGAGTTTGGCCTCTTGGAGTCAGTGGCCCCACTGCCCTCAGCTGGGAGTGCAGCCATGGGAGCCACGAGTCTGAAAATGCTGCCATGATTCTGAGAAGGTTTTACATGTGCTACCTGCACTTGCTCAGCACGACTGAAAGAAGTTTATAAAGTTCTAAGGTGTGTTAGAAACGAGATGTTTTTCTAGATTGTGCAGGGGAGGAGGACAAGTTGCTGTTTGTGAGTGAGTTTTAAGTTTTGGAAGACCTGTTCCTCTGCAAGCAGGCAAGAGTCACTACCCAGAACCTGACCTGCTCTCGGGAGCAGTGGCATGCATAGGGACAAAACTAAAAATTTTCTACTCAAATAATGCACCTACAGTTGAGTCCATCTTTAAACAGTGCCTTTGTTCTGCTTCTCTAAAGCCTGTGCATTCCATCTTCCCAGGTTTTGTTGTTTTGCTGCTTTGACCTGAGCCTCTACAGAGAGCAGCCTTTGTCTGTGAAAAATTCCTAGCCCAGAGTGACAAGATCAGAGGAAATGTCAGCTAGAAGTAATTGAGGATATGTGTTATGTCTTGAACTGTGTCACAGAGCTGGCAGACATCTGGTGGTAAAGGAGCTTGCACTTTCGGACACAGATAACAGAAAGAAGGTGGGAAAACTGCAGGCAGGCACACCAGAAAGTGCAGATCCTGCAGGGAACAGGAACTTCAGAGACAGGGAAAATGGTCAGTCCCCTGCAGTCCAGACTCAAACTGATGGTTCATTACCACTTCTGGTGCAGTTTATGACACAGATGAAGGTTTTGGAGTCCTTTTGTAAAGGAGTATGTGCTTTTGTCACTGAGGATTTACGTGTGGTACTAACTGGTGCAGTGACAGGCAATTTGAGGCTGTTTGCTTCTCAGGAACTTGGTTTTGATTTTTACTGTTCCTTCCCAATTCAGTGTGAGCCGGGAAGGAGCCTGGGGGACACTGTGACCTCTGACAGATCGTCTGGTGCTGCTCACACTGTGTGTGTGTGTCCGGGTGACACTGTGACCTCTGACAGATTGTTTGGTGCTGCTCACAC
>VZTB01017509.1:603026-613043 GCA_013397245.1 Thryothorus ludovicianus
TGTGTGTGTGTCCGGGTGACACTGTGACCTCTGACAGATTGTTTGGTGCTGTTCACACCGTGTGTGTGTCTCCGGGTGACACCGTGTGTGTGTCTCCGGGTGACACTGTGTGTGTGTCTCCGGGTGACGCTGTGTGTGTGTGTGTCCGGGTGACGCTGTGTGTGTGTCCGGGTGCTGGGTTCTGGATAATGCAGCAGCCAGCTCCTGTGCTGGCACAGAGACAGAGAACATGAATTAATTTGAGGCTCTTGATTTGATTCATTTTATCTCAAGTCCATTTAGTTCACTTAGTCGTGGAGTCATGACAAATTGGGCTGGAAGGGAGAAAGTTTCATCTGTCAGCCTAACAACCTGAAATGTCATTATTTTCCTCGTGTTCTCTGAACCCTTGCTGATTTTGTGCTGCTGACTGTGTCTGTCTCTGTTCCTTGTTCTCAGTGGATACCAAAGACATCCCAGGAAGCCTTTTACCAAATTTTAAGTGTTTCCATAAGAAAAATGATGCAGTTTTAACAGCATGTGCAGGTATTTGTAGAAAAGCAAATGCGTTTCCCTCTTGGCTGTTTAGTTGTCTGTAACAATAATGTCATAAATAAATAATGTTTCTGTGAGGGAGAAGAGGAAATGTTTATCAGATAGAATAGATGCCAGCTAGGATAACTCTGAACAAAATGTTAACATGGATTAAACAGGAAAACATGCTGCTGGCAAACAAATGGTTGGTGAAAACAGCTTCAGCTAGGGAGTTCCTTTCTCTGTTGGACAGAAACAGTGCCTGCCATACAGACCAGCACCTTAAATTGAGACATTTGTCACCAGGACTGCTGGGTCTGTGGAAACATTCAAATGAGAATAATTTAAGTGCTGCAATAGAATAACGCACAATAAACAGTACATGGAACTGTACAAATGCTGCAGATTATAGGAGGATCAGAGAGATAATGCCTAAGGGATTACTTTTTCTTTTCCTGAAATGATTTTTCAATCTAATTTAAAACCTGATTCTGCTTTGCTGAAATCAAGGTGAGGCTTTCCTTTGCATTTAATGGGTTCTGGACCAGGTTGTTAACAAATGCAAACGGGTCAGTCCTTGGAGAATGAAACCCAATTGTTCTCAGAACAAGTGCACCACTTACACCGAAGCTCTGTGTTTTTTCAGTGTTTTCTAAGTGTGTTTCCTCCTTCTCTGAGGCCTCCTTTTGAGATTTGCAGGGTTAGCTCATCTTCATTTCACTGCCCTTGGCTGAGATTGACAGCTGAGCCAAAATCCAGTGGTAGCTTTTGTTATCAGCGTGCTCATCTCCATCAGCAGCTGCAGCAGGGCTGCTCAATAATTGCCACACAAGAATTACCCCAGGAGTGCTGACAAACCACGCCAGTCTCTGTCTGTCTGTCTGTCTGTCTCTGCTTTCTGAGGTTGGATTTTCAAAGCTGGAGGGGACAAAGAGCATCCAGCTCACAGGTGATGCTGTCTCAGAGTGACCCTACCCCTTCCCAGCCATCATAAGGCATTGGCAGAAAAAAGAAGTCAGCATTATAGATTAGGAAGAAAAAAAAAACCACTAAAGAGCACTTTGGTTATTAAAGTACAGGCTCCATGTTCAGCATGTGCTTTCCCTTCATTTTTAAAATGTGGTTACCATCCTGAACTGACTTCCAGTTCTGTCTTTGACTTCTGTTATGGGAATTTCACAGCTGAAATTCTCCTCTCTCCCCTGTTTCAGAGACATTTTTTGGCTTCAGAGTTGGCACAGTTTTATTATCAGTAAATGGCCCCAGTAATGTGAATAAGTGGAAAGCATGTTGAAATTCCTGCTACAGAATGAAACTGATTACTCTGTGATTATCTAGTTATTTATTTATGTACTCTGTCAGCCCACTGTGCTTGGTTCCAAACACAGGAAAAATCTGGTGTTTAATACAAATCGTGCTTATTGGCTAAATAATGTACATTTGAAGAATGGGAAGAGAGAAGAGTGGCAAGACAATGTCTGAAGGCAACAGAGGAAAGCACAGACATTGGAGAAAGCTGAATTATGAAGTGAGTACATTCCATCAGTTGTTCTCCACTGGCTTGAGGGTAATCTCTGCCATATTACAACACACTGATTTATGGACTAATTAGTGGTACAAAACAAAAATATTTAGAGAAAATATTCCTCTCAAGCAGTCAGCAAACCAACTAAACAATAGGAAAATGGATTTTGTGTATTAAAAAATTAAATTCAATCTATATTTATGAGCCTGTTCAAAATGTAGAGTCTTTTTGCTACCAGATTTCCAGTAAACAAGATATATCTATGTATCAAAATCTAATTGGGTCAGTATCTAGACGTTTTTAGAAGAAATTAAATGCCTAAGCTATAGGTATTTCAAGCCATAAAAGATATTATATGTATTTATCAACTCATAATATTATTATTATGTGAGCTCTAATATACTCAGTTAAATAAGAGTCAGACAGAAGGGGGAAAAGAAATCCCATAATAATCTCTTTATTTTGGAGAATTGTAGTGCTGCACCGTTTCTCTGTATGCATGTCTTTTAATTTATCAGCCTGTTAGAATGCTTCCAGTTCCCTGGACTCGTACAGAACATCCCTTCACAGAACAGCAGCTGTGCTCTCCTCCTGGCCTTGGGCTGAAGTGCCAAAGAGAAAAATCCAAACCAGCGAAATCACACGCGTGAGTTAAACACCACAACACTGAAACTCCAATGTTTAGGGAGGTGTAATGTAAAACAGACTTGGGTGGGATAATCTGAAGTAAGTGGGTGGCAAATACGTGCAGATGGGAGAGTATTTAACTTCAGATTTGTGTAATTTGGATGGAGTAGGGAACTGTAGGTCTCAATACTTGTTGCGGTGGACGAGGTGTCAGAATTAATCTCTTTTTCTGTAATTGAGTTTGTAAGTCTCTCAGCATCTTCAAGCTCCAGTCCTCATGAATAAAATGGAAATAAGATGCTTCCCTGCTTTGCAGCAGTGTCATGAGGCTAACCTCAGTACAGTCTGGGAGATATTCTGATGTTAGATATTGTCAGTAAATGAGAAAACTGTCAAAAAATTGTTCAGCACTCCATCTACATAGTTTAGTCATCGTCCCTTACATCCTACTCAGTGAGAGAATTGTAAAAGTCGTTGTGCCTCTACCAGATCTGGGAAGGCAAAAGAGCACTGCCAAGGCTAATTCATAGGTACCCATCCACCTACTCAGAGCCCGTGAGATCTGCAGAGCAAAGTAAGAGAAATAATTTATGAGAGCGCGGAAAAAACTCTGACATGAGGGAAGAAAGCAAGCTGGAGCAGGGCAGGAGAAAGCAGGATCAGAAATGTAACTGCCAGGGTGTTCTCCGTGCCAGTTCTCCACCCTTCCAAGCAGCAGCAGTGAGGGCAGGGCTGTGGAAAGGTGCCTCAGGTGAGTCAGAGCATCCTTCCAGGCCCTTGGCACGTGGTGGCTGCAGGTGCCAACAGAAGGGAAAATTGTATTTTCTAATCAGTAACATAGGTTGTGCATAAAAATATTACGTGTATACTACTGTGGGAAATTGTCTTTGTCTCTGCTGTATTGCAGAAATTCCCACAATGTACAGTCTTTTACTTCAGCGAGAGATGGGCGAAAGGAGCAGAAACTCCTCAGGTCTCGTGTTCGAGGTTGTTTATTTTTCCTTATCTCAAACATTCTTTCTGTGCCCTGCCGAGCTCCTTCCAGCAAGACAGTCGAAGGCCTTCTCCCACCCTCACAGGTGGTGCTTATCTTTTATACTATACTATAAATTATTTACTAATTATTTCCAATACCTATTTTCCACATCAGACAGACACATTTTACCCTAAACCAATCATTCATGTCCCTGTCACCAAGAAGATGGAGATGGAAGAAGAAGGAAGAAACCTAAAAACCACGAGGTTCCTCCATCTTAGAATTGTCTCACCCCCCTGTACCAAACTCAAAAACTACCTTTACACCCTGTGATAAACTCACTAATGCTCTATTTAAACTCCTGTGACTTGGAATTCTTCTTTTAAGGTTGGCAATCGTTCCCACGGGCTAAAATTAAAACCACAGGTGCTTTGGTCTGTGTTCCAGGGTCTCTGAGACCCCTGCCTAGGTCTCTGAACCTCCAGGATAGCCAGAGGCAAATCCTGTGTTCCCACATACTACTGCTGTACATAGTGGTAGCTGTAACCAAAGCTACCCAGAAGTTTTCAATACCCTTGCAGTGTAACACTCTTTCATACTCGAGTGCTCTGAAGCTCGAGTGTGGTGAATCTGTTCCTTGACTTTGCAGCTGCTCCTTGGGTTGTTCCAGGCAACTTCATTTCCTCTCTGAATCAGTTTCTTCACCTCTCTTAAAAGATACCTGAAGTATCTGAATGTTTTTAGACTGCAGAGAATAAAAGTCTAGTCCTATTGTATCTTTGAGGGTTTTTTGAAGTATCTCACTTGTGATAAATGGAAGTGCTTTGACTTTGAGTGTCATTAGAATCTTTTAAGAATGACTTAGCCTTGTATTTATTTAGTTGTAGCAAGCAAATAATTTTTTTCGTTCAATGTGAATCCAGTCAAAGGGACCCAAGTCTTTGAGGGAGATTTGGTTCAATCAATTGCAAACAACCAATGCAGGCAGCAGCCACCAATTTTGCATTGACATTATTTGCAGGTGCAAAGGGAACCATGTTCCAGTGGATGTACAAGGCTTGAAATGTTTCATTTATCTGTCCAGGTGACACTGAACACAGCCACTGGGAGATGTGGAAGCATCAGTTAGATCGAGGCTCCTTGAAACCAGGAACTTAGAATGTGCCTCACACAAACTGTCAGGGTAAGGGCCTGAGAGTTCTGCATCTCACCAGGTGTTTGTGGAGGAATGGTGTTGCATGTCTCAATGCAGAGAATGTTTTAATCTCAAAACAATCGATGTCCTAACCAGAAAAAATTATTTAAGAAAATCCATTTGTTCGGTGGAGCTGAATCAGAAATCAGAGAATTTTTTCTTGTTTTTTTGTTCATTCATGAGAAGTCATGTTCATATAAGCATTGGATTTTACTTATTTGTTCTTAGATGTCACAAATACTTGCACAGTGCTTGGGTGAAAACTAGACTGTATGAGAAATAGAAAATACTGATTCCAACCCAGTCCCATTTTCTCTGAACAGACAAGCAGGGCCCCAGAGCCACCTCTGACCCTTTTCCCAGCAAACACTGCTCAACTCCAGTTCCTCAACAACAGCTTGCTCCTAGCACAAGCAGGGTACTCCCAGTGACAACAGGAGACTGGAGCGTGTGTCCAGCAGCTCCACGTGTGCTCAGGAGGTGCCTTGGAACAGAACATCTGCAGACAGATGTTCAAATGGCAAAGGGCAGGGCTTTGATGGGGAGCATTGCCTGCCCTGACCTGGGTGAGACCTGTCCCTGCTGTGCTCTCTCACCAGGCTGGCACTGTCTGTGCCCCTCTGCCTGCTGTGGGACTCCCAGGGTCTGATTTTATCCCTCTCTGCATCCCAGGGTGTGATTTTATCCCAGTCTGCATCCCAGGGTCTGATTTTATCCCCCTCTGCATCCCAGGGTGTGATTTTACCCCTCTCTGCATCCCAGGGTGTGATTTTACCCCTCTCTGCATCCCAGGGTGTGATTTTATCCAACTCTGCATCCCAGGGTCTGATTTTATCCCAGTCTGCATCCCAGGGTGATTTTACCCCACTCTGCATCCCAGGGTGTGATTTTACCCCACTCTCTGCATCCCAGGGTCTCATTTTATCCCTCTCTGCATCCCAGGGTGTGATTTTACCCCACTCTCTGCATCCCAGGGTGTGATTTTACCCCTCTCTGCATCCCAGGTTGTGATTTTACCCCACTCTCTGCATCCCAGGGTGTGATTTTACCCCACTCTGCATCCCAGGGTCTGATTTTACCCCTCTCTGCATCCCAGGGTGTGATTTTATCCCACTCTCTCCATCCCAGGGTGTGATTTTACCCCAGTGCCCCTCGGGGTGAGCCCTGCACAGCAGTGTGTGCAGGAATTTATCCTGAAGCCTTTCCAATCTGTTCAGGTCTCGGTTGCACACTTGAGTCTCCCCTGAACTCTCTGAGGCTGTGAAAAGGCTCAAGCAGTATTTCATTGTCTGTAGGTTTGTGTCTGTATAGATAATGATGGCCAGAACAACAATAAAGGGAAACATATGCCTTTACTGGAATTTTATCTGCTGCAGATTATGGCAAAATGGTGTCTTGGTGAACACACTGCTCTGGTGATGAACTTTCATTTCGTTAAATGAAATGCACCATATGGTGCAAAATGCTGCCACTCTGCTTGTTTGTTTTGCATCTACTTTTATCCTTTTTGATACTGTGTGAGGGTGGGTAAGGTATTGCTGGTTAATATAAAAATTTCTAATTTATAATACTAGATCTGCATTGTAGTGGATAAATGTTTGCATCCATAAATAATTGAACTTAGAGTTTTTCTTGGGAATGAATTGATTATGTCTTAATATTTACATCTGCAAGTTTGCATTTGCAAGGACAAACATGAATGCTAGGCTGAAGGTTGCCTGAAAGTCTGGTCTTGCATATTCTACGAAAAATATTACTCACATTTCTCACAGGTGAATAAACTGCATGCATGGATGAATCTAGTTAATTCAATGGTTTAATAAACCTGGAATCCCAATGAGGTTATAACAAATCCCCCTGGTGTCTCAGAGTTATGAGAAAGATGTATAAAATTATATGCAAGTAGAAGAGCTCTTTCTAAATTTGAGGAGTCTTTTGCACATTATTTTTTTTTTCTGTTCAGTACATGAAATAACTTCTCACCTGTGGCTCTGTCATGATAAAGTATTAGATCAATTATTTTTTGAGGGCAATATCTGGGGTCTATTTGCATCTGACTAGATTTTTTTTTTTTTTTCCATTTGGGTAGTTTGTTTTTGAAACAATTAGGCAGCACAAAGACAGATGCCTCTCTCTTAATTTCCCTGTGAGAAAGATGGGTGGTGTGAAGTGGAGATTTCTGCAGTTCTCTTGTCATAAGCTGCCCCATTTTCAGATGTTAAATAATGTGGATCCTGGATCAGAACCAATTCTCGAGGTACAAACAATAGCAAGCTGACTAGGACTGGTTTAGCAAAGCAGCTGGAACTGATAGAAATGAATAAATGCTGGTTTTAGGGTCACTGCACTCTGAACTATAATCAGGACAATTAGCAATCTAAAGCCTGGTCAGTTCTTGGGTGAGAAACCTTCCAGGAAGGAAGTATCAGACGGAAAATGGTAATTCCAAAGTAGGTTTGTTTTGCTGTGTTTTGATACAAAGGCCAAGTCCCAGGCTAGGGATGGGCTTGGCTTTTCCAGCATCGTGAATGTGTTGTTATTTTACAGGCACTCACAGGGAGAGGACACCCCAGGGTGCTGGAGGGGTCTGTGTTGTGTGGGGAAAACCAAGCAGATGCTGGGATGGCGTTATCATGGAGAGATCCTGCTGCTTGCTCAGGAACAGGAATCTGCTCTTCACAGCTCCTGAAACCAGCAACGAGCTCTGCCTTCATTTTACAGAGTGGAGTAAAAAGTTGCAGGTAAGGTAATGCTGAGTGCTGTGGATCTCTCTCCAAGATGCACACATAATTTAAGAAATATACCATAGCAGAAACTTACACTCAAATTTTCAGTTCATAAAGTTCTGTGGAGTTTAGAGGAAAAAATAATGAAGCTGAAGATAAGCACGATTGATAAGGAGACTTTCCACTGAATGTATTCCTGTATAAAATTGTAATTTTATTAATAGGTAAGGGAGGATAAAATGCACAAAGTGTAGCTAAATACATGGAAAGCCATATACTCTGCCCTGCTTTAGAAGATCCCAAGTGTAGGAAATTGAAATGTAGCTGAGTTGATTGGATCTTATATTCATTATACTTCAGCACTGCTGGCAGAACCCCTTCTAACCAAATGAGAATAACATGCTTACTTTGCACTTTCACAAAGCCTTGAGTTTATAACCACAATTAAAGCACTTCTTTTGCAATAATTACACAATCTGAATTGCGGTAATGTAAGAAAAGCTGAATTCCCCATTTCAATATCAGAAATCCACTTAGTTATATGCAGCTCTGTGTGTCACCTGTATTAGTGTTTATTTCTCCCAGGAATTTTTCTTTTGCTGATTAATTGTTTTCCATACGAGGCTATTATGTTGGTAAAATATTTATAACCATTATGATGAAAGTTGCCAGGAAATGAATTCACACAGTCCTGCTACCTTTAGATTTTTATTTATTTTTTTTTTCTCAGGACTTTGAAACATTGCTGTGGTTTTGGCTTGAACCCCTAGTCCTGCTATTCTTTTCTGTCACACTCAGTAATTGGCCTAATAAAAGGCAGTAACAGGAATTTATTACACCTTGGGCGATACTTGAAACAAACTTTATTTGCTGGAGCAGCACTTTTTATCTACTCGCTGCTGTATATTTTGACAGTCCCTCTAAATATTAAATCTGACTTTATTAAAAGTTAAATCTTGGTGCTTTTTTTGTGATTGCTGCTGTTTTTGCAGTTTCTTAAGCAGACTAGTACATATATAAACATACCTTTTTAATGAAGCTCTTGGAGAAATAACGTGGCTCCATCTGCTTATTGCCAGAATCCACAAAAAAGGTGAGAATTAAAGACCAGCCTCTATGATAGCTTGTAATTTAGTTTTTGAATAATGCACGTGATTAATTGAGAGAACGAGGATGAGAACTGTTCAACTTTTCATATCTTTTTTAAGGTTGGGATTTGACGAAATCTTCCTCAAGCAAGTGATGTCCTTAACATTTTAAGTTCACAATGACAGCAGTAAACCTACGATGTAATTTCCACTTTTGAATCCGGGTTTCTTCCAGACACCGAAAGGTAAAACTGTGAACTTTGTTTGGTTTGTTTTCTAAAAAGGCCTTAAGAAATAGCAATACGTCATCCTGGAACTGTTTATGCAGGAATTTTTATTCTTTGAAATCTTCCAGTGTTAAAGCAACAAGAAAACATTTATAATGTCCTTTGGTGGAATCTTATTACACTTGTTATATATGTAAACTGATATTCTTTGATGCCAGCACGTTGCCCATACAGAGAAATCTCTGCACAATTAAATCAAAGGAAAAAGAAAAGGACTAAATAAAGAGTAATAGTTTTCTCTTACCTGATTAGAATTAAATACATTAATAAATCGTCTGGTAACACAAATAGGCAATAATACAAAAAATCTACATTGTACATTATTTCAAGAAAAATAACTTCATTTGAATACAAAAGGATAAATACACTTTTTGTCCTATAGCCACTCTTGTACAGTAGGTGAACACAGCATCTTCGTGATGCGGTGCTGCTAAGGTATACAAGGATATGACTGGCTCGAGTTTTATTGAGGGGCTGTTACACATGTGCATCACTAACATCAGACAAAGAAATCTTTCAACCAACAGGGGTTACAGAGCAACGTTCACTAAAGCACAGGTCGGGAAGGATCTGGGGGCTGAAGCAGGCCAATATGGCAGCTTTTACAGATTTCCTTAAACCCACAATGCACTGACAGCAAAGAATGCCGTGGTTTGGTCAGTCCGCACCCCGGGCGCCGGAGGGGAGCAGCGAATGTTGCGGGAATTCCTTTCCCTGCGGGGCTCTCCGGCCGTGCCAGTCCCGGGGCAGGCGGCGTGTGTCCGGCAGTCCCGGGCCAGCAGTCCCGGCTCGCAGCCCTGCCCGTGGCTCGGGGGTATGGCTTCGTTCAGTTCGGCCTTTTTTGAGTTTTGTTTTCGCGCTTGTTTCTGCTCGTTTTTCCTTTCGGCGTGCCGGCGTCCCGTGTCGGCGTGAGGGTACCGGGGGGGCGCCTCAGCGGAGCCGGGGATCGCCTCAGCGGGGCTGGGATCGCCTCAGCGGGGCCGGGGCTCCCTCAGCGGAGCTGGGATCGCCTCAGCGGGGCTGGGATCGCCTCAGCGGGAACCGGGGCTCCTTCAGCGGAACGGGCACCGGGGCTCCTTC
>VZTB01017509.1:613215-659318 GCA_013397245.1 Thryothorus ludovicianus
CGCGGGCCGTGCCCCGAGCCGTGCCCCGAGCTGCGGCCGCAGCCGCCCGGCTCCCGCTCGCAGCGCAGCTTCTCGCACAGGATGCCGGTGAAGGCGGGCGGGCACTGGCAGCGCACGTTGTTGATGCACGTCCCGCCGTTCTGGCAGTGCAGCAGCTCGTTGTCGCACACGTTGGCTGCAAGAGAGCGGGGCACGGGGGGACACAACAGACAGTCAATGTCACTCCCGTCAGCTCAGAAATGCGCCAAAAGCGCCGCCTCCCTCCTCTTCTCACACGTACCAAAAGGGGCTGTGCTTCTCCCAATACTCATCTATCTATCTATTTATTTATTTTCTCCCTAAGGCTACATTCTTCGAAAACCATCTAATCCACTTAACGCCACCGACTACACTATTGATTAATTTTATATGAAGGACTATTTAATAATGAAATAATAAGAATGTTAATAAATACATGCCTTGTGCTGCTGTCTGCATCTTTATGGTTATTTCTGAGCTGGAACTGTAGCTGGTGTGTGTGATTTGTATCCAGAGCTTTTGGAAACCATGAACCAGTGGTTAAAAATGTAATATGGCTTTGCTGTAGTAAAAAAATCTGCACGAGAGGGAAGGTTTTGTAATCAAGAATTGCATGTATTAATGATCTGAAAAATTATGCAAAAAAGATAAGGCAGGAAATTCAGCATGCTGTTGGATGGGGATTATATGGTACAGACATCTGGAAATAAAAGATAATGTTGTTTTTGCTACAGATCAAATATTTCATCCGAATTAGATTTACTACTTTGGTACATGGCATCTTAAAGCTATCTTGGATATCTTAGATATTGCAGCCTGATAATAACTTCAGAAATCAGATTTGACAAGGGAGATAAGGGAAAATAATACAGGCAAAACTTTTAGACCTGCATAATATGATTGTATTTGAAGAGCTGACAGCTTTACTTTGTATTGCTTAATATCAATTCAAATATTTTATGGGTGAAAACGCAGAGGTATGAGCAACATACTAATTAAATGTGTCAATCTGTTTTATTTCAGATGTTATCACTAGTATGACGTGTTGGATTACAGCTCTGCATTCCACAGAGAGACAATTATTTAGAAAAGGACTTGCACCTATGATCTAGGTGGAAGATAATGGTAAAAAGTTAACTTAGAGAATTAGGGAAAAGATTATTTGGTGAAGAAGCAGACTCAACATCCTATGATGTTTATGTATACCTTAGCCTGAAAATACTCGAAGTAATAGAGACCTGAAAATACTCTAAATAATTCAGAATAGAGAAAGTATTGTTAACTTTATCTTAAACATTGTTTATTGCTACAAAAAAGTACAGTTTTGCAAATATTAATTAACTTATTTTTAAAAGCAGTCCAAATATCATGAGAGCTTAAAGTGAAATAGTCCAGGTTCTTTAGTGGGTCTTAAGTGGTGCAGTTCTACATAAATCTGTACAATTTTGTGCACCACTAACCTCACGGGTAATTTTATCTGTCCTGGCTTGCTTTAGGAAAATGATTTTCTCACCCTAGCAGGCCTCTCCAACAACTGCTTTCTGATGTTCTGCATCCAAGGGGGCCAGAAATGCAAAGTGTTGGAAACTTCTAGATGCAATTAAGGGGGACCAGTAAATCATTGTTCTTTTTAGTGATTCCTTTAGCAATCAAGGGTTTTTACTAAGAACTATGGATTTAATATTGTTGGCCAGTTTCTGAATTGCAATGGAAAAAAATTAATAGTAAGGTACAACAACTCATTTTGTTTATGATTCTATGTCTGAATTTTAATGTTCTACACATACATTAGAAAAAAATGTGTAAGAAACACGAAGTCACCACCAAATAAATGTGATGAGATTAACAACCCAGAAAATACCATGGTAACAGGCAGAAAAAATTAACTGTACTTTAAAAGTCAATATTTGCATTTCATCTCTTGTAACTGAGGCTAGGTACCTTTGAAGTTGACTTTATTATTCAGATTGTATATATTTAGCCATCTCAGTATGCAAAATCAAAGTACTTTATCTGATGGTACAGCTACTGGATCTAGACTACTCATTGCTGGGATGTTTCCTAAAATCCAGGCAGTGAAAATTGTGAAATGTCTGCCCCATCAATTGTTGGCCTTGACAAACTCTGGGAGTCAGCAGCTCATTAAACACCACCTCTTAAACAGCACAGGAGATGTAAAAATTCACATTTTTACCTGGAATAATTTCTCCAAATTTGCTCAAGTATTAAGTAAGCCATATTTTTAAAAATGCATTATAAACCAAAGATCTTTCCTATTTTAGAACTGATTTTGCAGCCTGTTATTTGAAGAGGCCCTTAGCCCAGACCTGGTCTGCAGTTACAGGTGGGTGAAGTTTTCTGCTCCACACTGGCTGCTCATGCAGGCTGCTGCCAAGTGCCTGAACACTGCCATCTACAAAATTCTGGGTACAGAGTTGTAGAATTGCAATTCTCATTACAATTTCTAAATCCATTTCTTTCTCATTAGGAAGTTTTTGAAATGTGCTTAAAGAAGGGATGGATCAAAAGTTTAATCATTATTCTTCTATGCTTTTAAATGTTTGCCCACAAGGAATGCAGGCAGATTTTGTTGCTCTCAGCAAAATACTCTATAGCTGAAAATTCTGGGATTGTTGATCTTGTATGGCCTCATCTTTCCTAATTTTGTGCTTGCATCTCTTTCTCTTGCACACAGGCATGTATGCACATATATGTATCATGCAGATAGCAGTTGTGAGCTGGAAATGTGATGAAAAACTTCTGGAAATGTTATGAAATCTCATTATTTTTTGCCAATTTAGTTTTAATTTTATTCTGACCAACTCTAACACCATTTTCACCTTTCTGAAAGTATGGTCAGGATTACTTTCAAAACTTTAATACTGACTAATAATTATCTGAATGGCATCAGGCACCAGGTTCTGACCAGAGAATGAAACATGGGGAGGTGACACAAATAAAAGACCTAATTCTGAAATCACCACATTGGAGACTGATAAGAGTTGTGTGGCTGAACCAGCTGAGGGTTTGCTGGCAGATCTGCCTTAATTAGAAGCCATCAAACTGGTCAATTAAAAACCAAACAGGCACCTCGTTTGTTTTGGAGAGCTTTGCAGGCTTTTTTGAGGGGTATTTCTGAGCACAGTCTCCAGTGCTAGTGCATGAAGTGAAATATTTAAAGTAAACGAAAGGAAATTGTTTTATTCTCATAATTAATCAATTTACAATCTAACTATGGTCAAATTATAGGATCCTTAAACCACAAAGGAGACAGGAAAGAAGGCACAAGATGCCTTGCCATATGTCACAAAACGTTCTTGATCTTTAATTGCTGTGTTAATAAATTTGGGAATGGAATAAAAAAAGGAAAAGAAGGGAAAAATACCCATCTTTGAGGCAGCTCAAGGGGTAGCCTGTCATAGATGTGCTAGTGTTTCATTGAATTTATACTGGGTATTAAATTAAATATTGTAACACAGCTGTTTGACAAACGACTACTTCCCTCTTAAATGTTCAAATCTGAATAATAGATGAAAATTCCCGAGTCTCTCCAAAACTCAACTTTAATATCCTTGCAGCTTCTTGAAGGAGAAGCGTTGGACAGCTCTGCTGGTTTTGGCTGTGAAGCAGAGTGCAGGCATTGCTCTCCTTGGGCTCCCAGCCCTGCTGGCTCCTGCGTCTGGGCCCTGCAGAGCCCCTGCCCAGGGATTTGGGTCTGCCTGCTTCCCAGACAGACAAACAAGATGCTACTGAACTGAAAAACAGCTCCTGTATTTCTCAAAGCCAAACAAGAGGGGAGAAAAGAAAACCTGTGCCTTTCTGTGTGCTGCCTTACACATCTTATTCGGGTGGGACAGGCTCTTGACACACTTTTTGAGCTGGGATGGATGGGATGGATGGTGCTCTACTTCTGCATTAAAATCTGGATTTATGATGAAATTTCATTTGCTGGAACAACAAAAAGATTAATGATAAAGGCACAGAAAAAAATTATTAGAGGTTTTTGCTTCCTTTCTTGAATTCTGAAGACTTAAATTTCAAGCAATGTTTTCTCTGTTTGCTTCTATCACTCTTTTCCTGCAGTGTGCACCTTTTGTGGCCTCCTGTGTTACAGCCTTCTCTCCCTCTCTCTTTTTAAAACCACCCCTTCCCTTTCCTCCTTTCTGTCTCCCACATCATGAGTATCACCCTGGACACTTTGGTGGGCTGACAGCTCTGAATATATTACACAACATATTTGTCTTTTCCAAAGCACTGATGCAAGCTTTGCCCCAGCTTCTGCTGCAGTGAATTTTCCACGCTGTTTGTCAGTGGGGTTTGTGACTGGCACCCCTGAATTTTTTTTTTATTCCATCCATTGTTCATAATTTTGAGAGCATGCAGGTCTCATGGCTGAAGAAATTATTCTTGGCTTTTTTTTTTTTTTCTCTCTAGTGCATTTGTTTCCTTGGTACTTCTTATTTAGTAAAGAATATTACCTGAACTCATGAAGAGGAAGATTTCAGCACACATGCTAACAGAATATTCTGTCAGAGCATAAGTGAGTAAAAACCCAGCAGAGTGAAACCCATGCTTTCAGTAATGATTTATAGGTAGCTCCAACATATGCAGGGGCTGTCTATATATAGACACTGAACATGCCATGAAAAAATTGGGAGGTTTTGTCTCTGCATAAATAAGTTCAGTAAATGCAGGCCAAGCACAAGCGATTTCTTGTCAAATGCAGAATTAGTTGGTGTGAATACCATGAGGAGCCTGTAACTAACATGCATTATTCTCTAAAACTGTGATCATTTAATCAATAAATGGTAAAAACAATCTCAGAATATAAAAGAAATTGCACTGAATGAAGCTTGTGTGTATGCCTAATAAGAATGTGGACATACTTCTGCAGTTGTGACAGTATTAGCAATATTTTCCCCACAATTTGTCAAATAGGCAGAAATGGAATTGGAGAGTGCAATAAACTTAGTGTCATTGGAATGCAAAGGTGTGAAATTCTTTCCAGTTGTATCCAGTTGCAAGTTCCAGTTGAACACAAGTGACTGCAATCAAAATATTTCAAACTGTCAGAGTCAGCAATGAATACCTTCATAATTTGGAAAAAAATCCTAAAAACACAATATGTACTTGCTGTGTGTTGAAGATGTCCACGTGGAGCTCCAGAGCTCCTGAGATCTCAGCCATGCAGCACAGATCTCAGGTAGGGGGACAGAGGGGAAAAGAGTCAGGCTCCTCCTGGAAGGTTACAGCTGCTGCTCTTACAGCTCTTGGTGCACAGCACGGGACAAAACCTCAAGATTTTAGAGCTGAAGTATCTTACTCATTTGAATAACCAGTGAGTAATAACTGAGTTGAAGGCTTTGCCACTGAGATTTCTTGCCCTGCCTCTCTTCCAATTAGAAGAACTTATTTTACTCATTCTGTTCTAATTTCTAGGATTTAATTTATTGTTACTCTTTACATTACTGCCAAATGGCTGTAAAATGTTTTGCTGCCATGAATATGGGTCAGTGCTGATCAGACTTGTGCAGTGCTTTGAATCCACAAACACACCTGAAATGAGAAACAGCTACTGCTCTTATAAATGAGATATTCATAACGATTTCTTTGTTTGGAAGTGGCACTAACTCAACATTTCCTGTAGTAGTAAAACTATCTTAGGATACTGGCAAATCAAGATAAGGCAGATGCTTTGATAGCCTGAAAATAAAACTGGTTTGCACTTATCTGCTAAAGCACATTCTGAAGTTAACACAAAATAAATCACTGCAGACAAGTACAAGCCTTAAAGCATATCTTACTGTGTCAAAATTATGGTCACAAAATGACAAACATTAATGCAAAGATCTCTGGTGCAAAGTTGAAACCATGTGGTGATTAATTATATTGCCAGCAATCCAAGGAAATAAACATTGAGCAAGTGAGAGTAGTTTCTAAAGGCAGACATCTCCATCTTGATTTGTCTTAGAAATGCCTGTTGGAAGCACAATTGAAATGACAGTTGATTTTTTTATCAAATCAGTTTTATTAAGTTAGCAGAGAGTAAATGAATAGGGGAGTAATGGAGATCCTATGTTCACTGAAAATTTCCAGTACAATTTCTGGATTGTTTGCCTACATCTAACTTCTGTTCCTTGTGCCCAACCCACAGCTCAAAGCCAAGGCAGCTCTAATCAGATTGCAGGCGAAGCCTTTGGAGTTTCCACAAGAAGATGTGGTTATTACTCAGAGCCAGAGAATGGATGGTGATTCCTCTCTCCTGCAAAGAGGCAGCAATTTATCCTGGCTCCCACAGGGGTAAGCTTGGCTGATTGTCTCACCACTGAGAGTGCAAAACCCTGTGCAGAACACGAGGGGGTTTTAACCATGGTATGAGCAGAGCACAGGTAGAAAGGCACTGTTTTTCACAGGTTGTGTCTGTGCTTTCTCATTTTTCATCTCTATTCTTAATCTAAAATCCTTGGGTTTAATTAATAAAAAATAATGAGAAGAAATACATCTGACTTGTCAAAAGGACACGAGGAAGAACTGAGTTTTGGAATGAGTACTCTTACATGAGAGCCATAGTAGCTTTGGTAGAAACTGCACATGATTGTGTATTAAAATGGATGAAAACAAATCCAGATTTAGTTATCTAAGAATTACAGTTGAACTAATACCTTTCAATCTTCCTTGGTTTCAGGAAATGATAATAACCTTTCAGTTTTCTGATTTTGATGGTTCCAATTTTATACTTCTAGAAAAGAGGATGATTCCCAAAGTGGGGGGAAGAAAAATTTCCCTATTCTTTTATTGCTTTGCTCATGAAGGAGCACCACTGGATTGGAATGACCCTGATATACTTTAGGGTAATCTCAGGAGAGCAATAAACTGCATATCAGCTTTAGTTGCTCAAAAGGGACTACATGCCCCCATCATTCATATTCCACTTACAAAGCTGTAAGCTGCAGTGCCATTATTTCTCCCTGCCTGGAGAAAAATGAACATTCTTACATGATCTGTCTTCCCTTTCCTTAACTAGGAAAAGAAGCAGTTGTAACTACAGAGTTGTTGTTTTTTTTTCTATTGCCAACAGCAAGGTCAGGGTTTAGATGTCACCACTATCAATAAAAACTGGTTAAGAAAAAAGTGCTCAGATGCAAAGGATGAAGTCTAAACTACATAAAGCAGCATTTGTAATGGAAACACCACCAATCTTTAAATGCACTGTAGAAATATCAAAGGTATTAAAGGGTGACTTATCAGTCCTTTTACAGTGGCAAGGAAAGGTAAAGCCAAGTTGGTATTTACATGTCATTATCTATTCCTTCTGTGGGCATTGGTCAAAAGAAAGGTTTAAGATATCAGCACAGTGTTCTCCTACAGGAGACCAAAACACCAGGTGCAAAGTTAATGGTGTGGAATCTCTCAGGTGAACTTTCAGAGTTTTATGTGAACATTAGTTACAATGCAAAGGGAAAGGTAAAACATTTGCATAATTCCTACAACATGTATGAAGTGAGGGATGGGGCTTTTGTTCAAGTAACAATGCTGTGAATCAGGAGATCTTTCTGAATCTACACTGATTTATTGTTTTGAGTGTGGATGAAATGCTGCAGAGTGCTTGTGCTGAGCCAGCTTCAGGATGGAGATAAAAACACTTCCCTGTAGGTGTCAAAGCTATTCAGAGTAAAACTTCCTATTGCTGGTGAACAATGGGGAAGTTGATGCCAAGGAAAGTCCAATGAGCTGCCTGTGCAAACAAAAGGAGAGAAAGATGCAGGTCCTGTGAATTCCTGCTCTATTTACTGCATGGCACTGCTGATTAGATGAATGAAAGAGCAGATTTGATTATTGTTTCCAGGGAGTTTGCTGACAGTCAGCTTTAAAAAGGTTTCTAAACTATGAAGTTTAAAAAAGGACTATGCAATCTTGTCCAATTGTCATATGTGATTGCATAAAATGATTAAATACTCTGACAATCTCAAACACCAATGTCGTGTATTGTATCTCCTAATCTCACCTATCAGAATTCCAGCTGCTTCATATTCATACATAAGGAACACAGTAAAGATTTGCAAATTTTTTATCCACTCTGCATCATCTGACCTATAAAAATATTACCTGTTATTGTCTGTTTTTGTATTACAGTAAAATTAAAAAAGGCATTCAACAGGCAGATTCTTACATCCTAATTCCTGTCTGAGATACACCAGATGATAACATCCTCTCTTGTGAGAGGGATTTTAATTGGTGCAATGCTTTACTTTTCCACTCTTCCCATCAGAATACCAATAAGATGTTTCAAACAGCTGGCATGTAGCATTCTGCAAAAATAAGAACTAATAAATGAATGTATCAAATAATTAAAGCTATTAGTTGCTTCATGCTAGTTTCCATCAACAATATTTATTGCTACAGACTTGCTCTGGGTTATCATTGTGCATTTATCTTCATGCCAGAGCAACCATTAAATGGGAAACCCCAGATAACAGAAGCTCTTTTTCCAACACAGCCCTCTCAGGCACACCAGTTTTTCTGCAGTTTTACCCAGGTGTAGCCAGTGTCACAGTCTTAGCCAGTATTTTTTTACCTGAAAACATTTTAAAAACTGACTCATCACACCCAAGTTCAACAGAAATGTGTGAAAGGTGTTCATTATTACACAGCAACCAACAGAGCTAAAGCAGGCACACAGGCAACCCACAGATTTTTCACACAATATTGATATGCAGGCTACCACTAATAAGTTGTTGCAATATTATATTAATTGTTATATTAATCTTATTTTATCAGCTTTAAAGTTTTGCTACAATATAGAAAAAGATCTGAATAAACATCACCCTGTCTTGGAGAGCATGGTTTGTTTGGGATAGTGTGTGAAAAGTTCTTTCTATGAGCACATGAGCTGAAGATAATGTCTCTGTCCATGGATGTTGATACTGTGACTATGACAAAGTGTTAAGGTAATTCAGAAGAGTAAAAAGACCAGAGGTGAGATATTCTCATGAGTAAGAGCTGCTTCCCTGTGAGCTTTGTGTGGTTCTAGCATTACATTGATATGCTGGTAAACGAACTTATATTTCTGTTTATCAGGTGTGATGCACAAAGGTGTTAAAATTTAATTATTAATGAAGACTGAAATAACCTGTGATCCTTGAGGAACAGGTAACTGCCAAATGCCATTTCACTTCAAAGTACTTTCATTATTTTGTTTAAAATTATTTTCTCCAGTTTGTCGTTTGTCAAGTCATGGCAGAGTTGAAAAATACCGAGGATACCTCTATTAATTGTGATCAAATAAATAGTGTGTTTGATATCTCTAAAGATGTTTTGTATCAATAGCTTTAAATTTAATGATGGAAAGAAGTGGTTGTGTGACTTTAAAAGTCTTCCACCTGCACTTAAGACTGAGAAACCAAGACCTTGGTCATTTTCTCCTTCTCCTGTGTGTACAGTAATGGCACAAACCTCTGGTTTAGAAAAGGAAAGGCCACACAAGAAACAATTTTTATGAAAATGTACTTTTAAAACATAATGTCTGACTATATTTCTGTTAGAACTCTCAGTGAAAAAGGAGACAAATTTCTGCATAACAGAACTGGGATGATGATCAGTCTGTATTTCCTGGCAAGATTATCTCACTGGGTCCAGTGCTGTCACCTGCCCCACAGAATCCTTTATTTTACATTATATGAACTCCCACAGCTCCTAAATATGAACTCAACTCCTTGCTTGTCCTTGTCTTCCAGCAGCCCTGGCAGTGGATATCTGAGTGAGATCCCAGCTCCCTGAGAGCTCTGCATTCCTGGACATCCACCCCTGTGGCAGGAGGGTGTTTGAAATGTTCTGGCTGCTGTGTGCTAGTGGAGGGCAGGGCAAGGCTGTCATTCCAGGTAGGATGAATTTCTGCAGGCCTGGAGCCTTGTGAGGGGTAAAACCAGCACTGGAGCCTCCTCCTGCTCCAGGGCAAGCAGGGCCAGCCAGCACAGTGCCTGCTTCAAGCACAGCCCCAGTGAAGGGCATGACAGGAGTGTGAAAGGCAAAGGTTTGTGCTGTGAGACAGCATTTCTGAAGTGGTAACATGGCAGGGCTGAGTGGGATGCTGGTTTCTGCAGCCTGCCAGGGAGCTGGGCAATGAATAGCAGCTTAGCTAAAACAGCAGGAGGAGTGCTAAAGGGAAGGGCTTGGAACTGGAACAGAGGGGTTTGGGCTGAAGCCAGGGCGGGTGGGAGTAGGTGAGGGAGGTGCCCAACACATCTTAGCTGGCTCAATGTTTTGTATTTGCAAAACACTCAGGGTCCTCCTGATGGTGCAGTGCAGTGTGGGCTGCAGCACCATCACTGAGGCATCGTGTTGCCACTGAATAAAAGATATAACTGGAGTACACTTCTCTAAGTGCCTTTGCACTTTGTTTTAAATCAGTAATGATTTAGCATGAACTAGCAAAGCTCTCAGGTCATTGCAGGCAAATTATTTCAGTATATGGCTTTATTTTGACAGGTGGTGTAAATCTCGACCCAAATTTTCGTACCTTTGCAGAAGTTATGCAGTGTTCATGCCACCTTCCATATCTCTCCCCAGTTGTGTACCAAAGGACACGTGTGCAAAGGGAATTGGGAGCATTTTAAAGCACCCAGCTCAGTATTGGAGATGTTTGTGTTGCAGTATGCTGTTGGAATCTGTCTTTAGGATGTGTGGATTAGGATTTTGGAGAGTGGAAGCCTCCTTGCAGAGCTGTGCTCTGCTGCATAATGCCAACATAATGGAGCTGATTTAAAGGTGCTCTGCTTGCCCTCAGTATGAATTTCTTTGCACTAACAGCCCCAGTTTAAATCTCATTGTGAGATTCTCCTGTTCCTGAAATCAGTAGGAAGTAAGTTAGATTTCTGAATTTTCTGAGAGTACCTTGTCTTCCTTGGATGCTAGTCACTGCTTATTGCCTCATGATCAAAATGCAGCTTCAGCTCTTTAAAGGAACAGCTACATGTGATGAAACTCTCTTTATACTCCTTGGAAATGAAACTCCAAATTCTTCAAAGTAAGAGTCCTATTGCAAGGATCCTTTGGCTTTAAAAGGAAGCTGAATTCCCATTTAGAGTGTGTGTAGCATTCAGAGCTCGGTGGTGCAGCATCTCATTAACAGAGCACCCTGCTGAACTGTCTGCCAGGGACTGCTGTTTCTGTGCCAAGGACACTGGAGTTTGTTCCTCCTGCTCCTGCAGGGTATTTGGGCTGGGCAGTGCATGTGGGGAACAAACCTGCTCTTTATTTTATTCCCTTGTGCCCCCCATCTGTGGCTGCTGGGTGCTGCTTCCTAAGGCTCTCCTAAACACCTATTAAAGGGAGAATTCCTCCTCCAAAGAGATTATGGCCAAACTCTTAATAACCTAAAAGTTTTGAAGGGCAAGAATAGATCCTTGGGTCTACTGGAAAAGGTTTCAAATTTAAGCAGGAAATAGAGAAGGAGCAGGGGCTAGTGTTGGACGCTGGTTCTGTGGGCTGGAGCAATGTTTTGGGTTATCCACAAAGGGATTTGTGAATCTGGAAAATACACACAAATGTCTAAAAAGTATAAAAGATTTGGAAAACTATTCCACCCAGTCTCTAGAAAGGGAATAAAGTGGGTAAATTGATCTACAGACAAGTGCAAATCAAACTACTGGCTCTAGATTCAGCCAGTGGAATCAGTGCAGTTGCTGTGACAAGGCTTTCCATGTCCATCTCAACAAAAAGACAAGTCATTGGCAGGAAAAAAAAAAGAATATAAAGAAATACCTGTCCAAGATGTGGTTGCAAAAATACAACATAATTTTGGGTATAACACTTGAATCATCCTGAAGCCCAGCTGCCTATTGACATCAGTGATGTTAATAAATACAGTCCCTTTAATAGCATTATTTCTGGTTGATTTCAGATACAAGTAGTCTTCTATAGAAATTAATTACTAACAACTGAATTATGATCAAACTCTTCCCCCTTCTCTGTAATATCTTTAAACTTCCAGGACTGTCACTTCTCACCTGATGATTACAGGTAACAATTTTATTAACAATTTAATTATTCTCTTTAGAAGCCAAGGTAATTATAAGGAGCTTGGCTTCTACCAAAAGTCTTTTTTAATGATTTTACCATTGACTGTAGTCCAACATAAGAGAAGAACAGACCATAATCAACAAAACCATACCTCAAAATTGTGCAGAGTTGGGAGAAAAGAAGCAAATGAGCAAAAGAGCAATGCTGTTAATATTTTACTGAACATCATGGTACTTCTGTATGGGCTGTGAGTCCCTCTCAGTTCATACTGACATAATCCTGTAAAGCTCTATTCACTTTCACAGTGAATTGTGCTCTAAAAGGTAATAGTCCAAGATCTGACAAAAAGCTGGGCTGACATTTATCATCTCAAGCTTTTGTTCCTGATTTAATCATACCCGTGTTCCTCGTCAGAATCTTTCCCTGCATGCTTAACCTGAAGGGGAATGTGAATAACTGGAAGGGCTGGTCCATATCTCAGGTGTATGGATCTGGGAGAAATCATGAAGATATTTATTACAGAGAAATACAAGGAAGAGCTAAAGGGGCAGAATGTTTGCAGGTGATCTGGTGAGCTGCTTGTATTTGAGGTGCAGAGTAAAGTGAGCATCAAAAAAAAAATAATAATCCTTATTTAAAAGGATTCTCATAAAAATTACACTGTTAACAGCAGATTAAAAAAACTTCATAAGAAAATGCATTGACAAAGGGTAAAGAAAAATGGTGCAGTTATGATGAAATGAAGGAAAAAAGGAAAGAGTACACATTCTCATAACTGAGCTGTAAGAACAGGTTAAAGTACCAAGGTAAGCCAGAAATGACTGAACAATTTAGTAAAGTCATAAAATTTAGCCAAAAATTTATTTTTTTTTTCTAAACATAGGAGAAGCCAGACCTTCTAAAAAGGCTGTAGGGGAAATAAATGCTTTGTAAGGTGGGGAAGGGAAAAATACCACTGGGGGAGCTTAGCTTGTGTTAGTGGAGGCTGTGAGCACCTTGCAAATTCAAATCCAGCAGCTCCTTCCACGGGAACTTTGGTTCCCATGCTGTTGTGTTTGCACACGTGGAAGTGCCAAGAAACCTTGGCTGTCTTTATTTGCCTCAGGCCAGTAATTTTTATCTGCAGTTAAGGAGGATGGAGATCACTTCACTCACTCCTAAATGGTCCTTTTAAGGCCCCCTACATAAAAATGTCCCATCTGGGTGTGTCTGTGCTGCTGTGGATCTCCTTTCTGTCCTCATAAAGAGGCAGTGAGCAGGCAAATTGCACAGAAGTTATGGCCACTGAGCAGGCTTAAAAGGAAAGTGTGACAGGTTTTCAGAGGAAAAGAAGTCCTGCTCATCACTGTTCAAATGAACATTTAATAATTCATAACAACTGAGTTATAAGTTACCCCTTCAATACGTTTCCAAATGTGAATAGATTAAATAGTAATTGCTATCAAGCTTTATGTTCTATTTCATGTACCTAATAAAACTTTATCTAGTGGAGCTTACTTTGTATCTTTTTGATCTATTCCTAACTGACTGCAATATACTCTATTAAAATATTTATCATTGTGCTATCAATTATTAACCATTTTAAAATCATCTGACTGAAGAAAACAAATAATGCTACTTGCTTAAGTTTTCATGAATTTCCTGATATTTAGTTGTTCAGAACTCCCCCCCGATATAGCACTAAAAATACACAGGATGCTGCAAATTGTATCCACTCTTTTTGAACTGGGCTGTTCTGGAAATGCACTCTGCTCACACCCATCACCACTGGCTGATTTGGCTCTGCATGCAGAATCCTACTTTTGTTTGAAAAGTTATGATTCTGCTTCAGCACTAGAGAATATTAGAGAGCTGTTGGTTTTTCTACAGGTCAGTGGATTTTAAAAACTGTTTTAGGAGAGTACAGAACGTTGGGGTGGGGTTTTTGAGGGTAACATTTTAAAGACATTTCCTTAATTATCCACCTGCTCATCCTTCTGAAATTATTGCCTTTCTCAGGTAAAAATAATGGCAAGCTCCTGGAGCATAGAATGATCTAGTGATGGGGAGAGGGGAATACTTATCCCCCAGACGTGCCAGGGGTGCACAGCAGCCCAGCCCAGCCTGACTGGCTGCCAGGCTTCCAAAACCCAGCTGAGGGGGTTATGCTCTCCCAGGGTGCTCCTGCTTGTTCAACCAGTGGATGATTCATATCACAGAACCAACACAGCAGAAAACGATTCTTTTTTGGTGAGTGTCCTGCTGAGTTAGATCTGAAATCATTCAGTGAAAGGTCAAACAAGTGCCTGAGAGATTGCTGGGGGTGTGGGACTAAATAGAGGGGAATTGGGAGGAGAGGGATTGCAGCACTTGCAATTAGAGCAGTTTGGACAGCCATGAAATAGCAGCTTTGAAGCTGACACTTGGGCAAGATCAAGAGGAGAACAACCTCTGCTCCAATCCAATCCCTCACCTTGCTGGGGAAAAATTGTTCTGCTAAAGGTCAGGTGTATAAATGTTGCTACTGAACCAGCTCTTTTTGCTTTGGAGAAAGCAATTCCTGATCACCAGGTTAGCAGAGTGAATCTCCTGAGGAGCTGCAGGCTGGCAGGAGCCCCTCAGTTACATGGTAACTGTGCTAACTAGTCCCCTCTCTTGAGCCTCACTCTCTGCTTCATTTTATTCACCTGTTACTTTCTTTGCCTTCTCCACACACAGACAGAACCTGATTCCCAGCCCCACCCTGTCCACAGAGGCCTTCCAGCACAGAGACACCAAGGTAATGCCCTTGAGCCCTCCCCAGTACCCCTCTCGTTTATTCCTTCTTCCATTTGCACAGCATTCCTGCAGTGCCAGGTCTGCAGCCTCGACACACCACAGGAATTTGCAGATCTGGAACTCCCTGAGAGAGCATCTTACATTTTCATCTCCTCTGTGCTCTTCACAGAGAGGTGCCTCACTTCATCATTTCTGTTAATATACAGTGTTTGTGTTCTGACATGTTTACTCTAACTAAAATATCTTCTCCCCAGTTGGAGATCAACCTTCCTTTTCTCCTTCAAATCTAGTATCTCATTAAAAAATAATAACATTCCATGATATCCATACTTTGGTGAACAACTTTCTTTGTATCCCAGTATCTGTGTGATTGTTCTGTGGGTTGTGTGTTTTGGAAGGAATGCATTAATAAGCCCATTTGCATTGTTGTTGCTCAGGTTTTAAAGGGATTTCAGGAAGGCATGACACCTGTAAGTCACCAGCATGCTTCCCCTGAGGCAAGCAGAGCCAGTGTTCTGTACCATCTGAGGATTAGGTCTGACAATGCTGTAATTTTGTTTGTATTCTTGCCTTGCTTGTCTTACATCTGCAGACCATACTTTGCTGTGAGTTGCAGCAGTTGGGATTCTGGATTGATGTAAAGAGAATTATTCTGGGTTTAAATTGGGAGCCATTTGAAGGAGAGTCTGTTCCTCTTGCACCCAAACCCCTGTACACACAGAGTTTCTTTAGTCTGCACAACAACCATGCAAAATAGGGATTTTGAAAGCAATATTGGGTGTCTAAGGACCAGGGGCAGACAACTGTTCCATGGGGACAGTAATGCTCAGCCTCAGCAGAACTTTATCCTTTCCAATAAATTCTTTTTCTATTTTACTCTCTTTCAGCTCCAAGTGTGGCAGTGTGCCAGCCTTGGCACCAAACCACACCAGAACTGAAGGTATGTACAGCACCTGTGCAGAGGGGAGTCCCCCTGTACCCTGACAGCTAACAGCATCAAAACTGCTATTGGTAAAAAGATAGAAAAATAGGTAAGTGGATCTTCTCTGGCTCCCCACACAGGCAGCTGCAATGGTGAGCTGGAAAGCAGGGCACCTTCATGCTGAATTTCTATTTTTTTTTTTTTTGTCTTGTCCCCTAGGCACAAATTCAGTGTGTAGGTATTGGATACATCCATGTACAAAAGTGTAAAAGATCACTGACCTTCACTGGGGAGACAATTGTACCTGTATGTATTTAATCTGGCTAGAAAGAAGTGCAGAGTGTATTTTTTTGAAAAAAGATTTTTAAAGAATTAGATGGTGTATGCCTTTTCCTCTTTTCTAGCTGAATGCTAAACCAAATCTTCCAAAAGCAAGTGTTAATATAAGTTCCAAGTTTACAATTTCAAGTTTGATTTTCTTTGGCAACTCAATCTGCATGATGATTCTGATCAAATGCCCCAGCTTCTAACATTTGTAACACATGACAAAATCCACCCCAAAAAAGCTCATATTTAAATTATCATACAGTAATTTAAATACATGCTGTGACAGAATATGAATTATCTGACAGGCTGCACAGTAATACAAGTTTAGTCTGGAGGACAGATACAAGCACAGAGTCCAATTTGAGCATTGAAGATAAGAGTGCAATCCTTTGCCTGTTTCAATTTAAATGAACAAAAAAGGGTACAATGAGATAGATTGTTCAGACCTTGATAGAAGGCATCTGGCTGGAAGCTCCTTTGCTAATTGTTTAAGATTGGCACCACTGAACCAAGGTGATTTAAAACTCTGATTCACCACGGGGTGCCAGCTACCCCTGTAACTCTCACTCACTCCAGGCCTTTGGAGGGCTCTGGGTTCAGTGTGTTTGCTTGGTCTGTGCATGGAGAGAGAATCATATCAGCCACTGAACCTTCCCTCACCTCCTCCCCATGAGGAACGAGCCTAATGAAAATTCCAGCTGTGCTGCCAAACTGATATTGGCAAAAGAGTCACTTTTTCTTTGCCTGATTGGATAAATATGCAGCTGCTTTTGGAATCAATGCTTCTGTGAGTGAAATTAAAAGATATTTCTTTAAAGTGCTGCTGTATGTATTGCAATGGACTCTGGTCACCTGAAATGCAATGGCCAAGAAATAAGGAAGATGCAAAACTGTGAGCAGTACATGAAGAAATTCAAGTGAATGCTCCTACTTAGTATTTTGGCTGTGCTTAAATATTTTTGCCTTTTGATACAGGTTCCTTTTATCAAAAAACACTATGTTCAGTTTAAAACTGGTACAAATCAACTGTAGTTGCAGGTTAAATTTCTTGCCAGGCTTGGAGCATTTAGTTCTGTTTTAATGTTCATTTTTAAAGGAAATCGTTCCGTTCCTATAAAATAGAAAACCCAAATATGTGCCGTGCTCTGTAATTTCTCATGTTCCTGGAGTTCTGAAGGGGTTTCTAGACCAGACTGTTGTGTTGTGAATTCATTGCCCGTGCTTTGATCTGGCTGGTGAGAAATCCTTTGTGTGTCCGTGGCAGGGAGCCCCGCTGGGCTCAGGAGCTGCCACTGCCATTGTCCCTCCTGCTCTGGGGACAGCAGACCCTGCTGCACAGCCAGACCCCGCTGTACAGCCAGACCCTGCTGTACAGCCAGACCCTGCTGTACAGCCAGACCCTGCTGCACAGCCAGACCCCACTGTACAGCCAGACCCCGCTGCACAGCAAACCCTGCTGTACAGCCAGACCCCACTGTACAGCAAACCCTGCTGTACAGCCAGACCCTGCTGTACAGCCAGACCCTGCTGTACAGCCAGACCCCGCTGGCCTCTGCTCTGCAGCACAGCCCCGAGTGCAAGGAGACAGCAGGAGATAACAGCAGCCACCACCAGCTTTTTATCTGGGAGGCAAAGCCCAAAATTGCGTCTGACCTGGGAGCGCTCTGCTGGCTCCTCACGGGCCAGATGAGATCACTGAGACAGGGACCCAAAGAAAGGTTCTGAGGATGAGAGCTCCTGAGACTCCTGCCTCGTGTGCCACAAAGCACACTCCAAACTGGGATTTATCAAATGGTGTACTGCGGGCCTTAGAAAACACAACTCGGCTTTTGTGTTGGTTCTTTTCCCTAATAGGTTTACTAATATAGAAATATATATATATAAAATATAAAAAAAATAATATGTTTTACTAATATATAAAGTTATGATACTCCATTTACTTATAGGATCCTACATGTAATTAAACTACCTGTGGTATAGATTTAGATTGTTTATTTATAGGTCAAGCTTCTGTTTGCTCTAGGTCAAAGGTTTTTAGCAACAAAGCTCCACAAGAATAGAATTTCTTAATAATGCCAAGAGCCTATGTGTAACAAAAAGTAAACAAGTGCATATTGGTCGAGTGAGTGTGTGTATCCCTCTTTGCATATCTGTGTTCTGTACAGCACAGGCTCAGGGAAAAGCAGATCTGAGCCACATGCCACGTGTCCAGACAAATAATCTTTTTGAGCTTTGCCAAGGCAACAGAACGAGTTCTTATTTTCCTCCTATACTGAGGTCTGCTTGCTTGCCCGGTCATTTGTTTGGAATTCAATGGGAAAATAACAAAGCTAAAACTGACACAGTACAAAATTAAATTAATTGCAATTCTGTTCCTCCATGATAAGACTTGAAATGAGATTTAAATCAGTGTGTGGTTGGTAAAACTTGACAATTTGATGTCTGTTCCATAAAACTGACAACTGCATCTAGTTGTTTTTCTTCTGAAATTGATCTGATAATTTGTTCAAACTTGGAGGATATCTGACAGTTACACAATCAGACTGAGATTTGTTCAGAAAATTACAACACAGTGAGGGAAACTCAATTAGTTTTGTCAGCAAATATAAAGGCACTAGCTTGCATTTCCAGAAACTGTCCAAAGCTTTTACAAATACTCTTGATTCAGCTAAAATAAAGCTAATTATATGCTGGGCTCAAAAAACTTCTCATTTAAAGAATGTTATTTGTCTTATAATGTCCAAACCTGAAAAGACAGGAAGTACTGAAATTAATAAGTAATTCCTTTGACCAACTGGTGTATATATATTTCTGTAAAATTTGCTCAACAGTCCTCCAGCTTGTTCAGTATCTCAGCTAAGTTTTCTTTATCCAAATTCTATGCAGAGAACCATACTGATTTCTGGTTTTGGTTATTTTTTCCCCTCGTAGTTCGGGTCACTGCACTATTTCCAATGCCTCACAAATTCCAGTTTTACTGGTTATTTTGCCTTGTCTAGGATAAGGCACAGGGTGGTGACAACCTTCTGCACGTGAGGTGCAAAGCAGAGGGAGCCTCATTTCTGAGTGCTTTGTTTGGGAGGGAACTGAGATCTGATTTGGTGAAGAATTAGTAATAGAGTAATAAAACATCACTTCACCTGCTCTCTGCTGAAACTCCACCTGCCCAATAATTTCATGAATCAAAACTCAAGCAGAAGCAGCTGGAAATGAGAACATGTGGAAAGTGGTTAAAGCCCTGCCAGACACAGACAGGAGCTGGCTGGTAGAAGCTGAGGAGTCTCAGGTTTTCTCAGGTTGCTCTGAACAGTGTTGCCCACACAAGCTTCTTTTCTCTTCATACACTATCTTTAATTCTCATTGGTTAATTATCACCAGATTTCCTGAAATTATTTATTGGTTTTCTTTCCAGGTATCATTTGTTGAGTTGTCTCAAGTCCAGCTTTTCTGATTCAGGGGTACTCATCACTTGGAGAGGCAGCAGTAATCTCTAGCATTATTGCCTTTTTTGATTTTTAAAATTTATTTAAGATTTGAATTTGGTTTTGAGCACTTAGAGCATTTGTATGGCTATTGACCAATTCTATAATATTTGCCTAATTGGTGTCAGTAATTACATTTTCTTGTGTTTCTCAGTCTGAAGAATCAAAAGCAAGCTCTTGTAGAAATCTGTCTTTAATGTGTGTGTTTTTAAGAATGCAGAGAGGCAGTGAGAGAAGGTGAAAGAAAAATGTGAGAGGACTCTCCAGAGTTTCTGGAAGTAGATGATCAAAACTGTTAAAAGAANTGTCCTCCAGCTTGTTCAGTGTCTCAGCTAAGTTTTCTTTATTCAAATTCTATGCAGAGAACTGCATTCTGGTTTCTGGTTTAGGTTATTTTTTCCCCTCGTAGTTCGGGTCACTGCACTATTTCCAATGCCTCACAAATTCCAGTTTTACTGGTTATTTTGCCTTGTCTAGGATAAGGCACAGGGTGGTGACAACCTTCTGCACGTGAGGTGCAAAGCAGAGGGAGCCTCATTTCTGAGTGCTTTGTTTGGGAGGGAACTGAGATCTGATTTGGTGAAGAATTAGTAATAGAGTAATAAAACATCACTTCACCTGCTCTCTGCTGAAACTCCACCTGCCCAATAATTTCATGAATCAAAACTCAAGCAGAAGCAGCTGGAAATGAGAACATGTGGAAAGTGGTTAAAGCCCTGCCAGACACAGACAGGAGCTGGCTGGTAGAAGCTGAGGAGTCTCAGGTTTTCTCAGGTTGCTCTGAACAGTGTTGCCCACACAAGCTTCTTTTCTCTTCATACACTATCTTTAATTCTCATTGGTTAATTATCACCAGATTTCCTGAAATTATTTATTGGTTTTCTTTCCAGGTATCATTTGTTGAGTTGTCTCAAGTCCAGCTTTTCTGATTCAGGGGTACTCATCACTTGGAGAGGCAGCAGTAATCTCTAGCATTATTGCCTTTTTTGATTTTTAAAATTTATTTAAGATTTGAATTTGGTTTTGAGCACTTAGAGCATTTGTATGGCTATTGACCAATTCTATAATATTTGCCTAATTGGTGTCAGTAATTACATTTTCTTGTGTTTCTCAGTCTGAAGAATCAAAAGCAAGCTCTTGTAGAAATCTGTCTTTAATGTGTGTGTGTTTAAGAATGCAGAGAGGCAGTGAGAGAAGGTGAAAGAAAAATGTGAGAGGACTCTCCAGAGTTTCTGGAAGTAGATGATCAAAACTGTTAAAAGAAGAAATCTTAAGAATTTACTACAAACAGAATTTGCAGGAAAAGTCTAATCCTGTATGTACTGAAATGATATTTCTACTCACTTGTTTACAAGACCTGTTAAGCAGAAGAGAAGCAAAATATACAACTAAGCATTGAAACAACATGTGTTCTAGCACCATTTAAGGAAAATTTCAGCTCTTATTTTTAAGGGTGTTAAGTATGGTTCCATTTTTTCCCAACTATTAGCTTTCATCCAGTTTTTACTAATTATTACAGGTACCAAGCCAGAGATTTGCAGTCATTGTCCAGGTATAGTTTAAATGTATTAAAGCATAAATTAACCTAGTCAAGCACTGAAGTTTAGGACAGAAAAAAGCGAACATGCAGAGAAATCACCTTTCTTTCAGCAGGAATGCTGAGTTTGGAGGTGGTATGCTGATGTTTTGGCACACCACACTTCCATCACAGTGGCACAGCCAGGTGTGTTTGTTTACCTGCGCCAGCGGGAGCTCCCCTGGGTGCCGGAGGGAGGGAGGACACTGCAGGGGTACTGGATGGACTGGAGGGCAGCCAGTGCCCTCAGCTGGGACTGTCCCAGGCTCAGCAGAGCACTGGCACCTTCTGGCACTGGCACAGCCCAGAGCTCTTGTTCTCTGCCCCCAAGAACTGGCACATGACAGCACATGGACGAGGCAGCGGAGCTGCGCGAGACGGGCGACTCTCAGGGTTACTTACGTTGGCAGCCCAAGCTGTGCCAGATATATCCCGGCAGACATTTATCACATTTAGGCCCTGAAGTTCCCTCCTTACACTCACAAAATCCTCTGTCATTACAGCGATCATGGACTGAACCAAAAGGGTTACAATAACAGTCTGCAGAAACAAGACAACACATACACACTGCATTCACTACATGTGGAGAGAATTCATTCAATACCAACAAAGGCTGCATTTCCAGTGCTAAAGGTAAAGGAAGACTGTCTGTTAAGGATATCTAGAGTAGTGAATATCATTACTACGTGTCCATTTATTTGTTTGCACGTGTCATTTCAGGAAAAGACGTTTTATGATGCAAAGAGAAAAAGTAAACAGAGAAGATATAAAGGCAGAAGATACCACGGTCTTTGGGGGTAAGTGATTGTAACAGATTCTCTTTGGCAAGAATATTTTTGACAATTTAATGAAAAAGCTTTGTACAGTATGGATATATCCATGTGCCATCAGGGTGAAATGTTTCACTTTATTAAAACAGGCTTATCAGTATTACTCAATATTTTCAGAAGTGCTGGATGTCTTTACAGGGCTATATAAATGCACTTTGCTTATTACCAAGATAGTCTTCCTTTATAGGTTTGAGCAGTATAATAATTTATGTGAATATTTGCCATTCAATTGATGAGATTGTATTTATCAGTGACATTAATAAACCTTTTGCATATTCTGCAATGAAAAGCTTGAGGTGAGCACTAATGCAAAACCTTTGGAAGGGGCTCGATGCAGCCATTTGAATTTCTCTCACCTCCCAGTGCAGATGGAAAATGCAGTGAGGCTCATTCCCCGCTGTGTATTTTTCACATGTGTTCAGCTAATTAAAGAATAAGTAGGGTAACACATTTCCTCCCACAACACTTGCTCTGTTCATTCACAGCCCTTTTCTTTCATGTGATTACAATGTCTGTGTTCAGACAGCTGAACAAAGGCAAGGAGCTCGCAGAGCTCATTTTTGGTGCTCCTGTTCTTCACCTTGGTCATTTAGATGATTTTTTTGTTTTCAAATGAAGGACTACCTTCTTTGCATGTAGACCCATGTAGACCCAGAGTAACTTCACTGCTAACTGAGACCACAGACACCTTTTGGAAGCAAAAAAGTACCTTTTGGTACCACGAAGGTACCAAAAATGAAAAAATGGAGTTGAACTGGGAAGTTACATTTGTATATAACTCCAGTGAAAAAACTAACAGGAAAAAAATTACCAGAAAGACATTTGTCATCTGTTGTCTCACTGTTTATTAACTGTAAATTACAGATGGCACTTTGAACATTTGGGATGCTGAAGAAGAATAATTACCTTTGGCAAAAGGGTTTCACAATAATAATAGAGTCAATTAGCTGGCATCATTCATTAATGAAGCAGAAAACTGTTATGCCAAAAATACTGTTCAAGGCTGAGTATTCTAGCAAAGGGAGTGCCATTTGAAAAGTGGGGAATTCTGATGTTAATCAGATGTATCAATTGTTTATGTAAACAGGCTTGAACTACAGTTCTGAATGCAAGAAGTAAAATTTGCTTGAAGAGCATTTTTAGAAAACCTTGAAAGACAAAAGCTTGGAATTAAATTAAAAACAAGAGGGCCTAATTCTTGTTAAAAATATGAAGTTGCAGTGATTTAGACAGGTATGTGTGAAAGAAATGAACAGCCTGTGATACTGGATATTATATTTTCCAGAGAACAAGAGCCTGAACCAGTGAAACCTTTCCTACTGAACTCTGTCATGTGAACATGTAGCAAGTTCCAGGCCCATATCATGCTATTGAAAGGAATGGAAATAGTAGAAACAGAGCTTTAAACCAGGTCCTCTGGCAAAATCGGTAGATCCAATCAGAACAGAATGATTCTAGCTTCCATCTTTCCCAACTGATGAATAATCAATTGTAATATAACCTCCAGAGGCCCACAGGACATTCAGGGCCATTGTCCAGCACAGTGTCACAGGCTGTGGAACACTTCCCAAGGTCTGCCAAATACCTGAGACATTAAAAATCTCAAAGGCCACAATTTCAGTGTGCCACAGGGAGGCAGTGAGCATCTCCAGTGCCCTTACAACAACAGGGCACTAAAATAACACTAAACTAACATTGCCAAACCACACACAGGCTCCAGGGTGGGCAACTCTGAACTGAGATTTGTCCTAACCTTCATCTGGTACCTATCTGTAGGGGTAGGAAGATAAGGGAGATTGTGATCTGCTCCCTGGGGTGCACTCTGTCAGTGTGATGCTTCAAACAAAACTCAATGAACGTAAATAAGAAAGGAGGTGGGGAATGGGCTCAGGGTTGCTCCTATCAGTGTGGGCTGCCTGTGCTGCAGGACAGCCCAGGGCTCCCTTCACCACTGTCACAGGGCTTCTGGTGTCACTGCACCACTGTCACAGGGCTTCTGGTGTCACTTCATCACTGTCACTGGCCTCTGGTGTCACTTCACCACTGTCATGGGCCTCTGGTGTCACTTCACCACTGCCATGGGCCTCTGGTGTCACTTCACCACTGTCACGGGCCTCTGTTGTCACTTCACTCTGGTGTCACAGGGCTCTGGTGCTAACTGATCTCAACCCCCTGGCTCTGTCAGTGTGCCAGCCATCACCAGCTCAGCGTTTCTGCTGAGGCAAAGGCCACGTTTGATTTTTGGTTACTCTGGGTCTACTTGGTGGTGTCCATGCTACCCTTGTCAGTGTGTGCATCCACTCAAAGTCACGAGGGCTTTATCAGGAAATAACAAACTCTTCAAGATAAATTAAATAAGTTAAATTCTTTTTCACACCAAATGAATAATCTTAAACCTCAGAGTACCTTGATTTTTTTCTGATGCTGCAGTTGCCCATATGAGGTAATTTTGCAGGTAATGTGCAAATCCACAAATTTTTGATATTTTGTTTTACAAAATAAAATCTGTTTTGCTTCTAAAGAATTAAAGGGCATCAAGAATTTAGATTTAAGCCCACTGTACAATACATTGCATTTGGCTCACTGGTAAAAACCTTCTCAGTATTTGAATTCTTTAGTCTTAAAAACTAAACATTTTACATTTTCTGCATTGATCTGCTAAGATTCACAGATTTGTTATCCATGTACTTACCATATGTATTTCTGAAAACTGTGAAGCAGTTTTGATAAATCAGAGCCAAGGCCCTATTAGCTGCCATTAAACTATCTTAACCAAACATTTGTTACCTTTCTACAAACATGGCTGAGGAGGAAAGAATGGCTGAAAAATGACTTTCAGAAGGGCATAAGACTTGCACATTTCACTGGAAATCTGCTTATTAAAATGTTCATGCCAACATTTCAGTTGTAGTTAAACCACAGAACACTGCTTTTACACTCAGAGAAGAGAGAAATGAGCGTTTCCAATAGAGCAAGACTGTGCTTGACCTGCAAGGGTGGTGAATCCAGCAACTCTCTCACAGGGAAAATTCTCCACTTTTGCCCAATTAAATCTTAGGAGCCCCAGATCAAGACAGCACTTTAAGAACAAACTTCTCTGTTTTCTGAAAAGTGCTTTTTAATTTCACTGACTTTACACAAGAAGTAGGAAAGATCTCTTAAGCTGGTAAATCAGCTAGGACACATACACTGGAAAATGTACATTGTGTGTACTGGGATCCTGGGAACTGTCTCAGACCAGCAAGAATGTTATCTATTTAAAATTAATTACCTAATATGTAGCAAACCATCCTATAGTTATTTCACATGGTACAATTCTCATGGGAGCCCAAGAGAATTCTGCTTGCATTAAGGTGGAAAGTCTGCAAATGTTTCACATCCTTTTTTTTTCCCCAGACTCTTGCTAAATAAAAGACTTAAAATATTTCCTCAGTGTCTTGGCAATATCAAAGTGCACAGTTGTCTTACCATGACATTTTAAATATATCACTCATAAATTAATTTTAAAACTACTTATTTTTGGCTTTTTGTTTACTAACTTCCTTGTCTGATGTAGCTGCAGCTGCTGCCTTAGCATTCCAGTGTATATGGGAAAGAGAACAACACACTGAATGAGCTGCTGAAAAATTCCAAACAGAGCAATTCAGAGTTGTATTCATTAGGCCTCTTTAGGCAGCTGAAATTACACAGCCCTGATGTCACACCAGTGATGTCTGTCATCTACATCAAACAAACATGGGGGACAACAGTTTATTTCCAAGAACATTTGATTGTGTTAATCTCCTCAGCACAGTCATACAAAATCATGACTTGCCTACTAAGGTTCTTATTAGCTCTGACTAATTACTGGCAAAGGAGATTGTGCATTTCCTGAATGCATTGCCAAGCAAAGTTAAAAGAAGGACACATGAAATGCAGTGCATGGATGGATCTGAGTGTTTATCACAAGATAAAAATGTCAATTGTCAAGTTATAAACTCAAACAAATAATAGCAACCTAAATAGTTTCTGGCTCGAATCTCAGCAATGGATTATAAATGTATTAAAATATAATTTATTCACCTGTAGTCTATTTTGGTTTTACAGTATCTGCTAACTACTCTTTGCTTCCTGGAAGATGGAAAAAAAAAAATCACAATGAAAATCCAGAACAGGTCTCACTGATGCTTATGTCATAAGAAATATTATATAATTAAATTCTCCACCTCTGTTTGCTTTTAGAACAGTGTCTTTAGTGGCTGTCTGTTAATTACTGGCCATTGTACAAGGCTTCCTTTATTGACCATGTTCAGGCTTCACCTGAAGTGTCCTAACTTTGCTGCACCCTGTCTGTGGTGCCATGAGAACAATGCATATTCTCCCAGGGTGCTAAAGATCTTAAATTTCTTTCCTAATATGCTTTTCTTATTATGTTCTGGCATTTTCTCCGATTCTGCAGTTTGAATATTTGTAGCAGATGCTTGTTCTAAAGCACTGTTTTCACCCAGGAATCCCATTGCTAAATTGACATCATGCCACACTGATTTGACAAATGCTGTTCCTAACCTGATGGGCATCATTTCAGCTCCTCCTCTGGGCAGAGGGGAGATAACGCTGCATTTACAGCCCTGTATTTAGCAAAATTTCGTGAACAAAAGGCCCTGGGTCTGGGAGCACAATTAGCAAAATTTCGTGAACAAAAGGGGTTAACAGAGATCCCTCCCCGTGTTCTCTTGATGCAGCCCGCAACTTTTGTTCTCCAGACAAGTATTCAAGAGTCTGTGCTGGTAATTGCAAAAGTCAGGTTGGGAACAGGTATTTCAGACTAATTAACCCCTTAATTTTCAGGTGTGGCTCCCTCCTGTGCAAGGACAGCACATCCAGCTTCTCAGGGGCTCCTGGGGAAAGCCTCCCAGGACCCGGAGCCAGAGAGGCTCAGTCATTTACAGATTCCAAACGCCTCCTTGGGCAATGGAAACGAGCTGGGGAGTCTACACAGGTGCTGTGATCCATTGAAAAAGCTCATTCTGGCTCGAGTGGCAGGTAAGCAGCAGTGATTCCCTGGCAGCTGCCCGGAGCTGCACAGGCACGGGAGAAAAGGCGCAGTTATCCCGGGACTGACCTATGCACACATTTTCATCGTCCAGCTCTGCAGAAGCATTTCTGAAGTAGCCCAGCCTGCATAACTCGCAGTGCTGACCTCTAGTGTTGTGCTTACAGCTCACGCAAATGACCGTATTGAGCAGCTCGATGTAACTGCACCGGTTGGAGTGGCCGAAGCATTCACAGTCTTTCAAGGAAGAACAGAAATGTATACAGAGTGTATACGGCAGCAGAGTAACAGCACAGTACATGCCCAGTTAGAAATGACCCATGAGCAGAGGGATGGATGGATGGCACACGCTGAGCGATGGCACATGGGCAGCAGCAGATGTTTCTCTGCAATGGCAGTGCAGCGGCTGCAGCAGGCTAGCGGGACCCCCCGGCCATGGCATGGCGCTGCAGCCTGGCTGCTCTCGGCACGCCTGATGCAACTGAAGCATTTGCAGGTGTAAACCTTTCAGGGTTACTGGAGGCTCCGCCGAGAGAAATGCACACGTTTTTTTGCACATTTGAGATGAGTATAAAATCGAGATCCGGGGAAAACCTCCTCATATTAACAAGGTTAAATTCACTGGACAAAATTGTCAAACTTAGTTATGATTAAATCCACAACTCTAAGTAACATAAAAACTTTTTTTTTTTTTTCCTCACAGAAATGGCGAGTATTCAAAAGTGCTATTGAACTTGGGGTGCTAGAACTGGTAGGCACCTTGAGAACCAGAGTGTTTCATTTCATGGCCAAACAAATCTCTGGTTTGACAATTTTGGCCAACACCTCCTGAAACAGTGAAGGAAAGGAAGGAAGACAGTTATTGCAGAACTACATCCACTGTACTTCTGAGGTAAGCATTAACCGGTTTTTGTATTCTGAGATGAAAAACAGTTGGGCCAGAAAGGGTTATGAAAATTTTGAAATGTGTACTGGCTAGAAAGCATGCTTACTGCAGCCCTCTGAAATGAAGCTGGCATCACAGCCACTTTAAAAACCCCCTTCATTAAATATAGAATTAAATATAGAATGCTAGTGCCTTCTAGCCTTAATCACAAGCAATGCTTGGCTTTATGCAGAACAAAGGAAATCAGAAATGTATCAATAACATTACAGAAGACACAGCTCTGCTTTGTGCAGTACACTTGTGTAAGCCTGACCACTGAACCCTTGGGATTATGAGCCCAGAATGAATGCAGGAAAGGTTGCCAGGATGATTGGAGGAGTTGAGTCTATTTAAAAAGTGAAGACTAGGAAAATTTGGCTTGTTTATTCTAGGAAACTGATGCTAGAAGGTACCACCAGGCCATAAATCCATCAGGAGCTAAGCCTCCTGCCATCCTGATGAGCAATAATGGCACAAGAACAAATGGCTGTTAGCTGGCTACTGAGAAATTTCAGCTGGAAATCAGAGGATGGTATCTGGATATTAGGGCAGAGAGCTTCTTGAACACTTCCCATTTTTGGCAAAACACACTGATGCTTTACAGGTGTAGTTTATTAATGTAGAATAAATTACAGTATGCTTCCTGCACTAATGGAGCACTGGATGCAGTGACTTGGAAGGGCTTTGAGGCCTTGAAATCACCTTGTAATTGGAAAAAGCTGTAGCAGAGGGTGTAAAATGTTTCCATCTATGACAGAGGCCGAGTCCCCTGTGCTGCCTTTCCTCAGGAGTGCTCCTCATTGTGCTGGGGCACCTGATCATCCCCCTGACTGGTGGAGTAGGAGATCACACACAGTATTTGAGCCTGTCTGTGTTTTTGTAAGGAAACCACAGTCCCAGTACATGTTTCTGAGTATGCTCTGCACTGCTAACACACGGATATTTCTTTGGCTTTTGTCTGATGTACTGGACTGTAAATAGATTGCACCATAAATAGATTAAATTTTCTTTAGACACTTAGCACAACATATGTTTCAATCTTGAGAGCTGCCTTTCTGCTGCCAGAAAGCATTAATACATTTTACATGCTCGCACTTAGTTAACATATATTTCTTGTTCTCTTCAATGTTATTCTGCTAAACCAGTGTTTTGTGTTTGTGCTAATCTGATAATTCTGATGCCAGTAACTGCTGGAGTACAGGAGAACATTTGGGGTATCAGTCTCAGGATGGTAGCACTTGACACAATCGAGTAGGGAGGAAAAAAATGTTAATGTTTGTTGTCTTTTGCAGCTGGTCAGTCTGATTCAGCATTTCAGGCAGCCACCCTGCAGCATTCCTCCACAAGTAAATCCATCTTGCTCAAGTGGAAACTGCCTGTGTGGAACAGATGAGATCTAAAAGTGGAAGCTAGCACTAGCAAACAGGAGTCATGGAGAGCTGGTGTGATTGTGTTTGTGTGTTTGAGTTTTAAAGTCAGAAAGCCTGACTAGTGATAAGCAATCTGATCTTTCTGAATCCTGGATTCAGCAGCAAGGCTGTCAGTCTTTCTGTCTGACAGAGGACCTGTCTGCTGCCACCGACAGAGTTTTTGGTTTTTTGAGATAACACTGTACTGGTCTGTTGGTTGGACTTGTGGCTGAACATTTGCATACTCCAGGTGAATTTAGAGGAAATAATTTGCCTATATACTATAAAGAAAAGCTGACTATGCTACATTATCTTTCGTATTTAAGGCAGCAGAAAGAAATTGAGAATAGTTCTTGAATGGATGAGTGCACTACTTCCACACTGGCCCTTCAGTAATATTACTGCTACACATAATCAGCCATAACAACAGCACAGGAAACAAAGCTGCACATTAAGCAATTCACTCTGCCACACCAGGCCTGCTCCAAGCTGTGGAGAGAAGAAACATCTACACACTCTGGAACAAATGCAGAAGGACTGCCCAGGTTCAGACGTGGGTCCTCAATACAAAGGTAAACAATGAGAGCAGTTCTTAAACCTGTTTGCATTTCTGTGGGTATTGCTCGTTTGTAACAACTGTGCTGTGTAAAACAGTCTTTGTTTCAAAGTTAACTAATGCCAAGGTACAGGAGTGCTCTAGGAGTCTTGGGCAGACTAGTAAATGCTACATGGTGTAGAAAAAACCACAGTCAGCTCAGGAACAGTCCAACATCTGATCAAACGTTAGCAATGGCAAAAGGAAAAAAGAAATGGCAAGTAACGATTAAATCAATTTTGTGATAATATTTGGTCCCCCCCTGCCTCCCCACCGTGTTATTAGTGCAATACTTTTTTGCTGTTGGCCTGGTCAGTGAATCATTCTTACATCCCTGTGTGCTTACAAAAACAAGCTATGTCAAAAAATCCTCCAGTGACTGCAAAGGAATCCCTTCCTGCACTGTTACACGAGGAGCTACCCCAGAGCCCTGGAACACTGACACAGAACCTGGCAGCTGGGCAGCTCCCAGTGCTGCCTGGCCCTTCCAGCCCAGCATTAAACTGGAAATATTCTGCCTGTGACACCTGTCAGCAGCACAGCTCGGGGTGCTTGGGACACAGCTCTGGCCAGCAGCCTGAAGCACTGCCACTGCAAAGGCAAGCAAGCCCTGAACGAGAGGGGAAATCATCAAAATCAGGCTGCACGTGGTCTGCCAACCATTCTGAACTGACACGAGCTCACAGTGTGGGAAATGCTGCTCTCAGCTCTGGTACCACATGTCAGAACAGACACAGATAAGCTGAATAACAGCAAGGGTTGGATGGTTCAGAAACTAAAATCTCACAGAGGAGGTAATGACAGCTAGATAGGTTTAATGTGGAGGAAAAAGGGATTGTCATGTTAGATGTGAGCATTGTTTTTGGCTGATTCAGGAGCTGTCAAATCCTTTGCAAACTCACAGAAGCATTGACTCTCTGAGCCTCCCTGACTGTTTTCCAGTGCAATGGTTTTATTGAAACAATCTTGATTCTGTTACAGAAAGAATGATAAAATTACCCACTGAAGCAGGCTCATGAAGTTGATAATCTAATAGTTTTGTTTCTATAAATTGAACACTTCCCCCCCATTCTAATGCTCTGCACTCACATCTTTGAGATGACACACTATTATTGTGGGGATGAGGTTCAGCTGAAGCTTCAGCTACAACCCTTAAAACATGAAATGTCACCACATGAAACAATGACAAGCACACATGGAAGGGTAGCATCATTTCTAAACCAAGACAGGCTGCACGAGCCAGCTACCAGTGTCACTTTTTAATTAAAAGCACAAAGCATATTTCAAGAAAAGTGCATTCACAAATGATTAAATTATTTTTTCTTTTTCATTTCCCAGTCACTCTGTGTTCCTTCTCCATACACTAAGGCAAACAAAGGAGATTTCACTGTAACCTTAGAAATTACCTGCTCCATAACAAACAGTATGGCTCATTACCATGATCTCATCAAATGGGTCAAACTAAGTTCAAACATTTCTTAATAACCCTTTTCCTTGTTAATATGTATTTCATGAATAATGAGATTTTCACAATAGCTGCAGAAAGACAAAACATCTTCATACATACTCTTTACAGATAGATTGATGAGCAAAAACAATGAAAAGATCTCAGGGTTCAGACTGTGAATGACAGGTATGCAAATGAAACAGGTTGCCTGTAAGTCAGGAAGAATACTGGCATCCTTTATTATGTCCATATAATTCCATTATTTTGAAAGAACACTGGAACATAAGTTCAAAATGTAATGCCTGCCCTCTGAATTTGCACACTTACAATAAAATGAAGACACAAGGCACACTTACAATGCATTAAGAGACACAACAATGCATTACATCCCATGGCATTTACAGACACTCCTTGAGGACAGGGACAATTGATGCTTTATGGATTATTTGCCCTCAGCTAATCTGCTTACATTTCCTCTTTTACAATTTATGCATATCAGTGAGGAAAACAAGGCTGGCAAACACCTGCTTCCAGGGCAAGGATCTGACCAGTCGTGTTCAGACATTTAACTCCTTTAAAAACAAATGCCATGTCACTTCATTTGCCACCAATAGCTGTCTAAAGCATATTTATTTTTCTTTGTATGGCTTATGTTCATGTGACTTAATGCTTCTGTTGTATTCAATGAAGATGCCTGAGCAGTAAACTAATGGGGACACTGCACAGATATTCCAGATTCATACAGTGCAATGTTTTCACAACACAGAGCACTATGGCATCACTGTATGAATCCCAGAATTCCTACCTCTCTTGTGGTTTGCAACTTGAACAGAAGAAACAGTTGACATAGCTAATTTGGGAGCAACTGGACAGGCAATAAAATGAACAGCAAATTAGAAAAGAATTATCATATAGGAACAAATCAAAACATTAAAATAAACATCTTTATTCTCTAACTTTTCAATTAAACAATGGTTATTTTTTTTTTTGTAAGGAAAGGGTGAAGTTAGAGAAAAGGAGTTATACACTATCAGTTATTGAATCATTTGAGCTGTAACATCCAAGATCAAGACAGGGAATGTAATTCCCATTTATGCACTTTGGCAGTTTTGTGTTAGAGGTTTTTTGGTGGTTTCTCCCAGTCCATGACAAACGGCTCTGTGGTGGGAACCAGAGAGATCTGAAAAGGGTTTTATTGAATTTGAATGCATATTTATTCTGGCCAAATACTGTAAACCTAAACCCCACAATAAGATAATTAGATATAGGCAGATTTCTGCAATAATTCTTTTCATTCTCTATCCTTAACTGAAATATTTAATCTACACTACGTGTCAGACACTGCAACAATAAGCTGCAAACACACAAATGCTGAACAGAAATGCTTTGAAGTTTTTGTGCTTTGTGCTCCCTACCAAAACATCAAACCCAAATTTACTTAATCTCTTATTTTTGGGACTGAAACACTGAATAATTCTGTGCTGTTCAAGACTTATTTTGCAGTGAAGTTAGGTCTTAGATCACACACAGTATAATTAAGCAATGAAATCCATTAGAAATGCTAAGTATAATTTAACTGGGAATGTTTTGATTTATTGGGAATGTTTTGAATTCTGGATAACGTAGGCTAATCCTTACAGAGAGCAGAGAGAGATCAATCTGGCTGGGTTTTTTTGTTTAAAAGAGACATGCAAAAACTTGGAAAATACAGTGGGAGCTAAATGAAATTGGAATACTAGGTATTACTTTATCAGGGATACTTAGTTTTAAATACATGGTGAATAATCCCAACTAAAGTACATTTCTAATCCTTCCAGAGGGCACAGACCAATGAGTATTTTCTATTTTTGGGCACACAGAGACTTGCAGGTATGACAGGGTGGATTTCACATGCACATGCCTGTGACTGATTTGGTGATTGTGATCCACAGATTTAATCACAGCCCCTCCAGGGTGATTCCCAACAGATTCCCAATACAGCTCATTTGTTTCGTGGCCATTTTCTAGATTGCCTTCTCATGAATTTCCTTCTCCACCTCTGTGTGTTCTAGCACAGAAAGGACACCCTTGTGAAAGCAAGGCACAGCCCAGATTTCTGCAGGGACTTCTGCAGGAGGAAAGGGCAGTAAAGAACAGAAGGACAATATTTTTATAATGAGCAATCACTTTGAAATGTGAAGTATAGCTGAATACTTCTTCAGCTAACCAAGAATCTTAGTTTTATTAGTAACCTTAAAAAGTAATTTTGTTTCTTTCAATGTTAATCATCATGCCACAGTATGTGATTTTTTGTGGAGCACTCAAATTGTAGAAAACCATGGATCTCTCCTGCAGAGAACCTGCTTGTATTTGTGGATGGCATGAAAGCTGAGAATGCTCTCTCAGCTCACTTGGGAAAACAAGGTGGAAACAAGACATTAAAAATGTGTTTGATGTTGACAATGACAACCTTTGTTCACTTGAACATCTCAAAACTTACTTAAAAATACAGACTGCGCTATCTAAACAAGTCCAAAATTATTTTGGGCTTTCTGTGTATCACAGATTTTAGTCTGTATGTTTACTACTCCCATATTTACAGTACTGTGCACAGTCTGGGTGTTGGAACACTCCCTTTTCAGGTGAGGTTTATAGTTATTTTCTCACAGGATAGCATTACTTAGCACCAGAGAGAAATGATTTATCACTGTTACTGCTTTTGCCACCACGTGGGACTCGTTGAGAGCAATTTCAGTACCTTTAGACCACTAGGAATTTTACAGCATCCTACCTTGGTTTGGTTTAGAAACCTCAAGGGAAGAAATATTCGGCCATATCCTATCAAACTTGGGAGGATCTGCATGCATCAGGAAAAATCAGGTTTTGTTATTTCCATCTGTGATATTGCTCTAAACAGGCAAGCATAAGGACAAAGACAGAGATCACACACAGCTGCTACTGGACTGGTCTAAGTTGCACTAGAACAGAACATGACTCCACAGTGAACAAGAAAAAACAAGCAATTGATGATTCCCAAAACACCAAATGGACATAAAGTACTGTGCACAACAATTTCTCTTCTGTGGCTTAAAATACAATTTTTCGTGATGAGAAGATATCCTAGGCCAATATATGTGGTTCTAACACCAGGAACAAAACAGGAACATATTGTGTTAAATCTGCTCTGCAGGGATACGACGACAGTATCAGACAAATATGGATTTCTTACCACAGACACATCTTACTGCAACATCCTGTTTCAGGCCCTTTGGAGTGAATTACATATCTGTTATCAGAAGAAATATATTTACCAGTAGAGTGGGCCTTTTCTTTGGCTCTCACACTTTGGTGTGTTTCATCTATTTCCTATCACCTCTGCTGATATATTTTACAGCTTGATTTTTTTTTTGTCATAACGTTAAATATCTAAATTTCTTCTAAGTTCTACAAAATGTGTTATTTGCACAAAGTGTTTTGTGTGAGCAGTAGAATGAGCTGTGTCTCTTTAGAGCTTCATCTCCTTTGATAAATGTGTTCTGGGGAAGGGGGGAGTGACAAACCTTAGCAGAATGGTGCTGAGTTTTAGAGCTGAAAGTGAAGGGGTTGGGGTTGTGGGGAAGGAAAGAAAACTTATTTCTCCATTTCCATCTGCCTAGCTTTGAACATTAGATCTGGACCACGTTTTTATGAGCTTCTCTGAGTACTGCAGTGGTTGTGTCTTGTCTGAACCAAACAGAATTTTTCTTGAGGGTCACAGCAGCCTTCACTGTGGTGACAGTGGGGAGAGAGCTCGTTCCTCTCTCTGGGTATGGGGAACTCAGCTGGGGAGTTGTCCTGGGTGAGGGACAGGAGTGAGGAGGCTGCAGCTGCCACGGCCTGGCTGCCATCAGGGGCTAGGCCTGGATATCTTTATCCACATGGTGAGTTCCACTCTCCATCCACCTGAGAGGAAAACCTGCAGGGAAGCTGTGGCAGAAGGACTGGGGCTTCACACCTCTGATCTGGAAGGAGGACATCCCAAAGTACCCCCTGACCCATCTGTGAAGGGTGAGGAGAAGCTGCAGGGTGGGGCTGTGTGTCCCTGAAGCCCTCCCACAGTTCCAGGGTGGGGACCTGCACTGTGCCATTTGCTGTAAGCATTCTGCAGCTGAACGGGCCAAGCTGGAGTGTAATCACATAATTCCATCACATTCTTGCATTTCTGTGCTTTTTCCTTATCAGCCAAGAAAAGCTGAGTCCGTTGGGTTGATTCTCCCATTATCCTGCCTCTGGAGTCAGATCCACCAATTCCCACACAGAGGAAGTGCAAATGCCCAGTCAGAGGGGAGGACAAAAAGCATCTCCAAGGAGGTGGTGTGGAAACCCTGACCCCTGCACTGACAGACTGCCACCATGGACTGAGACCACCTTCCTCCTCCTCAGGCACTCACAAACTACTCACACAGTTAATTCTCTGCTGGATTTAGGAACACTGAAACTCGACCTGAACATTTTAAAGTGACTGGACATTAGGCATAACATCAAAATCAGGAGTTAAAAAAGGAAAAGCAGTTTTTATGGACTGTGCTGTCCTGCTGTCCCCTGAGCCTTTTTGAGTTTTAGCCACTGGGCAGCATCAGAGCTGCTGCAGGAAACTGGTCCCATTTCAGACTGGAGTTCCCATCTCCTGCTTATGTGTGGCACACCTGCTATGAAAATTCACATGTACAGTCTTCAACTGCAAAAGCCTAGCTATTACCAGAGATAAAATTAATAGTGTCAATTGATTTTATAATGCCCTAGGACTAACCCTCTGGAATTTATAATTTCATTAACTGTAGGTCCTATATAGTCAATCAGATTCTTTACATAATTAAACGGATATAATCAGTAATATTTAATATATAATTTATTCTGATTATGATTTTTCTAAGTAATATCATGTCACAGTAAAATAATTCCTTGTAAGGCAAAATATATATATATATTTACATATTTCTTGGAAATCCTACGAATGCTATAGATCTGTGCTTGTTTTAGCAAACTTACTTAAAATGGAGGTTGTGACTTACTGCAAAATAATTAAAAATTCCCTGACCCTTTAAATTAGATGACACTGAACTGAGTTTCCTAATGGGCACCCAAAACTATAAAGAGCATATTTACAGTGCCTGGAGATTCCCATTTAAGTATTATGAGTAGTGATTATTGCTGGTTATTAGTGATAATTATACCTTATTAGAAGGGACTTCTGGAGGTCATTTATTTCCACAGTTTGCTCATGGCAGGGTCAGCTTGAAAGTCAGATGAGGTTGCTGAAGGTGAAATCCAGCTGGGTATGTGCTTAAAGCTCCTGAGATGATTGCTTCTGGGGTTTTTCCATCTTTGATAAAGAGGATATCTTTTTCTTATATCCTTTATTTACATCAAGATTACAGGTTTCTTGATAAAGGTCTTTCCTCATATCTTTGAAATTTTTTGTAACCTTTTTGAATTTTTTTTTTTAACTTTTTTGACTTTAAATGTTTTCTCTGCAAAGGTAGGTGAGATGTTGAGATGTCCAAGTCCCAGAATGTTGGCTGTCATTCCCACAGGAACGTTGGAGCAGATGAATCATCCCTTGAACAGACACTGGGAGGATTCATTTAGCAGCAAGTTATTCTTTCACAGCAACCTGTGAAAACATTTCTAGTCCTTGGTTATTGCCACTGAGGGCTTTATTTATAGAGAAGTTGACTAGATAAACCAATCTTTTCCAGAACAATTCCATGTCTGGAAATTGCATTTGGTAATTAGAGTCATTATTTAGCAGAATAATAAATGAATCTTTGTGTAGGTATTCTGGAAGATGTGCTATTTCAGTTTACTCTAAAATATTCCATGAGTTATTCTGGGCAAACAAGGCTAAGAAATGTGGAAGAGGGTTTCTCAATGTATGTTGGAGTGTTATTATTTAAAAGTGAAGCTCCTGTAGGCATCTTTAGGAGTGCAGGTATGCAAGCTGTGTGACTGAGCAGGAAATCAGATATGACATTTTAAATTTGCATTGGATATTTCTGCATTTTTAGTTACTATTGTTCCAAAGCCAATTATACGTAAAAAGTAGCTATTGGAAAAAAATTTTACTTTCATTAAGTAAGGAAAAACTTACTGCTTTATGTTTAATAGATGTATGATAATTTCCTTCTTCTTCTTCCAATCTTTATTTTTTTATTTTCTCCTTCATATACAGTATCAGAATTACTTCCAATATTCATTGAAGAAAATCTGTCTCAAATATTCACTGGAAGTGCAGTGTGCACCATGGGCTATGTCATAGTTTCAAACTGGGGAAATAAAGGAAATGAATGGGAAATTTCAGCCCAATTCCAACCAGACAGCTGCACATGGAAAACAAAATCCTGTCAGGATCTTGGCAGAAATTAATTGGCATTTTGTTGTTTTCTCACTGCAGCCAAGTCCCGAGCTGGCAGAAAATGGGAATATTCCCAGGGAGAGGGGCTGCCCCTGACAGGGGTGAGAGCAGGAGTTCTGCCCCCGAGCCCAGCCCACGATCAGAGCTCTGCTGGAAATCGCTGCTCACAAATCTGGGACTCTCAAACAAAGCTCACGAGTGGCACACAGGAGCACTTGTGCTGGCAACTGTCATTATTAACTGGATTTTTAATATCAGTCAGGAACCCTAGTGAGATATGCTGATTAAGATGTTTTCTTTCTTTCCATTAAAAAAAAAATTAAGAATATATCAGTATAAACTTAATGATGCAGTAGAAGTTTGTGTCTCTAGGCACAGAAAGCTGGCCCTGCCACTGCCTGTTGTAAACCAGGAGCAGGCAGCAGCAAATACCTGCTCTAAATTACAGATCTCTGATGAGGACAGTGCACTTAGGACAGTTGTTTTAATACTGAGCAAAAAAAATTAGGATTTTTAAGAAATAATGCTCAGTGAAAGGGCAGGCAGATGGAGGAGTGTGTTTATATCAGATTGTGTTCCACCACAATCACTGTAACATTGTCACAGCATTCCTTCTTTTTGGAGTTATGCTAATCTACCTACAGAAAAATTGCCTTTTAGCACTTTCATTAAACTGCAAAATCTAAATCACTGAAAGAGAGAAATGCTGATGTTTTTTTATCAACCCTTTATTTTATTAAGTTTAAAAAAAATTCTTGGCCGGTATTAGGCAATGTTTCTTGGAGCAATGTAGGAAGTTTCATACCTGATCCTTTGAAGAAAGGAGAATTCTGCATAAATGTGAAGCTGTGGTGGGTTTATGGAAGCTCCTCTGCCATAACAGCTTTTCTAACTGTTGGAAGAATTTAAATGGAATTAGTCCTTTATGTGTCCACTTGTAGAGAGCTTAAAAAAATAATCCAAGGATCCATCTCTGGAAACCTTCAGATATCAGAAAAAAAAAAATACCACTGATTTGAACAAATTGTTGGCTGATTCTCAAAATAGTGAGGGCTGAGGGAATTCTTCAATTTTAACTATTTCCACTAAAATGTTTGTAGAAGTGCACTCAAGTATTTTTGGGATGAAACATTTAGGTACCTTCTCACGAAAATAAAAGAGTTTCTTTGTTGGTAGTTTGCAGGGGGTGTCTTGTTATTTTTGTATTTGGACTGGTTCTGCTTTTTCCTATAAAAATACTAAAATTGGCTGCCTGGTAATATTGTACAGTAATTCACAGCTGATGACCAGTAAATCAAGATCTTTATTTGAAAAAAATCATTATGCTGATTTGCAAAGCTCATTCCTTGCTTTAGTCTGTGAAACAAACTGACTGCGTGTCTTGAGGAACAGAAAGGATGAGAGGGTAACAGAAATGCATTTTCTCCTGGCAATTTCTCCCCAAGCTTTATAGATAATTAGATTTAAAAATATCTTTTTGGATTGTGTCTACTCTCTATAGACTTCCTGGAGTAACTGAGCTCAATTTGAATATTGCAAGTGCTGTGTGTTCTGCATGGGCACCATGGTACACTTTGGAATGTTGGTATTTTATTTTCTAGAGCATCCTATCACTTCATTATTTATTAATGGTTAGAAGAAAGATGGCTATGAACTGAGCAGGTTTTTTTTATTACAGCAAATCCAAAGGAAATATTGCAAACACTATTGACTGACAGACTGATTCAAACTGACTCAGGAGGATGGAAAACTGGGAAGGGGGACAAGAAACAACTGAACTGTCAGCGAGACTGCTGAGCACAGCTCTTCTTATCTGCTGAAATTGGTGGATCTGGCAAAACCAAAACTGCACCAGAGGCTCCCCCAGTGCCCCCCCAGTGCCCTCCCAGTGCTCCCTGGGCAGCACTGGTGCTTTCTGACCCTGCCCCGAAATCCCTGCCGAGGGGGTCAGCCCTGTCAGGCTGTGCTGTGCCCAAAAGGGAATTTTCTGGAGAGTCAGTTTCTCTCAGATCCGCTGTTCAAACGAGCACATCGTGCCACAAAGGCTGTTTGTGTTTTCTTTCAGCTCAGTAGTGTTTTAATGCAGTGTAAAATCTGATTTTTAAAGCAAAAGATTCCAAGAGCTTCAAAGGATTAAAGGAGGGAAAATAAATACTGGCTTGTTATTATAATCAGTTATCTAGATAAGGTGATTGCCTAAGACTGGAAGCCTGATTAACAATATTATTTATCAGAAGGTCAGGTTTGGATAAAATTAAATTGAGATGAGAACATTCTGCTTATATGTCCAAAATAGTAGATAGAGTCTGAAGACAATATTTGAGTGTTTTAAGGAGATAAATATCTTAATGGTCTCTCAACAGTACAGCTTTCTGTAGAACCTGACCTCAAATAATAACAGAAAAGTCATGTACAGCCTGGCTCTGCATGTTTATCCCTGCTGATGTGCTGGGCACAGACTCTAGAGCTTGGCATGGTCATGGCTTTGATCACACGACTGAAGATTTAATAAGAGAACTTCTTGGTGACTGCAGGAGGGCAACATCAGGTCCAAAAATACTTTGTGTTGTTATTAAAAAAGAAAAACAACCTACTAGTATTTGCTCCCACGACCTTTTAAGATATGTATTTACCACATTAAAATTTCATGACAATTGTGGAAAACAAATAAGGACACACTCATCCAGACACTATTTTAGCTCCAGAAAAATACCTACGAGATTTTTTAAGGTTAAGAAAACAATAAAATAAGAAAGTGCCCACTGGGCTTTTTTTTTTTTTTTAAACTTCTGCATATTGCGTTCATTATCATAAAAAAAAAAGTTGTCTTTAATTTAAAATCGACTATAAGGAAGAACAAAACCCGTAGAGAACAAAGCAGCAAATGCCGTTTGATGACTGTGATTTTGTGATTGCATCTCGCACTGGGCGCGGGGTCTGTCTCCACTCTGACTCATCTGCCAGCAGCAGGCTGCAAGGTGCTAATCACCCACACAGAGCTATTTGCACACCACGGCTATCCTCTCCTCCAGCTAATTATACCCTTTATAACAAACTGTTTAGCATAATTAGTGGAGTTACAGGAAAAAAGATAGAAGCCATAGTTTAGAAGACTCAACTTTTTGAAGGCGTACATGTAGGGATTGGTGATGTTGGTTTTTGGTCACAGTAATGAACGTTTTGATGCACTATGTGAAATTGTACAATCATTATTTTAGCAAGTAAAATAATGTAGTTTTCAGAATATCTGCATACTGTATGTAAGCATTGCTTAAAATTATGAAATGGTTTTGGGACTCATTAATTGCTAACACTTTCACCACTGTTTTTTCAGACATGGCTGAAAAATGTGAAAGAGCCAGCACTGTAATCAAGAATGCTGGAAATGATCAGAGAACCCATTATTCAACTGACAGACAACAGCAGGTACAAATTACCTTAATGGGAAAGCTCTGGGGTTTTTTGTTTGTTTGTTTTGTTTTCTTCTAGATGATCAGAAAGGATGTTTACTAATGACCACTCTTGCTTTGTGTCCAAATTCTAGTGATAAGCTGCTTTAATACAAAATCCTTTGAGGTAACAAAGGAAAATAGAGAATAATACATATATGTGCACACAGGTGAATAGATTTTAATTTTCTTTGCTGGTTTTCATTGCAGTCTTAAAAAAAAGAAGTGTTAAATGAACACTGCTTGAGGTGGCATCCTCTCTGCATGCTGGAAGTTTGGTGTTTCTAACCCCCTGCCCCAACCCATCCTCCTGATAAACTCAGAGCTGGGAGCACACAAAAGCCAACAGCCCCCTGCAGGTGTTTGCTGCCAGGCAAAATGAAACCCAGACTGCATCTCCTGAGAGTCACTTCCTGTCCCCAGATGGGAAAAAACTCTGCTGATATGAAAACAAATACTGTTTAGCATAGACAAAACAAAAATCATGCAGAATCCATTAAAGCAGCCACAACTAATTAATCTTGTTTGGTTTTTTGTGTTAATTGGACTTCTGTTAAATTCTCTTTGAGAATAGGGTAAATTTATGGATTCTATCCTTGTTTAACAAAAATTCTGCTATTCCTATATTATAGGAAAAGTGTTCAGAACATTAAACAAGTAGAGTTATTTCCTCCCTGGGCTATTTAAGAAAAAACACATGGAAAAAACAAGCAGAGTATCAGTATTGACTTGGGCTCATGAAGAGATGCTCATACTTCACCCTTTTCAGATAGGCAAAGAAACATTTGGATTTTCCATCTTATCCCAAGACATTTACACCAGACTAAAGGAAAAACACAGATCTGCAGAAACTCTCGTATTTCCTACAGAATGTTAAACAGAATTTTCTCCCTTTGTAATAAATAAACTCTGCTCATCACCCCAGTGTGAAATACAGAGGTCAACAATGCATCCTTTCAGCTCACCATTGTTCAAAAGGTATTCGAGTTTCCCTATTAAGTTTTCAAAGGCCAACATCTGCTGATGCTCAGAAATGGAAGATGTGGTGACCAAGGCTGTATGGAGTGAGGAGTGAAAACACAACCACCCAGACCATGCAACACAGCACTAGGAAACTACAGCACCAACTCCAAAGAGCTATTTCCCATCCGTCCCATTTCTGTTATTGATGGCAGGAATATTTCTGACAACATAAACTTATTCTCTCTCATTTAGTTAAACTATTTTTTTGGTAATGTAACATATGTAGAAACACAAAGTTTTGAAAATAGCACAGCACAGTGAAACTACAGGCACACAAATAGCAGAGGAGACACTAGAGCAGGGAAATGGCATTATTAAGACTGAAGGCTTTCATTTGCACATCATTGTCATTGATGCTGTTTTGCTGTTTAAAGCAGAACAGATGCTGTGGAATTCAGCTGCTAACACTGCTCACACAGAGTTCTGATGGCATTAGCTTGGGCTGTCTAGAGCTCAATAAATCAGTGCTATTCATGAGCTAAACTGATTATAAATTGATAGTCCTGACCCTGCATCCTAAGAAATGAGACAGTTTTACCCCAATTATTAAAAACTTTTTACTTGGATATGGGGTATGGCAAATTGCATTTCAGGACTGTGATAATTTCTAACTGTGATTGCCCTGTATTATGCAAGTCGTGCCCAAAGTATGTGCAGAGCTGAGGCTGTGGGGAATGTTCTTTCCTGGAGCCACAGCAGGATCCCCTCTCCTCCCTGCTGTGTTGTGCCATGACTGAGTGCACTCCTGAGCTGTGGGACTCAGCCCAGGCTCCAGCTCAGCTGCTCTGCACTTGGGCTCCTCATGCTTTATGCCTGAGCAATCATCTCTTTCATTGATACAGTAGTTCTTTACTTAATGGTGTTATGGGTTTGGGATGGTTTAAGAGTAGTATTTTGGTCCTTTAATTCCATACAGGAAGGCATTTTTCTGTGAAGGAACACAGTTCTATTTATTTTGTGGAGCAAAGCTGAGTTCAAAGCCTGCTGGAGTTAATACAGATTCCAGCAGATATGCTGCATTTCTCATCTACTTCACAGAAATGAAAGCTATTCCATTTACAAACTCTTCCATTTGCACTTTGAATTTAGACACACATAAACGTACATAAAAATTATTGGTCCTACTCTTCTGTTATTAGCAAACGCTTTTCTTCAAAATGTTCAACAAATATTTTCTCTGCTCCAGTGTTTTAACTCTTTGTGTCACACCCAGAACTCAGTGCTCACCTGCTGATAGGAATCAATCAGAAAATCTGGGGCTGAATGCCAGATCTAGCTTATCTTTTTTTAGTTATGATAATTAAAGAGAATCCCCAGATATTAGGAGGGACATTGTCTCTGGGCAGGTGACAACATTTACATGTTAGTGCCAGAGGGGAAGGCCAATGCACAGCCCCTGCACCACAGCCAAGCTGCCAGGGAAATTTTATTTACACCAGAAAAGGATGTTGGGAAATGAGATCCACGGAGCTGAATGACAATGCAAAACAATACTGGTTTCATTACTTACTACCAATACTGGAAATACTGGGTATACCTGCAGAGAAAGAAGACACAAAGAAGTGCAGTTAGCTGTGCTTGGCTGAGCTGTTACCACCAAGATCCTTCAGACATTTTCAGAATACTTTATCAATACATAAACTCCAGCACCTGCCATTGCCATTGCATCCCCAGTCCTTTATAAATGCAAAGTCTTTTAGATTTTCCAGTATGGGGCTGCAGGGGCCACTGAAATGCACTGACAGATGGGATCTACACCAGCTCTCTGAACTTCATGAATTTGTTCAGAACAGTTTTGTATTTCAACTAACCAGCCATTAGGTTTAATGCTCTAGATAAAAATATCAGTCATGCATGTATTATGCAGATCCAGGAGAGTAATTTAACCAAGGGATAGATGCACTGCTAACTGCTTTGGCCAGCTGCTTAAATCACTTGGCACCTTCTGTTGCATTAATTGTATATAACTATTTTTCCCTCTTTTACTGACAGTTATCTAAATTAAGCTATGTAAAAAAAATGTAATTGAGTGAAATAATTTAATGCAGTAGGTTGGCCATATTGATCAAGCCTCTCATTGATTTTTTCCTGTGTTCATTCCAATTCCTAAACTGAATTAATGCAAGGAAACCATTCCAGAGGCAGGTGGAATTTACCATGAGAGGTGGGGCTGTTAAGGGTGGATAAGCAGTGTGGGATCTCTTGCTGTGTAATGCAATCCCAAGAACTAACTTCTTGTCAGGTCTGCCCTGAAACCTGGGCTCTGTGTGTAGCACATGGATAGGAAATGCTTCCTGAAATGCCATTTTCTTATGATTAAATGCCATTGTTAATGGGACTGTGGCTCCTCACTTGGGTTACTCAGAAACTGCAGATCAGTACTGAAATCCTGGACATTTGCATCCTCTAGCTTAAACACAGTTTGCCTTTTTAAAGTTTTATTGTCTTTTGTGGCATGTGTTTTGTTGCAGAAATCTGTTTCTCCATTAAACATCTGCTACACTTCTTTGAACATCTCTCAGAGATGGCTTGGACCTCACCCTGCAGTGAAGGAATGCCTTGAGAAAAAATGATATTCAATGTAAGAGCTGCAGAGTCAAGATGGGAACAATCCCACCTTGTGGCATGGCTAAGACAATGCTGAGGTAACAAAATCTGCAGAACGGGGACCAAACCCAGATTTTTATGTTTCACATCAATCCTGGGGCACGTGTCAGGACTGCAGCTCGTGGGTTTTACATCCCATGGCAGCTGTGGCCTGGCACAGCACCACAGACAGCACCTGCTGCTCACCCAGCCCCACACTCAGATGCTGTTTGCAAACTTAATTATTTCTACTTCTGCTGAGATTAATGTGTGTTTTCCAAAATTTTAGCACCATGAGGTATCAAATGCTAAATGCAAATATCATCATACTAGAACAGTGCAGTCACAGTTCCAATAGTAACAAAAAGTGCTTTTTTAGTTAAGATAATTAAAGAGAATGTCTATCCCCTTCTTTTAAATGTCAAAAAGACAATCAATTTTCAAATATTTTTCCCTGAACTTTCAATAGCAGCTTGTTTAAATTTTTGCAAGTCATTTTAGGTGGTTTAAATTAGCAGGATAAGCTTTCCTTTCTACAGTCACAGAACCTACACAGATATGATAAAAGACAAAAACTGTGCTCTCACACTCTCACTGTGAAATGGTATTTGTATTTCCCCTGGGTGTCCTCCCCCGCCTCAAACCCCTCTGTCTCCTACACACACACACAAATATCCTTTCCTTTCTCTCCTCAACAGATTGTAGCAAAGGAAGAGGTTTTCCTGCAACTCTGCTCGCCTCATATTGTCATACTTCAAAAATTTTCAATGAATTCCTAGTGATAAATGGGCAGAGAATAATGAACACAAGGTGCCTGCTAGCCTGAGGGCTCTGTATCAGCCTTGCAAAGACATCTCCAGGCTGTGTTTCAGAAGCTGTTTTGCTGTTTCTGTTCAGAGTTCCTGTTGGTGTGGTCTGTGTAAGCAGACTGGTTTTTGTGCCACCAGGTACCCGTGTGAGGTGCCTGCCCTTGGTAAGGCCCTGCTCTGTGCCCTGCTTAGGAGAGTGACAATGGCACTTGGGAGTCTGGAGAGGAGCTGGTGATGCAGGGCCGTGAGGCAGGCTCTATTAACACTCTGAAACTGCACATATGATGGGGAGATTATTCTTAGAAGGAGTGTTTGTGTGAGATCTGCAGTTCCATATTGAGGCTAGCTCCTCAGTTCAGCTGAGCTGCATTTGGTGCAAGTCCTTAGGTAATGGGACACAGGAGGTGAGATCCTGCTCTCCCCTGTGCCAGCGTGGAGCCAGCCTGAGCACAGGGCTCTGCCTGTGCCACCACGGCTGGGGACAGGCACAGGGACATTCACTCAGTGCTGGGGACAGGCACAGGG